>JBAMNC010001296.1:407500-922185 GCA_037902135.1 Cetoscarus ocellatus
ACAGGTATGCAGTCATGTTAGGAGAAACCTGACCTACCTGACGGATCGAAACTACTCCTACGCCGCTCTGTTAACCCCTGGCTGTTCGGCGTGGGAAACAATGCTCGGGCTAATTCCTGCTCAAATACTGCAGACGGATGGATGGCTGGATGTATAATGGATGGACACGCTGATAACGCCGACACGGCCTCCACACGCAGATAGGGGGCCGTCTTTGGAGGAAAAGGTGAGGGGTAGAAAAGTGTGAGAGGAAGAGGCTGTCAATACACCTTTTCTCATTTGTTCCCTCTCCTTTCCTTCCCTCGCTCGCCCGGCACACATATCTGAGGCCAAAGGGCAGGCTGCCTTTTCAGAGAAACATGATTGCAGCCTTGTTGCGAAAGGCCTTTCTTTTAGAAATATGTGACTTTCTGTTAGAGGAGAAAGCTGAAGCATTCCCTCTCCCATCACCGCTTTTCTCCAGCACACAAAACCATCAGCAGAGAGAGACCTTGTGCCTCTGAAAAAAGGCCTTTCAAGACTCTCGTGTTTTCAAGGTCCTGTGGTGAAAGGCAGCCGGTTTATAGACGAGAAAAAAAATCACCTTTCAGAGAGAAACGCAGAGGAAATTTGCAGGTTTTTTTTCCTCTTTTAATGTCGATTTAATAAAGTTTCAATCAGAGGATGTGTGGGGATAAATCTGCTGCTTGTCTCATCAACCTAAAAAAACAGAAAATATGTCTGTTCTGGGCGGCACGGTGGCGCAGCAGGTAGTGCACGTGCCTCACAGCAAGAAGGTCGCCGGTTCGATTCCCGGGTCGGGCAGGGCCTTTCTGTGTGAA
Organism: Cetoscarus ocellatus; assembly: GCA_037902135.1. NCBI lineage: Eukaryota > Metazoa > Chordata > Actinopteri > Labriformes > Labridae > Cetoscarus > Cetoscarus ocellatus. Next base: position 408,322 of record JBAMNC010001296.1, read on the forward strand.
GTTTGCATGTTCTTCCCGTGCATGCGTGGGTTCTCTCCGGGCACTCCGGCTTCCTCCCACAGACCAAAAACATACCCCGACTGGCGACCGGTTCGGGGTGTACCCCACCCCGATGACAGCTGGGATAGGTTCCAGCCCCCCCGCAACCCCGAAAGGGATAGTCGGTATAGAAAATGAATGAATGTCTATTCTGCCACCAGGGGGCTCTTAGTTTCATGCACCGCTACCACTGCCCACCTCTGCTGCCTACTTGCTAGCCTTTTAATTTATGTACTAAACAGCAGGAATGCAACGATACCCTTAGCCCATGGTTTTGTCATGTTTTTTGGTTTGCTTTGGTTTTACAGCCTTGGCCTTTAGGTGCATTTTTTCATCTTTGACCTTTGAGAATGGCATAATTTGGGATTACACCAAAGTTATGTTAAGGCCCAAGGAATTTGCCGTATTGCATTTTGGACATTTTACCAGAAAACCTGAAATTTCAGGGGCAATCCCTAGATTCAAGAGTAAACTCTCCAATCACACCACACTCTCTGAGGTGAGGATTTGGGTCATTTTGAATAAAGCCAGATAACTTTAACGTCCACTGAAAATGACAGGAAATAATTGAAAAAAAAAAACACAAAATAATGAATAAATAAATAAGGTCTTGGTTGATGTTTAAAACTATGAACAAGTTAAGTTTTGATTTGGCCCCCAGCGATGTCATGGCTGGCTCTTGGAGGGTTGACCTGTGGATGAAACAGCTGACTCAAAGGTTAAAAAGCTTCAGTTCCCTTTTTGTGTAACAGTTTACCTGTCCCAGTACCACCTGTGCCTTAAAGTCTTCCAGGAAGTGCACTTTGCTGAAAGTGCACAGAAGTGGGTTAATTGCACAAAACTGTTCAGAGCAGAAATGGGACAATTTCACGAATGTCACATATTTCGTCTTTACTGAAGAGACGATCAGCAAGAAATAAAAAAAACAAAACGAAGCCCAACAAAGGCCGTGCTAACTGCTCTGGAATTTGCTCGGAAACCACAATCAAGTTCATCATCAGAAAAGTAATTTTCGAATTTCTGTTCAGATCAGCGCTGTGATCTTACTTAGAGAAACACATCCATTCATCATTAGATAAGTTTAATAATTAAGTACAGACTCGTCTGCACTTGTTATGGTTATGAATCATGAATTTCTTCATCTCTCCTGAACTTTATTGAACACCTCCTGGTCTGTCCCTATGTGGAAACAAAAGCAAGAGAAAGTGAAATCTGCACGATTTATGGCTTAATTCAATGGCCCACAGTGATGTTACAGCCCATAATTTGATGCATATCTGTGTCTTTTCACAAATTTCTCGTTATTAAACTTTCAACTCACCTTTTAGAATAGATTTCTCCTCGATCACGTTGCTTTAAGAACAGCTGCTTGAAATGTTGCAGCACAGTAAAGGATTCTGGGTAATAGCCTTTGGGAAAGTGTGCTGCGGGAAGGGCGCATCAAGGGCGTATGAAGGGCACAAAAGGGCACCCTTGGACAACAACACTTGAGAAATGGGACACCCTTTATCGGGAGTGTGCATTTGGAGTGCACAAGGGCCCAAGTGCGGACACTGGGGCAGGGTGAGTCTTTCTGGTGTTCCCATGGCAAAAATACTAATTTTTGTGTTTTGTTTTGGTGGCTATGTCATGGTGAGAATTTAAAACCTGTTGGAAAATTTGAAGTCATGTCAGTACTCTAAATACTTAAATTGTATTTTATTCATTCAGACATTTACGCCTTACATTTCTTCACATTGTACCTGTGAATAAGGTTTAAGTCACACATAGGGATTTATCTTTGGCTTGTATCTCCAGCCTTTAAACATCTCCTCTCCTTTATTTTCCTTCTAATCTGCTGCGTCATGCTTTGGCCTTAACCACGCTGGACTCAGCCCGCTCTGTTGTTTTGGCCTCTGGTGCTCTGAGGTTATGTAGCTCAGGTCAATACCATCTGCGTGTGACCAGCGCAGCTCGACGTGATCTCACACGGTTGTGAAAGTCAGCTTTGATGTCCATTAAACGATCGAACCCTCCGCCGCCACTGCTGCAGCCTCAGAAGTAAACCTGTGGGAAACATTTGACGTCTCTGTGCTTATCAGTGATGGAGAGACACCGCTGCACATACACGTGATTTGATCTGCTCGTAAAAAACAGGCCAAAACTTTCTCATGCTCTGAATCAAACAAGCTGAAGCTGAAGTGTTTTTGAAGAAACTCAGCTTCACTAAGAACAGTTCCGGCAGGTTTTTTAAGGTCAAATATTTTCCACAGCGAGGACCTTTATGAAGAGAGTTTTCTTTGAAATAAGTGAAACTCATTCAAGGACATTTTACCCACAGAACTCTGCTCTTTTAAGAATGAATCACCATGGATCCATTCAAAATGTAATTTCAGTGAAATGACTTTAAGTTAAAACTGAATCTGACTTTAGACCCAAACTCCTCCTCCTTTATCTGAATTTAATGATGACATTTATTTAACAAAATACTCAAGAGCTCTCAGTATTCTACCTTAAATCCCCTGAGGATTTAATTTGTGCATTACACAAAGATCATACTGTAGAGTTTACTCGTTATACTAGCTGCTATAGGACCAAAATCAATTAATAACACCTACAATATGATGCAAACACCCAAGCCTGAACAATCAGGATGAGGGGACCCATCAGCCCGAAGGAAAGAGCGGTTTAATCCTGTGCAGCGTCAAACTGAACAAGGCCATAGCTGGGATGCCTCATGGCTTCCTGACAGAAAGTCTAACATGTCTGATTTTGCAGTTTGTATAGAGCGCTCTGCATGCACAAAAGTCATGAGCATAAACAAGTAAATCTGGATGATGGGGTTTAAGATTTGGGATTAAACCTCGAGCTCTAACAGCATCACACAGCAGATTTGATGCTGATCATCAGGTAGGTCCTTCCTGTAAACCAGTTTTTAACTGGTTTTAGCAGACTGCTTCACATCCCTCCTGTCGTCACTTCTCTCCACATGCTTCAGTTTAAGAATTGATCTTCAGATTTTACTGATCACTTTTAAATCTCTTACAGGTCTGACCCAAAATTACATATCTAAACTACTGACTCTTTCTGAGCCAATCCGCAGCCTCAGATCCTCGGGCTGGGCCCCTGGCTGCCCTGAAGTCGAGGCTTAAGACCAAAGGTGATCAGACTTTTCTGTCAGAGCTCCTTTGGATCAACCTGCCCGAGGAGATAAGCCGTGCAGAATCAGGGACATCTTATAAATTATTTTTTAAACTGACTTGCTTCTCCATGATGCTTTATTTGCTCTTGCACTTATTTATTCATTTTGTTAGTTATTAGTTGTTAGCTGAAACATTTGAGACGTCAGCATCCTTTGAGGAAAAAAAGAACAACAGACATGGTGTCATTGGGCTTAAAGTAAAGATGGCTGCCAGCCTACAAAGTTATCCAATTTCATTAGAGTTCTTCTTCGTAAAGGTTCGACTCCTCCCTAACAATTTCTGTGCAGTGCTGAACAAAAATAGACTTTGGAAATATATCTCATGGATATGTGAAAAAGTCTGTCTGTATGTCACATTAACATCTTGGTCATCAAGCTTTTTTGTACCACAGCCTGGTTTTACGTGATTTCACCAAGACCACAGGATGAGTTTGACATTTTTCATTAGTGATATTAGAGCATAAATTAGAATTTTGAAATGTATAAGATGCAGATGATAATGATTTTGGGAGATTAGTCCTAGCTCCTGGGCACGACAAACCCTCGTTTTAAGGACCTCAGGATAGGAGGAGAGAAGAAATAGAAGAAGGGGTGGGATGGGGGGGCTTCGAACAAAATAAAGGGAGAAAATGGTCAGGTTTGAATTTTTGGGGGAGGGGACGTGGTTGGGGTGTGGTCCTGCTCCTGAAACTTTGCTTTAAGTATCCCGTGAAATAGATGTGGATCGGCCAACAACTCGCTCTGTTTGTATCAGCTGATTCGAAGTGACAGTGACGGTCTAGTTGGCATGGTTACTTATTAAACCACTACACATTCAAACATGGAGGATGATTCTGAAAGAGTGGTGTTCATATGGTGCTGACGGTGTGTGTTTTTCATCCATCAGACATCAGTGTGAGCTGATCTGATGTTTCTATTGATTATGTATTATTTTATCAGCTCTGACCCCTGAATTGAATCCTTCAACATCAGGAAGCTGATCGCTCTTGTGAGCCTCAACTGTCCTCCAGTTACTCACAGAGCACAGGTGGAGGAGTGCATGTGCGCAAGGTTCAACAGTGAGTTTATCTCAAGTTGTACTTTTTTGTGCATCATAGCGCTGCAGGAACAGAGAGCCTAAAAGGATCCTGTTATCCTTTCAAAATAAGACACCCTTCAGTCTCAGGTATTCAAACTCAGAGAACCTGAGACCAGGTACTAGATGATCCACGGCCTGATATCGGCCTGTTGCCTGGTGGGTGGGGGCACCTCCATCACAGACTGAAAACCGAAATGCTGGAGCAGATGCATCTCACCAACCAGCTGAGTGACAGATGTTTGCATCAGCACCAAGCTCATGTATCATTCATCGTAATGTTTCGATGGACAGACTTACACAGTTCGAGCCTCCTGGGACAGTAAATACAGTTTTGGTGCATTTTACTGCTCTACTCCAACAAGGTGAAATTACAATATACATAAAGATCATAAAAAAACAGAATCCTAAGACCTTGAGAAAGACAATGAATTTTCATTAAGAAAAAGCCTGAAATGATCCAACTGACTGCATACCAGGCAGTATTTTCATGTGTGTGTATTAATATTTTGATTAATCCATATTTTCCACATTGATTAGAAACAGTTTTGCTATTTTTAGATATGAAAAGACTCATCCCTGTACGATCTCATCTCCCATGCAGTGATAATTCTGGTAGTTACATGTCTCTGCTTCGTCCTTCTTGTCTCTGTCTGCGTGCGTTATATTTTAAAGCTCGGTGCGTGGGTTTGTCCACACAGAGCGTGACCTCGGTCTCGCTGTGATGTAGGTCACGCTGATAAGACGAGGAGACGGCGAGGAGATCAACATAACTGCTTTATCAACCGTGCATGTCCTTTGAAATCGTCTGTCTGCCGCCGGATCAAAGCGTCCCCGCCGACCGCAGCGACCACGCGGCGGCTGGAGCGGGCTGGCTTGGTGACGGAGGTGGACTTCAGTCAGCGGCCCGGACTTGTGCCCTGTCACCAACTAGGATCGGCTTGTAACGGTTGAGTAATGATGACTGTAAGACACAGGCACAAGGAGAGCTGCTGCAGGGTGTGTGTGTGTGCAGCCTGTGGATGGATCCTGTTTTTCTCCTGAAGCTCCCTGACAGGTGTCTCATTTCCATATTTGGGATTTCCCTCCTTTCTGTTTCTAAAGCAGGTCAGAGTCCATGTTTGTCCTCCAGGTGAACTGGATTGTTTGCGGGAATATATAAATATTTCCATTCAGGGTATGAGGGCTTCATTTCAGCGGGAAGCCCCTCCAACAGAACATGAGACCTTTTTCAGGAAGTCAGAGATATGTTCAATCACATTAAGGTTAATTTTTGTGCTTTTCTTTCTGCACTTTTTCACCTGTTAAACATCAAGTTGATAACCCAATTTAACCCTCTAATGGCTCAGTCATGACAGTCGATCTGTCTGGGTTACATGCCACGTCAGGAACTTCCTAAATACTCACGTGCGTTTGTTACCTTCAGTGGACGTTAAAAAATCGCGCAGGGGTGCAGGTAGCCAAGTGGTTGTGTAGGTGTGCCCCATGCACAGAGGCTGTTGTCCTCAAAGCAGCTGGTCTGGGACGGCATATCACCTCAGGCTCCTTTTTCTATCGCAGGACTCCATCTCCTGTTTCACATACCCATCCATCAAAAACAGATTCATAAAAATATTGGTCTGCTTGTGAATTTTGGAGCTTCACACCATAAGATAACCTGCCTGAGTTTTGGCCTGATTCCCCCCTCTCATCCAAAGTCAGAAAAGGTCCAATTATCTGATGGTCCAAGTGATTATCTTGCCAGATTCCTGGATGGTGGGAGTTGTGTTAAGTGTGCTTCAGATGTTCTGGGCCCTTGAGTCCGGGCCTTCCCAGGGTGGGCATGAAAGGCTCAAATTTCACGAATTTGGACCCAATGGGTTACTAATCTTGTTCAAACAAGGAAAGCTCAGAGCGACAGTGTTATCCTGACATTTTAAGTATATTTTAGTGCAGAGGGCCATGGTAGCCTCTCAGCAACATCATCAGTACTTTGCTGACCGGACCTGATGTTGGTGGACATTCCCCTGAATACGACTGTATCTATGGAACAGGACAACAGTCAGTCAGGAAGCACAACTGGGGGCTGTTTCACACGGATGTATTTCACTTGTGTGACAGGTGTTTAGTTTCAAATTTGGCGAGTATATCATCAAGCCAGAGATAATGTCTACTCACGTCTGATGTGTATCGGACACGCCAAAATATTGAGAATAGATGGCTCTCCTGTTCTTTAACAAATGTCTGTTTGTTGGCCAAAGTAGACTGAATAAAAAATAAAGAGCCATCTTTTCCTCATTTCAGCAGGTATGTATGTCCACAGTAGTAGAATACATCACAGACAACACAGAACTAGTTCAATGACACCTCTGTCTGAGGCAGGATCTCCTGCCTTATTGTTTTGAGAGACTCCACAGAATGCGTTCATTTGGAGATTCATCACGTCATTTGTTTGGTGAGTTTCTTAGGACTTCTTTCTTGAGGTGAAATTCATGGACAGACAGAGCTGTGGCAGCAGGGAGCTGCAGCCACAGCAAACGCACGTCTGCCACATGCATCCTGTGTGAAACTGCTTTAACACGGCCACGGTGATGACAGTGAGCAGAAACTATGAAGTCAGGACATCAGAAATGGTTCGTTGCAAAAACACAAGTGTCTGGACAAAGTGCCCTGTAAGATATACTATTACGTACTCCTGCTGGTTGTCCGCGTGTTTCCTTGACTTTAGAATTGTGTTTAAGTGTTGTCTTAGCTCCAGCTCCTCTCCCCCTCAGTTTGGTTCTTAGGTGTTGAACAGGTCACAGGATGCATAAAGGCTTGTTTTGTTGCTGCAGATCGAGAGGTTGCTTCTCCATCTGATGATGGCACATAAAGATTTTATAAAGGTGAACTGATTTTGAAACTGAGAGATGCATGAAGACAAATAATGACAGAATAAACAGTTCTTACGAGACACCTTCAGACTCAGTCAAAGACAACAAGCCTCTGCTCTTATCTTCATTGTTAACTGACTTTTATATTATTGTGGGAAGTTACAGATTGTGGCGTGAAGACGTTGTTTAAGAAGTTTGGAGTTCAAACTCACCTGACAGCCCTGACATCAGCTCTCTGCATCATTGTGTTCTTTGCTTAGGACCAACTTCCCGTGTTTTTCAGAGCAGACTTTAAAAAGTAATGTTACACATGTGAGTCATAATCAAAGCTTTCTTGAGTCTCAGCAGTCAGCTTACCTCCAATAATTAAATGTATTGTTATGACTTCAGGAATCAATCAGTGAGGACTTTGGTTCAGAATGAAATCTGTTAAAGTTGGCCTGTAATTAAGATAATGGAGCTCTGGAGGATGGAAACATTAAAGTGTGAATGTTTTACAGTCTTTGTTTCTGCTCTGAACAGTAATGTAAGTGAAGTGTCACTCTGTGAACACTTCTGACAAACACACTCACAGCGTGGAGTCAGCTGAAACAACATTTGTTACAACATTTGGTCACAAAGATTTAGAAAGTTTTCAGTGAAATAAACTTTATGAAGTTTAGAAATCTGTCAGGAAGTTTCAAAGAGTGAAACTACACTGGATCAATGCACAGAAGAGGGTGGATGGAAAGATTTGACGGATACATGGACAGATGATGGAGAGTTATCGATGTGTGACAGAGGGGGGTGTAGATTTTTGATAAATAGGTGGATGAATAGATTGACCCTGAATGGATGGATGAGTGAAAGGAGAGACATTTGACAGACAGATCTAAGAATGTTAGAAAAACAGGTGGATTTTGGGTGCATGGATATAAAGATGGATAATAGATTAATGATCAAGTGATGTATGTATTAAAGGTTGGATTGATAGATGGATGAATGAATGGATTTAAAGATGGAGTTTGTTTGGATGGGTCAACTAAATCAATCAATCAATCATAGTTTATTTATATAGCACAGTTCATACAACTTAAATTGCAGCTCAAAGTGCTTTACATCAACACAAAAAAGATTGACCAAAGACATACATCTATATCTATATCTATATATCTATATACACACACATACACACATACATATGAAAACATATGTGCGCACCTACACATATACGCACATGCATACATACACATACATAAATCATGACAATCACTTTCTTTCAACCACTCAGCCAATAAACACGCAGCAGAGGTTCATCTACACAGAGGTTTTCCACTGTAGTTGTAATGATAGTTGGTAGGATGTCAAGAGGATTTGGAGACTAATGCACACCGAAGAAGCTAAAGTGAAATAAATGATAAAATTTAGAAGAACGGATATGAGAAAAAGCAAAGCAATAAAACCAAGAAAGATCAGACAAATAAATAAAACACTAAAAATATATTTAAAACAAATAAATAAAAACATGTTAGAAAAATAAAATTAAATCTAAAATGATTAAGTGTTAAAAGATCAAAACTATGTTAAGATATATAAGCAAATATTAAAAATATTAAAAAATATTAACATTAAAAATGGAATAAAAAATCAGATGATAAAATGTTAAACTAAAATTTAATGATAAAGTAAGATAAAAAGTGCTACTCAGAAATAAGTAATTTTTATAGACATTAAAATAATAAAGTTCTTCATAATAGCCAGTCTTAAAGAAGTAAAGAAGTCTTTTCTGAATGATGGATGAAAGGAACCCTGTAGTGAATGGGTAGATGGATGATATCAGAAATATGGAGTACTGACTGGATGGATGGATGGATGGATGGATGGATTGGTGACAGTTGTGATGATAGGTCAGTAGATGTCATCATTTTTTGATTTCTAACCCAGTTTTACCTTTTTTGTTGTTCCTTAATTCCTTGGTACAGCAAATGGACTGGAGGCAGTGAAGAGATCAAATGGACACCACACTGTCTGAGACGATCTGGACAAATGAGGCTTTTTCAAGTATTTAACGTTGTGAGTTGGGACGGCTTTTCATATTTTTCTTTATAATTCAAATGCTTTAAACAGATTCGATAACTTTTTAAGGGAATGTTGGTTATGGCTCAAGGAAGAAGTGACCAGATTTTAATGGTGATCAGAATCTGGATGTGGATCCAGGAGTTTTTTTATGGATTTGTCAACAGTGTGAGATAGGGTACTCTTCATTTTTAATGCTAATTGTCTTGACAGCCTATAAAATGCCTTGGCGGAGGTGTGTGCTCTTAAAGAACTTCTAGTTTTGTCTGTAATATCTTTTTTCCCCTCACACACGATCACATCACCTTGAGCTTCCCTGCAGACAGCCTCTAGTGACACATCTTTTGTTAACAGCAGCCTCAAAGTCTTAAATCCAAAATATGGCCTAAAACTGCTGTGCATCACCAGCCTTAATGTGGGCAAAACTATTAAAAATCCTGGCTGACCACCATCTACTTCAGGTCATTCATGAAAGATTAAAAACATCAGGCAGCCTCCTGAATAACCCAAACTAAAGCTCCATATTTCAAAGCATCATGTTCTGTTTTTCCTCCAGCTCCTGTATTCAGATGATGGATGTTCATGAGGGTGAATCAGAGGCAGGAGTTTGACTGACTGTTGTCGGCTCAGGATGATTACAAAACCTTTTTTGTGATCATGAGGGCGCTCCAGAGTGACAAACACATGTTCCAGTGTTTGTCAGACCTCTTTAAAAAGAGGATCGTCTGTCATTTAGACGAGGACTCTCCTTGCTGAAGTCTGTCAGATACAAAGATTTTCTCTTACAAACATCTGCACTGACAGGAGGCAGCCCGGTCACAGAAACGACCCGCTGCCTGTGAACGCATCATCGCCAACACGTCCTGTGTGACGGACTGTCAGCACACACGGCATTGACTCACTGCATGTGTCTCTGTTTTTGTTCTGACAGATAAAGCAAAAATACTTGAATATTTTTTAAAAGCACCAGCTGTCAAATGGACGAGCTGTGTCTGAGGACACGTGCTGATTCACGCTCGTGCGTAGCTTGGATGCTGAAGTCATCCTGACCACAGCGAGTTTGGAAGTAGCTGGTGGTCAGGAATGAGGCGGGCTTAAAGCAGGTCATGGTAAATACCACATGAGTCATGCACAGTCACCGTGAGGATCTGCCAAATGTAGGTGCTCAGGACTTTGGTGTTTAAATCCTGAACCGAAGACACAAACCAACAACAAAATGAAAAATACGAAACAATGTGCAGACAGATGGAGTGAAAACTTAGTGTTAATAAAGAGGGAAATGACCAGAGATGAGGTCTGAAATAGAAATGATAAGCCTTGCTGAGTGATAGATCATGTCCCTGTCCTCCATGTTGGCTTCTTCACTACAGCAGAGGTGAATCTGCTGATTCTGGGACGATGAAGGCCTGCAGAGATGCAGATGATGAAACCCCTCAGAAAGGAGATTGTGCAAGAACATGTCTGCAGACTTGTTCATGTTCAGAGTGCTTGTCTTATTCTGCTGCTTTTACTGTGTCCTGATCCAAGGCTGCTTGTAAGGGGGGGTAAAGGGGAAGCTTTCTGGGGCTCAGCTGCTGAGGGGGGCCCACGGAGGTCAGCAATGAAATGGTTGCCAATTTTGGAGCAATGGCAAAACACATTTCAACTAAAATACCAAACATTACAAACAGAATCAATAAAAGTGAATTGAAAAGTAATTTAAATCCCATTTAACTTTGTAAAAAAACACATAGATTCATTATGAGCATGCCTTTTCACATCTGGCTCCCTCAAGTCTTGGGATGCTTCACAGTGGATCCACACAAATTTTCTGCAATAAAACACTACACTTCAAGGCTAAATTAAAACTTTTTTGGAAGCAATTTATTTACCATTTTTGAGTTGACAAAAGAGTGATCTTCCAAACACAGTTTTCCCATAAAGATCCAGCGTACAGATGTAAGTAAATAAGTAAAATATGTAATCCTATGGATATAACTGCCCTCTGTTAAATTGCACTCCCACCACTACAAATCCCACAATGCACTTCAACAGCTGCCATGCATGACCTGTGCACTGACCCTTCCTCCCATTGCTTTAATCTGATCAGTGGTCGGCAGATGGATGCATCAGTCAGAGACTTATGACTCACCTGACTATAAATCTGCTTTTTAAAAATCAAAACATCGTCAAACATCGTTTCAGTTTGTTTGATAAATGTTAAATCTGTTCGGCCCCTGTCTTAGACTGTACCTTCATTTTTGGGCCTTTCCGTGATTGAGCTTGACACCCCTGGTCTAGAGCACTCAGGTTGTGCAGCACCTACAGATTCTATATTTTTCTGCAGAATTTGCAATAAAGATTTTATGAAATAAAGGACTATATGTGAAGATAAAGGACTTGAAAGCAAAGAAATGAAATTAAAAAAGTGTATAAGGTCATGAAAAACATACTGTTCCTTCTCTGACATGTTTTCAGCTCATTTCATCATAATTAAAGCAGGTTTTCCTCTTTCTCAATAGGTGTGTTAGCACATCACGTCCACCCACAGACTTAATTGAAGCCCCCTGCCTTGCTGTGGTTAAAGGCGGTGATTTTTCTGATGGATAAACTCTTCATCCGTCTGCGTCTCCCTCTGAATCCCTCCATCCTTCTCTCTCTCTCTCCTTCACCGTGTGTGGCTTAAATTACAAAGCTTTCACTCAGAAGTGACTCATGTCGGGAGAATGCACTTCTTTCTCTCGCTCCTTTTCTTTTTTTTTCTCAACTGTCTTATTGCCTCTCAATCTGGCTCTCCCTCCGTTCCTTAAGATGTCAGTTTATTCTCTCTGCTCGCTTCCCAAGGCCGAGGCTGCATGGCTCTGAGGCAGCTTTGTCTCCTCTGAAAGATTAATCCACCTTATTTTCAACAACATGAAGTATTTCTGTATTATTTTCTGTATTTAGCTGCCTGGACGGTTTAAGTGATTAAGAGGCTTTGGGTCAATATGAGGCCCTTACTCATTTAGCTGGAGGTGCTCATAGCATGTAAATGAAGTGCTTTAAAGTTCAACGTCCTCGTCTAAGGTCCGACCTCCTTCACCTCAGAGCTCCTTCATTCTTCAAGGAGCTGAAACATCCCTCAGAAATGTTGGCCCATATCTCCATGATAGCATCACACAGCTGCTGCAGATTTAATCTGCTGAACAACCATGACGAGAACCTCCTGTCCATTGCAAAGGTGCTCTGTTGGACTGAGATCTGGTGACTGTGGAGACCCTGGAGTACAGTGAAGTCATTGTCTTGTTGAAGAAACTAGTCTGAGATGATCTGAGCTTTGAGACATGGAGCTGCTGGTCCCCTGTGGTCATAAAGGGATGGACATGGTCAGTAACAATCCTCAGGTAGGCTGTGGACCACCAGCAGCAGCCTGACCCGCTGACCCAAGGCAGGATGGATCCATGCTTCATGATGTTCACACCAAACTCTGAGCCTAACATCTGAATGTGGAGCAGAGATCCAGACTCATCAGACCAGGAGACACTTTCACAGTCTCCTGTGGTCCAGTTTTGGAGAGTCAGACCCTCAGTTTCTGTTCTTAGCTGACAGGAGTGGACCCTGGTGTGGTCTTCTGCTGCTGTGGACCATCTGCTTAAGACTGGATGTGTTGTGTGTTCTGAAATGGTCTTCTCTGAGTCTTTTAAATCACATTTCTTCTCATCTCTGATACTCCATTTGGACTTGAACAGGTTGTCTATACACCATGTCTAAAAGCCCTAATGCACTGAGTGGTTGCCATGTGATTGAATGGGTTTACCTGGATGGCACTGATGTGGTTGTGCATTGCCAACCTATTTGTGCCAGTCTAAATCATGTAAAGTGTTGATAATATTCTTTATATTTGATGCTCATAATGACCCAAAAGCTCCTTCAGCACACAGACCTCGGCTCATGTCCCACCTTTACCTGACAGTATAACTGCCCGTGTGCCCCAGCAGACCATGCTGCATTTTACATCCTCCTTTCACCTTTGCATGACCATCGCCAGCTCTCAAACTAAAGTCCTGAAGGAGGGGACATGAAGGGGGAAATGAAGCAGGGAGAGATGGATAGATGGAGAGAAAAAGAGCCCAATTAGTCATCGATTTCAAAGACAGCATAAAATAAAACATTTCCCCCCTTAGGTAAACCTGCTGAATGCAAACACGAATTAGCCGCCCACGCCGGCTCGGTGAATAAGGCTAAAAGAATGCACGACAGCCCACTCATCCAACGCCACGGAGCCACTCGCTCCCCCTCGCACTCATTCTCTCTCTCTCTCCGCCGACACATCTTATAATGGGTTTCACCTCCACCACTCCAACACGAGCTGCTGCAACACATGCTCATAATAAAGAAAAACATATTCATTTGAAAGTAAAATTGAGACATTGTTTAAAAGAGGTCCACGCCGCACAAGTGACTGTCAGTTTTCAAGTTTTTGTGTCTTTTTTTTTACGTCGTTAAATAGCAGCACAATAACGAGGGCGTGACAACCTGCTGAAAGGGACTGTCGCTTCTGAATTCAGTGAAAGCATCGTGTTTTATGGAGAAACAAGCATGTGTTTAATGTGAGGGAGGAGGAGGGACACAAATCCAAAAGAACCCCCCTCCCCCTCCGATCCCCAAAATAAAGAAAAGATGTATTGACAGGAAGGCCACTAATGCTGCAGCGCCATAGAAAATTATGATGGAAATAAAAGTTGAGCAGGAGCGTCGCGCAGCAGTGAGGGCAAACCACAGTTAGAGGAATGAAAGGAATGAGGCCGAGCTTTCTGAGGCAGTGAAAGGATCGACAGAATGATGTGCAGAGAGAAATGTTACAGAGTAAAATAGTGTATCGCCCCACAGAGATGAGGATCAGGACCTGTTACGTCCTGCACAAACATGACGGCTCAGTCTGGAAACTGGAGTTAGACCGAGCAGGTCAGAGTCAGAGCAGAAACCAGACTCATGTTGTACATTTGGGAGAAAATTTGATCAATATTCCTACATTAGAAAATTCGACTGGTGTAGTTTATTTACAGTCAAGAAATCGTTTCGACACCTGGACCGTTTGGGAGAGTTGGTCTTCAAGTTGGCGTAGAACGAGCTTAGACTTCAGCGGATAGGAGGCCCTTAAAGGCCTGAAACCACTCTGACATAAAGAGGAACAAAGCTGGACCAAGTTCAGAGCTAAATAAACATAACTCCTAATTTTTGACCCAACTCCGGGGCCAAATTTGTCCCTTGATGACAGGTAACTCATGGTTCCCATGGATCCTTCACAACATCTTAAGGGGTCCTATCATACGCCAAAGCGTAGGTCACCTGACGCAGGTGTTGCTCACTCTATTAGCAGATGATCATGCAGTTTTTGTCTGTGAATGAGGAGTGATCAGGTGCAAAGTTATTTGCTTGGTAAAATATTCTAAAATCTGAAACTGACATGAAAACAATTAAAATCTATTAACTTATGATGTGAGAATGCAGAGAGGATATTATTAAAAGATGAGCCTGAGAATATCTGATGGGCCTCAACAATTTTTATTTTTATTTAACTCTTTTCTCATATAATATGTCACCACATTTTATTAAGTTTTTCTTAGACATGCCTTTACCAACTATCTTATCATATTGTAATGGCAGTTTACCCACTCTCTGAATAATCTATTCTAGTAAACATAACTGTTTAACCCATTTGAACTGTTTCACATCTACACTAACACAAGAACTGTTAAACCAGTTTTAATATTCAATAAACTAATAAAATAATTTAATATGCAAAATATCTGAAAATCTATTTTTACGTAGGAGCAGGTGTTCTGAATATTCTTCACTGAAAGATGCTGCCCTGCATTTTTCCAAATCTGTATTCATTAAAGAAAAAACAATTCAGCCTAAAATTAAATCATACATTGTTTTTTGTTTATTTATTGTTTCATATATTGTAATTGAATGACTCTGACTGAGGGGGCCACCGGTTAGTGTGCATGGGCCTGTGCACATCCAGGCCCACCCACAGATCCGTCCCTGTCAGAATATAAGGACCAATTTAAACGGTAAAAATAAAATAAACACTCTCTTAAAAGTATGATCATTCATGCACCCAATTCTTTATCAAGAGGATAAGGGAAACTGAGAGATTTTAAATTTGGGGAAAAAAAGTCAGAAATCTGATATTTAAGTCACACTTCTGAGCAGAATAGTCCAAAACCAGAATTGGAAATGTCTGAGTCCTAGAATTTAAGTTCAAAATCTGAGAAGAAAAAGTTAGAATTGTGGGAATACATTCAGAATTCTGATACTTAAGTTGGACTTCATAGTAAAAAGAACAAAAAAATCAGAATCCTTAAACAAGCTACCAAAATCCAAGAAAAAATGTCTGAGTTCTGGGAGTGAAGTCTAAAATTTGGGAAGAAAAGTCAGAATTCTGAAATATGAGGAAAAAAGCCTGAATTCTGGGACTGAGGTCAGTATTTTCAGATTAAAGTCCAAAATCTGAGAGAGAAAAAGTCAGAATTGTGGGATTAAAGTAAAAAATCTAATATCTAAGTCTGACTTCTCAGTAAAAAAAAGTATGAATTCTGAAAAACTTAAAGGTGCAGTTTGTAGAATTTGGCAGCATTTCGCCGAACAGAAACGGTGAATATAGGATATAATGTTTCTATTTGTATGTAAAGTCCGTCAAAATAGGAGTACAATCATCCCCATAAAACGTTTGTTTTATTTTTTATTGGATAGAAAAAGCTTAAAAAAATTTACATCACCGCGGGCCGCGTTCATGTAGGCTGACACAACGATCCGCCATGTTGTCTACGGGTGGATTTTAGGGACAAAAAGAACGAAACGCGAATCTGTCCGCCGGTTCTGAAATCTACCTGGAATGCAGGTGAAGAAGAGGAGAGAGGATGTAGAGACAGTTGTTGCTCTGCACTTGGGATTTAAATTGTGTTTATTTTACAGTTAAAGCTTGTTAAAGCATACCAAGTAGATTTCAGAACCGGCGGACAGATTCGCATTTCGTTCTTTTTGTCCCTAAAATCCACCCGCAGACAACATGGCAGATCGTTATGGACGCTGCCAAGTTCTACACACTGCACCTTTAAGTCTAAAATCAGAATGAAAATTTCTTAATTATGGGATCAAAGTCTGAAACCTGAGAAGAAAAAATCCGAATTCTCAATCCTGAAAAGTCAAAACTGTGGGATTTCAGTTCGAGTTCTGTCTTTTTTTCCTGATTCTGACCTCCTCCACAGATTTAAATCTTCCAAAAATATATTTTCCCTGGCCCTAGTCCCCCCCCCTCACTCTTTGCATGAATGTATCCATCAGTGTGGTTAAAGTTATCAAGAACTTGGTGCACAAATATCAGCAGCAGATAATTAAGCCATTTTGAGCTGCTTTTGGGTAAAGACAGCATTTTGAACGCTGAAATGTGAGTGTAAGATAAAGGATTAAAGGAGAATAAAAACCTGCTAGGATGTTAAAAACATCTCATCAGACCACAGCAGGACTCATTGGTTTGATATAAGACATATTTTTTCTAACTTACATTTCCATTTCTGCAGCAAGAGACTAAATTGATTGAAATCTTGTTTGTGCTCTCGTCTTTTGCTCTGAGTCTCACCTGAACGTGTCCTCGCTGTTACCAGAGCAACAAGTGAAAATTTCAAGGTTTCTCTCCCTCTCTCGCTCTGGCTCGCCTTCAGTCTATTTCTTTATCAAACAGGCTTTTATTTCTCCCCTCTCTCCCTGCGTCTTTAAAACACAATCACAGTCACTCATGAAGTCATTGTCGTCCTTGCACGAGCTGACAATCAGCAGATGGAGAGCGTTCTCAGAGGATGGTGTCGGTGGAACAAAAGAGCGAGAAATTCAAAGGCAGAATTTCCCAAAACCACATGGGCGTTTTTTTACAGCGTCAAAAACATCAAGAAATCAGACGGGGTTAAAAACATGAAGGCTTTCATGTACTTTTTGACTTGTTTAGAGCGTGGGCGTCAGAAAAAAAAACCCAGAAAGTGAAATACAGGAGAGCTGTGATCTTTATGGTTTTCAGGCTGACCCGAGTCCCGATCACTTCCACCATCATTTATGACCAAGAGCAGCCTTTGAGTCATATCACAACATGAAAACTTCCTCGGTCACTCTTTATCTCAAACACGCGGGGCGATATCTGACAGCGATAGAGGAAACCACTTGAGTCAGAGACAAACCACATCCAGCCGTCAAACCTTTCACTGTGGGGAAACACGGTGACATCACATGTGACCTTTGACATGCTAATGAGCTCCTCGCGCAAGCTAACACACATGCATGGCTGTATTATTATTGCACATGCAAATACACAGTCTGGCAGCTGAGGAAAAACCCTGCAGATTTACTGCAGCTCAGCCGTCACCTTTAGAATAAGTGCAAACACAAATGTGTCAGCAGCTCTCTGTTTGAGTCAGGGACCAGGAGCCAGATCCACATCAAGGTACCAAGACTGCAGTACCTGAGGGGTCCACTAGAGGCTCTCCCATCTCACTTCTGTACATCGTATCAGGGCTTAAAGATCAAAACATGCTGAGATACTCTGGGCCATTTTTACACTGATAATAGCCTGATAATAACAGGGCACAAATGAGAAGAAAGACCTCTTTGGTCCAGACCTCCTTCACCTTCAGAGCTCCTGAATTCTTCAAGGAGCTGAGACAGCCCTCAGAAATGTTGGCCCATATCTCCAGGACAACTTCACTCAGTTGCTGCAGATTTGTTGGCTGAACACCCATGATGAGAACCTCCCGTTCATCCCAAAGGTGCTCTATTGGATTGAGATCTATACCCTGAAGTACAGTGAACTTCATGTTGAAGGAACCATTTTGAGGTGATCTGATGATGGGTCCACTGTGGCGATAGAGGGATGGACATGGTCACCAGGTCAGCTGTGGTAGACTGTGCTCAGGTGGCACTAAAGCCCTGTTTGGTTTGGTTCAGTACAGTTCAGTACAATTTGGGAACCTGATCTTTGCTGTGTTTCCACTGCCAGCTGTATCCTCACTTGAGGGACGGTCCTGCCAGATAATGTAAATGTGTGATGTCCCAGGGAGGCGTCCTGAAGAGGGAGGGTAGGATTGTAAACAAAGGGCAACTATGGAGGACTTCCTGCTCTCCAGGGAGCAGTGTTAATTTTGTTGACTAATTATTTTCATCATAGTTTTCATCAACAACCTTTTTTCCCCTGACAAAAACTAGACAGTAACGAATAAAAACAAGTGCACACAGATAAAAACTCAAACTAAATTAACTGACATTTTCATCAACGGATAAAAACTAGACTAAAATGTTTGACAGAGACTTAATCCAATCAGACCTGATTTGGTAACTCAGATGCTCTGCCAGGTAGCCTAAATAAAGGTGACTGCATTTCACACAAAAGGAAAATTTGTTTCTGTTCATTTATACATTCAGACTTTACTAGCATTCAATAAAGGGTTATTAGATGTTTGATTTTATCCAAGTGTAAAACATGACTTCAGAAATTCAAGGAAACATAAAAAATGCCTTACCCTTTACACTTCATATTTTAGTCGACTGAATTTACTGCAGATTTCATCGACTAAAATGTTGTGAAATTTCATCAACTAAAACTAGACTAACATTAAAACAATTTAGATGACTACATTATGACTAAAACTGAAAGATATTTTAGGCAAAAGACTATAACTAAACTAAAAGTGCTGTCAACATTAACACTGCCAAGGAGCATGGACATTCTAAATCCATCGCTACCTGAACATAGCAGGTTTGTTTTTTGTTGTTTTTTTTTAGCTGCCATGGCATGGGAATTGACCAGTCAAACCTTTTGTAGGACGGCACAGGTCAATTATTTGGGTGCCCTTTCTCCTCGTTTCACAGTGGAAACACCTGAAGTAGCATACCAGTTGAAATGCAGCTTAAGGGGTCCAAAGTGTGACAAGAAAATTTCCCCCACACCAGCAGCAGCCTGAACCGCTGATCCAAGGCAGGATGGATCCATGCTTCATGATGTTCACACCAAACTCTGAGCCTACATCTGAATGTGGAGCAGGGATCCAGACTCAGGTTTACAGTCCTCTATTGTCCAGTTTGTGAGTTATTGCCTCATTTTCCTGTTCTTAGCTGATAGGAGTGGCACACTGTGTGGTCTTCTGCTGCTGTAGTGCAATGATTCAGTCTTTAACGATGGAATATCTGCTGAAGTTATTATCTCTGGAACAAGAATCAACCCTAAACTCACTTTAAGATCTGATGGAAAAGAGTCCGGCCTGCATGTTTTCTTTTTGTGCTTTTGGTGGATCAAAGATTCATGAACCTTACGTCTGCGTCGGAGGAGGTGGTTAGTATCGGTATCATTATTTAAAAGACGCTGTGGTATCACAGTTCAGTCGAACTCCGCCGTCACAACTGAAAATATTCACAGTTTCTTTGAGGTAAAATCTGAGTTTCTCTGCAGGACCCACTCTCCATTTCTCTCCAGCTCTCAGACTTTCAAGTAAACTCATCAGCATCTCCTGCATTAGTCACCTCTGCCCCCCCGCCTGGTGTTGGTGCTGCCGGCTCTGTTTGTCTCTGTAAGTGTCCTTTTGACTGTCATCTCGTCAGCTCGGCCTCCATACACGCCTCCGCAGTCTGCCTTAATGTGCATGAGTCAGGGTCTTAAGTGTAGTTTTTACACTGCTAAGTGTCGAGGACTGCGAGTGTGTGTGCGCTTGTTTTTCAGCCCGCAGGTGTGTGTGTGTGTGTGCTAATGCCAATAGGTACCATTATGTTCACATTGCTTCATTAGAATTAAATGTCAGAGCGATTACCTGTGTGTGTGACTCACCTCTCAGCCAGGTGCTTTCTCTTTGCTCACACATGCAACCTGCACACCAGGAATCTACAGTATGCACATGCACACATGCTGACACATCGCCGAGGAATGGGACATACCCGTTGGCCAAACTGCTTGCCCACAGATGAACCGAACATACCACAAATGAATCAAGGATATCATCACCCCATTTACCAAACAACAAAAAGACTCCAAACGGCTCCCCTTCTCAAGTCCAGACTCATTCCTGCAGCTCCATCACACTTTTTAATCCTCTCTGCTCCTTGACAAACTTCTCTGAAGCTCTCTGTTCATCAGGTGAGCACAAACTTCAGTCAAGGACTCTTTAGATTTGATGTACAAGTCTGGTAATGCTCGGACGAGTGTTGGTGGTTTTTTTAGAGACGGATCCATCCATCCATCCATCTGTTGGTCCAACTATGCATTAAACAACCATCCATCTACCCATTATTTTATCTATGCACTCATTTATCGGCCCTTCTATCCATCAATCTATCCATCCATCCCCTGATCTTCTATCCATCTGTCTATACATTCATCCAACTATCCATCCAACTATGCACCTGTCTATCCATCTATCCCTTTATGTCTTACATCTGTCATCCATCCACTTAAACCTTGCACAACAGTTGGATCCCCCTGATTCAACTATGCCATGATTTGCTGAAAGTTTGTTCTACAAAGTTGCTCACATTCTGTCCTTTACACTGCTGCCTACTAGATTATCTGACTGGTCCATAATGAATGTGATTGATGGAATGATTGTCCAATCACCTGCCAGATATGCTTTCAAAGCTTCTGCCCTCCCTAAGCACTTTCTATGATGGACTAGTGAGTTTGTCCATCCCTTCATCTAATCATCGCTATAAGTCTTTCCATCTATTCATCATCCATCCTTCTATCACTCAATCCATCATCCAGTCGTCCAATGATCTATCTATTGGTCTATGTATCCATTTATCTGTCTGTCCATACATCTATCCACATACGTCTGAATTTGTTCATCCATCCGTCTCTTAATGTCTTATTTTGTGATTTGACTTTAAATGTAGTTCAGCCTCTCATGGAAAATGGAGTCCTTTGAAAGGATTAAATCCAGAATTTCTGACCATGAAAAGTTTTCTAAGAGTCTTTTTGGCTGCACTTTTTCCACAAAGACCACATCTGGCCAGGCTCCTCTGGACAGGAGGTCGGTGTCCTGGTCCCACTGGTTTCTGACAGCTCTGAGCTAATGTCACTGCTGGACTTCTTCAGATTTGGAGGAAAAGTTAACATGACGATTCCTTCATCTGCTGCTGTCTTTGGTCCCCAGCATTGCCTGTTTCTTCATCCGTCTTCTCCAACGCTTGAACATTTTGAAACCCCAGTCTGCTCTGAGATATTTGCCAGGTAGTGACCTTGCTGATGTAGAACCCTGGGACAAGGAGCATACCCTCTCTTTGGTAGCAGAGTTTGGCTGTTCCTCTTCCTGTTCTTGTTCCCCACAGCTGTTTCTGTTTAAGGAGGACCTGTTTGGGCTCCTTGGTTAATCATAAATCTGATCATAACCAGACTAAACCACTGACCGTGTGAGAGGAAGAGCTGAAGCTGGTTTGAAGGCAAAGGGTGGCCACAGCAAATATGGATCTGATGTAGATATTTGTTTGTTAATTTTATGATTCTTAGCTAAAAGTACAAGTAATTCCTTTTTATTATTATTATCATTATTATTATTCTTTTCCATGCAATAGGCTGTGTACATAATATTTTATAAAATACTAAATTATTTAAGATTGGTTCCTTGTAAATTACCAACTAAAACCGAAAAAGCCAGCATTAAGTTTCTGGTTAATTAACTTCATCATAGTCCAAAAGCAAAGAAGCTTTTTGCTGAAATTATCAAATTACTAATACAGCATTATTATATCAATAACTATTTTTAGTTTAACTCCCTTTCACCGTGACTTTGTGCCATCTTAGCCAACCCCAAAATCCACATATCCTTCAGTGAGGCCATTACAGCTCAGCTCCAACAAATCATCAGCTGACAAAACAATACAGCACAGCCCCCCCCGCGCCGTCATCGGTGCCCCCTCTTGGAGGCGATTATCCGTCCATGTGGAGGTGGAGGCCTTGGTGACAGAGGAAGGTGAAATGAACTCAGAAGACCTTCAGCTAAGCGCTGGAGGAAGAACTGTCCCGGTAATTGACGATGTACGGCGCTTCTCTTGTTAATATCTCCCCTGCCCACTAACGCGGCGCCGCTCGGCCCTCCGCCCACGCTCTCATAAGGCCGCCCGGTATCCGAGGCCTTGAGCCCCCCAATCCGATGTTCTCTCCCTTTAAAAAAGCACCTTTGCACAGCTTCCCGGGGCTGTGGCGTTATTTTCAGCTCACATGTTTTGTCAGAAAAATCGGATTTCTTTGACCTCCTGAGCTTTCTTCTCCCTTTTTGATATCACGAGGCCAGGCTGCAGATGATTGTTTTTGTTGCTGTGCCGTCTTCTTCTGTACGGTGTGTGCAGACCGGATACATTAAGTGTGGAAGCTGGGAGATCCTGGGAGTTTAAGCAGCACAAATGAGGCAGAAATATGCCTCCATTATTACACGACACATCATTGACTTCACATCGCTCGACATGGGGCGACGTATGCCTCTCTCTGAACTTGCCGCTGTTTGGTTTTTGTCACACATATACAAACTTTCCTTTGATTAATTTTGAGTTCATGTGATGCATACAGTAAATCTAAAAACCACACCGTGGAGACTTAAACCTGCAGGAAGCTAATCTCATGGTCTGTAATGATCCTGGTGCCAGCTCAGGCTCTCAGGATGGCACATGTTAAACCTCCTGTTGCTCTGACGGCTGTTTAACTTTAATGGTCAAATTAACCGTGGGAACTGGCTCATGCTGCCAGAGTTAGCATGAACAGTAATGGATCTCATGCCTGAGCATGTCCTTTTGTCAGGACAGCCTGAAATGCAGCCACGTTTTTGGGATGTTCCTCACCAAAGGGCAGATTACTCACCGTGATGGAGTAATGTACAGTACAGTGAATAAACTAAAGGAGGAGGGGAGGTGTCACCCCTTCAGTCTCTGCAGCCTCTACCTGGCAGCTCATCCTGAGAGAAGGCGAAGCACGATTCTCACCCCTTCACAGAGAACTTTAATGCTTTTTGGGACAAGAGGCACCTGATCAGGGCTCCACCTTAACAGCCATCTGTTAACGGGATCCTGAATTCTCAATCTTTGGTCAGAATTCGTCTGTTTTTGTTCTTTCTGCCACATCACAGCAGCCTCTTCCGCTCAGATCCAGCATTTTCTCCTCGTCAGTTACAGAGTGACTTGTTGATGTTCACGGTGGATCATGGAGAGAGCAGATCTGCATCAACACCCTGTTACAGGCACAAACTGCTGCTGCTTACAGATCAGATTTATCCCACAGTCTGTCTTTGGCGCCCCTGGAGAATATTCCAGACAATTCTTCATGCCACGCTGCAGCAGAAACAACATGAATGATCACAGGCCCAGATCATTTATTCAGAAGTGAGGAGTGGATTAACTTCTACAAGAAGATAAATGCCTGCTGTCTGAGCTCTGTTTGCACAGAGAGGTTTTACCTGGAGACGTCTGATAATTTGTAGAAATTAGATGTCATCAATCTGTGTCGTGTAAACCTCTCTGGGGATTTCCATGAAAATTACCCAACATATTTCTCAAAGACAAAGATCACGGCGCTAAGACTAATACTAAAATGAAGTTTCATCACTGAATAATCTGAGTATTATCTGACTCATGCAGCAGACGCTACCAAACTAACAGTAATTAAACCTCAGACCAGGGGTCGGCAAACAGTGGCCCGTGGGCCAAACCAGGCCTGCCGTTAATGATCTCTGGACTGCAGGATGATTTAAAAATGACTCATTTATGTATTTATTTATTTATCTTAACCGAGTCGTGACAATCATTGCAGACAAACATGATCACCTCAGCAGAGCAGCTTTCTTGCCAGAGTGATGTAACAGAGAGAGATAGAAACTCTTATTTCTGCAGATCAAGGGTGATTTTTTTTATCACACTCATCCGATCAGCGAACATCTGATTCATCAAAGTGCTTCAAAAGATGAGAGAGTTTGAAGGCAGATGTGATATGGTGCAAAACACATCCTGCTCTCCATGAAACTACAATTATGAAGAAAGTTATTGGTTTCCATCCAGTTTTAAGTTATTTTTGTCTTTAATATGATGATTTGCTGCCTTGTTTAAAATCGAGATGAGCAGCATGAATGTTTCCAAACAATTTCCACAGTTACAGGTGAAAATTACAGTAAGATGTTGTGTTTTCACATCAACCCTGAGACATGATTACTGTAAAAATAGCTACATAAAATTAATGTTAATTCACGGCAATATGTAAGTATTTCACCGTAGTATACTGATTTATACACCTTACTCTAATTTTACAGTGACCCATACATAATATCACCATAAAAGTGCAGCAAAGTGTCATAAAACCACAGTATCATAGTGTAAAATGCTTATACTGTGAATTTACAATTTACTTTGATTTTAACACATTTTACAGTTATCTGAACATGCGTGTCTGTAAAACCCGTGTTTTCTTGTGAAAGTACAATATTGTGCTCACAATAGTCATTTGTAATTTTACATCCCTACCGTATAACTCGGTAAACAGGAAATGCCTGCAGATTTACTTTGTGCACACAGCAATAGAGTACAAAGACTGTAACTTTTCAAACTGGCTGTACTCACCGCAGAACAATGTGGATTAAAAAATACATTAAATTCTGCAAGCTGATTTATTTTATTGTAATCTGCAATACAGTACATGCATTTAAACAAAGTGTCTTAAAATTGTTGTTAATTCATTAAGAAAAAATACAATAAATCAAATTATTAATGCACTTAAGAACTTGAGAAAATCCATCATTCCATTATTTATCCCTGAAGGGGTTGTCAAGGGGACTGAAACCTATCCCAGCTAACACTGGGTGAGAGGAGGGGTACACCCTGAATCTGTCACCAGCCAATCGCAGGGCCACATAGAGAGACAGACATGCAAACATGCAAACTCCACACAGAAAGGCCCTGACTGACATGGGGATTGAACCAGCAACCTTCCTGCTGTGAGGCATGTGCACTTCATGCTCACAAATCAGATGTGGAGCTCTGTCTGTCCGTCCTGACGATCTGAGCTCTGTCTGTCCTGTGAGTGTGTTCAGTGGTTATTGTAAAACACTGTGTGTGCCTTTTCTTCATATTTTGATATCACTTCAATGTTTCAGCTCTTTCTGCTTTTGCTCTTCTTTATTGGCCCCTTAAATGTGCTTTTAAGAGGCTTGTCTCTCACGTTCATCGAGCACTGAAGGGTCTCAGCGTGGAGACACATTTAGAGAGAAAAAATCCATCAGACTGAAAAACAGTTAAAGACATGAAGACATGCATGGAAGCTTTTGGCTCTGTTTCTGCTGTGATCGTATAAAAGCTGTCTCAATCAAAACTTGCAAATCCATCAGAACATGTTAGTGAGACCGACTTCAATCATTTCTGTTGGAATTATGCAAGACCTGCAGAAATATGAGGATCGAGCTGAGACTTAAAGCCCTCACATGAATAAAGGACTTCAGTCAGTTAGAGTGATAAGTCTTTACTTTAGAGGAGCTGCTGATCAGCGCCACATGTACTTTTACACGTTACATCAATAAGAGCAAAATTATTACAAATATTTAGATTAATGATACTGTTAAATTATTAGCTATGGCCTCAGATCTGGGAACTTTTTGTGGATTCGGCCTGAGCCCTGTTTACATGACGACAACCTGCGGCAGGTAAAAGCAGCTGAAAGGAGATTCCTCAGGAGCAGCGATGGGAACTGATAAGATTTTAATGATACAATGCTGTCATTAATCTTGCTTATCGATCCAATTCTTTATCGATTCCCCCATCAGTCTGTTTCAGTCGTGTAGTCTGTCGGGTGAGTCACAGCACAGGTTTATGCTTCAGTGACAGACTGTCCAGTGTTTGATTTTTCTGTAGTTTGTCCCACGAGAGCTGCCGTAAAATATTCAAAAAGTGGCTCTGATATGTTGTTAGGAGCAGGGGTGGACAGTAACGAAGTAGTTTTACTGTACTTAAGTACATTTTTTGACTATTTGTACTTTGCTTGAGTATTATTTTTTTGGAAACTTCTGACTTTTACTCCACTACTTTTGAAAGACAAATATTCTACTTTTATCTCCGCTACATTTCTATGAAGGGTCTTGTTAATCGTTGCTTTTAAGTATAGCTCTGAAGTCAGCGGATGAAGTTTCTTTTCTCTTCTAAAATCTGATCTGCATGTGATTTCTTCAAGTGGTGATGCCGTACCTGTACCTCGCGTATGCGACACTCAGATTGGGCAGGTAAACGTTGAGCTAACAATGGTCAGATAACAATTTGTCTTTGCAGTAATGGTGCTACGGCAGATACAGACGACGATTCCACACCAGAGCACCCGTGGTTATATCTGAAGTCCATGTTTGAGATTGTGGAAATGAAGTTTGATTCAATCACGTTTCAGTAGGCATCTCTATAGGCTTCGTAGCAGATTTTACAAGCTTTTAATTCTACAGGTTCTGTAAGCAGGTCAATGCGTTCAGTAGGTTGTTTCAGTCATTTCTGTAAATTCACTGTGGCAACAATATAATAACGCATTGACATTAAAATGAAAATGTACTTTTAATACTTAAGTATTTTCAAAAGCAGGGACTCCAGTACTTTAACTTAAGTAAAAATTTGACTGAACAACTTTCACTTGTGCTGGAGTAATATTTGACCAGGAGTATCCATACTTTCACTCAAGTGATGGAGTTCAGTACTTTGTCCACCACTGGTCAGGAGGGTGAATATATGCACATTCATTCAGTAAAGTGGGAGCCATGGTTGAAGAGCATTCATACACCTTATTATTATTATTTTACTATAATGAGTATACAGTCAGGAGAACCCAGAACACTCATCTACAGCACGACTGTCAGGTCAGGTCATAATGGAGCAGTCTAACCTCTGCATGAATCACACTGAGGGGCATTTAACTCTTGGAAAAGATAAAATACTAAAGAAATCACGTCCTCATGGACCAGTAAAAAATGCTGACCTGTTCGGCTCGTCTTTGTGCTTCTTTACACACTGTCTTCAATAATCTGAGGAGCAGAGGATGGTGCAGAATGACAGGATGGATCCTTTCTCTTCGTCCTGAGAGCCACATCCTTAGCGTGGCACGTGCATGTTTACGTATGTCGCAACAGGATCAGCCATGTTTGTGAGCTCCCTTTGTTCGTTGCACTGATTCATGAAGCAGAAAAATGGAGGCTCTGCCTTGTTGTCTATTTGATTAGGAGGATATTTATGTGAGATGAATGTACAGAATTATCTCATCATTACTGTCAGCGTTGGGCTCTGCTGGCTGATGCAGGATGACCGGACGAATCGGGTCTTTATGAAACCTTTTTGTTCGTCTTCAGTCAAGGGCAGCAGCTAAGGCTCGTCGAGGAAGACGGAGAATAAAACAAAAGATTCACAAATACATGCTACTGGAGGCTCTGTCAAAAAGCTACAGCACACTCCTACACACGACGCCCACACACACACAACTACACACTGAGGCTGCGGCACACACTCAGATGGCTGCACACAAAGAGAGATGGGAGATACACAATAAAAACACACACACATGCAGGAGCACACAATGGCCTGGAGGCTTCTTCTCAGCTTTTTCTCCTCCTCTCCTCTTCCTCAGTGGAACCATATGGGGAGCAGGAGCAGCAGAGGTGCAGGTTATCTTCATATTTATTCATCGGGGTTCATCTCTCTCCCTGCAGACAGAGCTGCATGAGAACATCACATGGTGGGCAGGAGCCGCGCCGCTATTCTGGGCTCCTGGTTTCTAAGAGCCTGCAGGTACTCGGGTCCCAGAGGCTGCTGCAGGTCTGCGGTGGAATAACCCTTTTCCTTGAGACCGGAAAAAAACATCTGAGAGGAAGTGAGACCTCAGGGATTCGTAGCATCAGCAGGAGTGGATTGTTTTATCACAAGGCAGAAACGTTTAGCTCTGCAGGTGTTGGTCCAGCATTTTTAAGGAGGATCTGGTTTTAGATTGGCATCGAGGTCACTGTAATTCGGAGTTTTAATTAGTTTATAATTTAATTTTGGACTGTCTTGATATTCTGCATACTCTACCCATCCACAGGGTCAAAAATGACCCGCCCACATAAAATAAAATAAAATAATACACTGAACTGAGTTTAAACACAAAATCTATTTTGCATGAAGAAAAAAACAAAATCAGAAATGTTGTCAATAACTGAGTCTTTCTCTCAGCTGTTTAGGGAGACTAATTACTGTAAAACAGCTGTTAATTATATTACAAAAAAGAAAGGTAATTAAAATCAACATAGAAAAACACTGCATCTCAACAAAAGCAGAGTATCGAGAGTGTCAATTATACTCTATGCTGCACCTCAGTGGAAGGTAAAGGCAAGCATGTACTGCAGCGTGACTATACGTGAAATATTAAAATCTAATGCAAGCATGTTTGACAAATATGGTCAGCAGGGGATAAAAATGTGCAAATGCAGTGATGGAAACAATTTTAGTGCCCAAATAAGGCAATTAGGCAATAAAAACAGCAAAAGCACCACTAGAAACATTACAACATACTAATGTGCAAATAAGGCAATAGAGACTACATCAATTTGCATTAGGCAGCACTAGAGCACTAAAGCAAATGAAACAATATAATGTTTAAATAAAGCAACAGAACTGATTCTAATGTCCTAAGATGGCAATAGAAACAGTATAGTTTGCAGAAAGCAGCACAAGAAACAGTAAATGTGCAAATGAAGCTGTTGAAACAGAGTTATTTTGTAAATTAGGCAGTAGAAACAGCAAAAGCTTCACTAGAAACAGTATTAATGTGCAAATCAAGTAATAGAAACAAATACAGAACAACTCAGAGAACATGACAGCAGCTTTCTGACATTGGGGCTTCTTCTGAGCCTCATAAACCCTGAAACCTGCAGCCTCCTCAGGATGCACGTCTGCAGAAATCTGCTCCTGTCATGGTTTTGTGCAGACCAACGGCCTGGACTGTCTCCAACAGGGTCAGATTCTGGAGCACAACACAGTGCAGCACAGCCTGGACTCACCAGGCACAGATAGCTAAACAGCCAATCACATGGCAACAACTCAGTGCATTTAGGCATTCAGCTGGTCATACCAGTGGCTGAACTTCAAAGTAAGCATCACAGCAGAAAGACTGTGGCATAGCTGTTGGTGCTTCAAAACTGATGATCTACAGGGATTGTCACATCAGAGAATGGTCTGAAAAAGGGATAATATCATAATGGTCAGAGTGGTTGGAGGTGATATAAAGGCAACAGGAACTCAAATAACCACATGAGGTCTGCAGAAGAACATTTCTGAACACAACACATTCATTGCCCAATGTCTTAATTGGCCAATAACATCAGGGCATTCCTGTTTATGTCAGTGACCAGGATGCATGTAACGCACAGTGTAAACAGCCCTTCAAAAATATCAAGGTAAAACAAATGAACATAAAGATTTACAGAGAATATCTTCCATGAATTGTGAACATGTTTGCTCTCTAATCATTTCTGTAGCTCCAGCCTGTGCACATGAATCCTGTCCACGTTTGCAGAATCAGTTCTCGTGCTTAAACCACACCCACACTAAAATCGTATGACCCTAAATCCTGCACCCTCACAACGCTGCAGAGGTGTTGAGAGGGTTGACCTCTGGCCTCCTAATCAGAGCTCAGTGTGCTTCACTCCGTTATATAAGCGAGGACCGAGTGCGAGTCAGATCCTCCTACAGATACCCGAGCAGTCACGACTACCGCGGATGTTCTCCATCCATCCACTCAGCCGGGCGAGCTGAGACTTCACCTTAGCCTCTGCTCCTCAGGCCCACACACACACACTTGTGTACGCACACAAACATGTACACGCGTGTAGTTAGGCAAAAAACACACCACTTAAATTTGCTTCCCACGAGTGTTTATGCCAGTAAAATCGAGAGAAAAAGGCATGGAGTTTGGTGATGGAGATGTTCAAAGAGATGCCTCAGCAGGTTTTTAGCAACAAAAATCAAAAATTAAAATATTAAAATAATAAACTGGACTTTAAATGCAAATGAAGCCTCAACAAGAATCCAGACTCATCAGACCAGACAGCATTTTTACTATCGATTTTCTGGCTGCAACATGCTAACCAGTGTGGTCTCCTGCTGCTTCCTTCAAGATCGGACGAGTTGTGCAGACCAGTCGAGTGGTCCCAACAAACATGTCACGTTCAAGGTCACCAAGTCACCTTCCTCTCTCTGCAGCAATGACAAACAAACACGGTGTGCAGAGAATAAGTCACCATTAAGCAGGAACAGAGGCAGCTATTTGTTTGTCTCTAAACCACAAATAAAGAGACCTTCACTTAAGTCAGCTGAAAGTCACCTACTGACATGGTAACTAATTAAATCACTACACCTTTGGAGTGCAGAGGAAAGTGCTTGGAAAACACAATGCAGACAATGTGTGTTTTTCATCCATGCATCATCAGTCTGATCTGGGGTTTCCGATGATTGGTGATGGTATTTTATCAGCTCTGACCTCTGAATCCATCGGTCCATCATTTTAAATGCTAATCCATCTAGGGGTCGTACAGGCTGGAGCCCATCCCAGCTGACATTGGGCAGGAGGGGGGTGCACCCTAAACTGGTCCCAAGTCGACCACAGGGCCACACAGAGAGACAGACAACCATTCACGCTCACACTCATACCTAAGGGCAATTTGGAGTCACCAATCAACCTAATGAGCATGTTTTTGGTCCGTGGAGGAAGCTGGAGTGCCCGGAGAGAACCCATGCAGGCATGGGGAGAATGTGCACACAGGAAGATCCCGGCTGACATGGTGGATTCAAACCAGCAACCTTCTAAATGGGTCTCACTTACTTCTAAAGTGAAAAAAATGTCACTGGACAGAACAGACATGTTTAAGAAGAAGCCCTGAGGTGGCATGAATATATTCAGTTTGTTGGACTCCATTTTCAGTGATAACATTTTATTAGTCTCAGGATCTTCTTCTCATCACCATAAACAAACTCTTTTACTTCCCCATCGGCATCTCTGCTGTTTTAAAGGTGGTGATGCTGCTCCAGTTTGAGCTGTTAGTCATGTGGCAGAAATTAAAGCTGAAACAATATTCTTAGCCCACGGTTCAGTTTGAGGGATTTTTAGTGACTGTGTTCAGTTTGGTTCAGTTTTAATTTTTTATTTATCTATTTAATTATTTATTTTCCATTCTAAAGTGTTTTTGGCCACAGAACAGTAGGATGTTATGAGGAGAAAATGTGTTTTCTTTATTAAGTAACTGATTTAACTTTGGCACACGTCTGATTTAAACTTTTTTTGAAACAAATAAACAACAAGCCTTTCAAGATTTGTTTTTAACCAAACTTGCACTTTTGTATCTTATTTGTAATGCCAAAAAATCAAAAACAAATTTGTCCTCCAAGCAGCTGTAATTGTTCACGCTATTAGGCAAAAAACTTTTTTCTTGAATTACAGCCTAACACATCATGATTGTTGTTTCTAAGTCGTCCTGCAGACTTAAGTCTTAAACTTGAATTACAATGTTTAACCAAAAGGACTCTAAAAATGTCACACTGGTTTCATTAATGCTGAAATATCTTCCTCCTGCACACACCACAGATTAGAAGAACCCAGGTCCCTCATATTTCAAATGTTGGTCAAATTGCTGCCCATCCACTTTCAGCACTCGTGTGGTTTCTTGGCCCAACATCAGCACATTGCTACTGTGGACAGGGGTGAAGGTGACAGCCGTTTGCATTTAAATACAAAAATACAGCAATTCATATGCACATCTCTGGTGGGTTTGGTACTTGTCAGTATGCATGTGTCATAATTTGGTTTGCTTTTTTTCATGAAGGCAGAAAATATCTTGTGCTATTTTCATTTTCAAAATTCAACCCCTACAGTTTGTCCATTTGGATTTATTTCTCCTGATTATTAAATTCATAGGTTCACCTTCTCTGGTAATGTTTCACGTCTTCATCCATT
Organism: Cetoscarus ocellatus; assembly: GCA_037902135.1. NCBI lineage: Eukaryota > Metazoa > Chordata > Actinopteri > Labriformes > Labridae > Cetoscarus > Cetoscarus ocellatus. The sequence continues at coordinate 440,496 of JBAMNC010001296.1, forward strand.
TAAAACTTTTCTTTTTATAGTTTATCATTCTTTAACTTGTTGTTCCTTCACTCCACCAACCTGCAGCTGCCAGACATTGTCACTTTTGTTTCTTGCAGACAAAATGAGGAGGAGAAATCTGAACACAATACAGAGTCGATGGAGAGCAGAAGCGATTTCTCCCTGTGGCGTGGGTGTGATTGAATTGCATTCAGTTTGCACTGTTTGTTTGTTTTTTTTATATTCAGTAAATGTCTTGACGTCCCATTTTGTACTCAGCATAATGTCCAAACGTTTCAGCAAAGTAAAACTTCAGCTTCGCAGCAGATCGTGAACTTTATAATGTATTCACACTGATGTTACATAAACTAAAAATCCACTCATTTATGAAACAGAAAAAGTCAGAGGATATTTTACAGGTCTGCTTTTTAAAATTCAAAATGATAATATCACCTTCTGTGTGCGTCCCTTTCTTCTTCTTCACACTCTTTTTCACAGTGAATGTGCGTCCAGATGGAGTGTGTACGTGCTCTCAGATGGCCTTCTGTTGATCGTCCTCCACACACACCTCCATCTTTCAGTCCGCTGCAGAAAACACACAATATCTCCTCTTTTTCCAACCAACTCGCTTACATGAACACAGAGCTGCAAACATTTCTGCCTTATTTTCTTTCCCTGTCACCGTCTGTGCAGTTTCTGAGAGATCTCTGCTACAAAACGCTGAAAGCTGCACATTTAGGGAGCGTTTGGTTTCACTATATTCTCACTGTAAATATATATAAGTGCACACATACTACTGATGTGTGTATATTTGGGCTTTCCTGCCTTTAATGGAGAGGTTAGGACAGCAGAAAGACTCACAAAGTCCCTGACGAGCACCGTTGGTCTGAGGGACAGCAGAAGTTCTCCTGCTCTCCTCTGAGCTTCAACTTGTTCTTTGGTTTCTTCTGCTGTTTGTGGGGGTCTCGGATTTAAATGGTGTTTTTCTGATTAGCTCCGTCTGTGCTTTGCTGTCTGTGTGTTCCTGTCTGTTTGTCAAAGCACTTTGTAAACCTATGTTGTCAAAAGAACTTTACTAATAAATGTATTATTAGTTATTTTATAACGGGGATGGAGGGCACCTATATGCTGGAAAGAAGTCACAGAGAAGAGCTGAACCCCAATCCCTGCTTGGCCATCAGCACCCGTTTGTTTCACTCTGTCTCTTTGCTCAATCATTTTTTTTTTATCTAAGGTGCGCAATGGAATATATTTTACTAAACCAATTCAAGTGGTCGAGTATTTTTAAAATCTGGGGATGCCCCTGAGGTTGGACAAGTTAAGAAAAACTGATCAAGTGCAGAATTTCATGAAGTTAACCTGCTAGAGGAACACCTTAAATCAGGCAGAAATCTCAAGGCACATCAGATCTGTATCCGCGCTGAGAGGAGCAAGTATGAACAACCATCTCAGGAAAGGTGCTCTGTAAAAATGGATAAAATCAATTTAAATGTGCTTACACACATTATTGTGCAGTACTAACAGAGCCTTATGCCTCCCCTTTGACCCCCCCACAGTTTGGCCAAACAGACAGACAAATATTAAACATCGAGCCAGATTTGCTGCACTTGTTTTAGCAGACGTGTGTACATCATAAGAATATGTCAGTGAAATGACTTGCAGCTACACTTGCTGTTTGTGCCATTAAAATCCCATTTCTGTGATAAAAATAAAAAAAAACCTTCCCAGTTTGTTCAGAGTTTCTTTTACTCTGAAGTTTTCCAAGGTCAGTTTTTCAATAAATCAAGAGATAAATGTTGCTCCACTTTTAAGTGACACAACATGAGAGCATACACATGATGTGAAAACCTTCAAGAGGTGGAGCTGACTCAACATGCATCCAGCTCAAAACATTATTTACACTTTGATATTATACTGACAAAACTTCGAGCTAAAAATATCTATCTTTTTTCTAAGAAAACAAAAATGAAGTCCTTGGTGTGATGTGTTGAGTAAGTTCTCTGAATCAACAGAGGCAAACTTCAGTTTCTAGTCTTTCCTCTTCTCTTGTGGCAGCTTGTGGTCAAATATAAGACTTGAGAATTAATTTCTTTATTCGTTGTACAACTTGATATTACTGATAATAACACAGACTTTATGTTTTTGGAAGTGCAGGCTATCAAATGATTTTAGCAAGTCAAAAAACAGCTCTTACCTGTACATTTTTAAAGGTTTATTTCTGTTATTTTATCTCCATATTTTGAGTTCAGAGAGACAAATACTGTCATATTTAAGAGCTTTAAGTTTTAACAAAGCAAACACTTCCTGTAAATCATAAGATATCTGATGACTGGTTGGCTCTTTTCAGACCATGTCCTCAGTTTAACCTCACCTGAAGCTGCTTTAGTAACACACCTTCACATGGAGCGAGCGAGGCGGACTCCCAGCAGGAGAATGAACTGAACATGATGAAAAGAGGCTCTAAATCAGCCTCCATGTTGGACACAGAGCTCATGTTTGTGTCCAAGGCTTCCTCTTTAAAGATGTAAATTAAAGAGCTGGTTAGATCTGCTCCCGTAAAGCCTTTCGATTACAGTGTGTCTCTGTGATTGTGTGTTGGAGGGGAGGGTAAATCCAGACATATTCAGAGGGGTCACAGGGGTCAAATTCCTCAGGAAGAGAATGTGGAGACGAGAAGGCAGAAACATGGGAACTCAGGAACCCACCCTGCAGCCCTCGCTCGCTGCACCCGGACGGCGTTAACTGTTGCTTAGAAACCAAACAGCTCTCTTCACATGTTTCCTTCCCTCTCTTTCCTTTTTCTGGCTCCAAAACCTGCAATTTTCATTATGATTTCCTGTTAAGAGACGCGGCGTTGGACTCTCGAGGTGAATTGGCGTGCTGACGCTCAGGTACGAAGACGGCCTTCAAACAATCGTGTTCTGATTGTGGCTGTGAGAGTTATTGCTCTAAAATTCTGGGTGTGGTTAGTATAGGACGGCAGAAATGAAGATAAGGAGAGAAAGGAAACGGAGCAAACAAGGGGAGACGAACGATGAGGGGAATCCCTGCTCTCTGTGTCAGCCCTCATGGTTCCTCTCTTTCTGTGAGCTCCAAACTGATAACAAATAAAAAATTAAAAATATAGAAATGCAGTTAAAGAAAGATCATTTGTTTCAATGACGTCATTCATCAGATTATAGGGAACCATTTGGAGAGCTTATCTTTGGTATTGATGCAAAGATAGTTTGAGAAATATTTGCAGAGTTTTTCAAACTGAGCATCTGTCAAGCTAACCGATTAATAAAGGTGATTAAATACCGTTTTCTAATGAATCACCTCTAATTATTACAGCCAAGTTATTCTATTAAAGAAACCAACAAGCTTCAAACAGGAGAAAACACTCTTAAGACGAAATAATAGAATAAATGGTGAATATAATAAATGCACGATGCAGAACTTTGTGTTATTGTGAGAATTTTAAGCCTTTAAACTGTTTTATTAATCATATAATCAGTTCTCATCAATCTCTGATCTGTGACCCTGTAAAACAACATTTTTAAAGATTATTCCTCTATCTTGCTCTGTAGGCAGTTTCATTTTCTAGGGACTAAAATATTTTCATAATGCAAAGGCATCACCAAAGCTAATATATATCCTCTTCTAAATGTTTAAAAGGGCCTCTTTTTAAAAAGAAAAAAAAACTGATTTATGAGAGTTATCTAATGCTAAAAATGCATAAAGATAAATATGACTTTTATACAATTAAACACTAAGGAAAGCTTGGTAACTTGTGTTTGAAGAGAAAAGAGACTTTATGAATACCTCTGGCAAAAATTGATTTGTTAAAAATACTAATAACTTAATATTTTAGGGGCCACTGTCAATAATGTCAGTAATTAATGTCAGTAGAGAGCTTGATCTCAATGGGTTTTTATCTGGTTAAATAAAGGTTAAACAAAGTATATATATATATATATATATATATATATATATATATATATATATATATATATATATATACATATATATATATATATATGTATATATATATATATATACACATACACACACATGTGGGGGGGTGCTTGTTTTGGGCTTGTTTTTATTGACTTGATTGCTTGTTTTTTTTGTACAATCTGGCAACATCGTCAACAACATATCGGAGCTGCATTTGCTTGCTGCATTTTTCGGTCTTTTAAAAATGTGATTCTCAACTTTTTTTGCCCAAGGCACACCTAACGTTTCAGATTTGTATTTTTGTATTTTTGACACAAACTGTAAAATTAAGCTTAACTTGCCCTTTAAAGACAAACCCTGATTGACAGATAATTAGCCTGATTTTTTGAGCTAAAATAAAGATGCATTTTACAAACTTACTACTAATATATCCTATATGGCTAAAAGATTGGCAGAAGTGTTCACATCTGCAGGGACACATGTTAAGGTTTTGATGCAATTATCTGCTAATACGAATGTTGTACAGATAATATTGTGCATCCCTAATATGTAAAGATTTATTTCAAAGTTTTTACAAAATGGTGCAGCAGGGCACACCAGTTTGCCCTGCTGCACCATTTGAGAACCACAGTTTTAAATCAGTTGTAACCCACCATCTGCTGCTGAGGACCTCTTTTTTGATGTTGTGGATGTCCCAGTACCAGCATCTGTTCCAGCTTAAATTCTGTTTCTGTGATGACTTTACCTCTAAGATTATCAGTGGACAGCTTTTATCTTCTTGGAGAGAAGCACCAGGCGCTCTGTCGCCTTCCTAACATCTTCATTCTGTTCTTCGTCCTTCAAGGTGAAGCTAAAGTGCTCCACTCTGCGAGGCTCTCTTCCCTTCAGTGTCAGTGTTCTCAGTGCAGTGCATTAAGCTGAATTTATCAGTAAGTCTCAGGGGAGCTGAAATGAAAGTTTAGTCAGAGCATCATGGGGTCAGAACACCTCCCAAATGTTCTCCTGAGCAGATAACATTATGTAAGGTTACATAATCTAAAAATCGAAAGGGGATTGAAAAGTACTAGCCTCCAACAACTCCAACTCTCTCTGCTCGGCTAAATTTTCACCACATCTGAGAAACGGCCACGTTCATGTTATTCTGTCCTTTTTGATGTAGAGTGGCGAGGAGGGGAGGATGCAGAGAGGAGGAGGGACGCGGGCGGAGGACGGCGTGGGCGTGAAGCAGCTGGGGAGAGGAGGCAGAGCTGACACACAAAGGTGGACCGAGCTTCATTTCCAGGGAGAAGACTTCCCGTGGGTCCTCCGCCTCCTCCGAACGCGGCCAGCGAATCCCTGCAGCATCCGGCCGTTAAGAAGGGATTTCTCCGGCTGTTATCCAGAAAAGACACAGGTGAGACTGAAGGTTAAGTAGACGGGGAGGAGGAGCAGAGTTAGAGTGTGAAATATGTGACCCCGGGGAGGAGGGGTGAGGAGTTCAGTGATGATGAGACAACACTAAAAAGACGAAAAGATGGATGAAGGTGTGTCCTGACCTGGGACGACTCCATAATGTTTTCTTTACTCATTGGTGAGAGGAAATTCACTCTAAGTCTTTCTGCCTAAATCACAGCCTGTACAGCAGGGAAAGAGGGCTGAAATTGGCCCTCCAGTAAAATATCCATTTAATTTGACAGTTTGAGCAGCTCTGCAGACGGCTCCTCCTGCCTGCAGCCGCTCGGTGCAGCTTCCTCACCAGATTGATGCTGCTAACTGAGGCAGAGACTTTTACTTTTGCAGATCAAGGGCAATTTTTTGGAGTTTCAGACTCAATCTGCACACCTCTGGTTGATCAAAATGTTTCCCATGGCAAGATGTGACAAGAGGCAGAAAACTGTGTCCTCTGCAGAATGCTCTAAAGTGGCCCGATGATGTTAAACTTCTTTTTCACGTTGTTAGTTTCTATCAGTAAGAAGCTGTTTTTGTCTTTGATATGATGATATGCTGCTACGTTCAAAATCGAGATGAGCAACAGACAGGAATGAAATATCTACCACCAAAGGCCCTGTTTACCTGACAACAAAAATGGCAGAAAACGGAGAGTTTTCGTTGCGGTTGCGCCTTCCGTTTACACAAGAACGGTGCCCGGAGTGCCTGAATCTGCTAACTTTGAAACCAGGTCCAGAGTGAAAAGTTTTGAAATCGTTTTGTATCCGTATCCGATGGTCAGCACTGGACTGTTAGCGATCTCTTAATCATAAAAAACAAGCGGTCTGAACATGTCTGCATGAACATATTTTGTTGGCTGGGAGATTTGAGTTTTCTTGACCATCTTCTTGGACGATGCATCATGTGCCATATTGACCAACAACGCCCACCTTCTTGGTGCACTTGGCCATTGTTTCAGTGGAGGTCCAAAGAGAGATTGCATAGTCTGTTTCTGGGGTGCTGCAGCCCACTTTTAGCATGAATTTTCCTCTGTGCTCCAATAAAGTGATATTTATGTGAATATCCACGACCTGTAAGCTGATATTTCTGGCTGCTAAATCTCTCTGGAGATGTTGGTGCACCTTTAATAAACTGAGTTTAACAGATATCAGAGTACAAGCCTGGATGATTCATGTGTTATAATGAAGTTTTCGTCTTTTATTCTGAGTGTAGTGGAAACACTAAGTCTTGATTGCCCACTGCTCTCTCTCACTCACAACCTGAACCTGTTGCCAGCCAATCACAGGGCTACACAGAGAGGCAAACAACCAATCATGCTCATAGCTAAGGGCAATTTGGCACCACCGAGCTGCCGTCTTTCATTTCAGTTCAATTTATATTCAAGAATCTTTATTGGCAGGAAAACAGCATCACCAAAGCATCACATAAAATATCTAAAATATTTTGATATATACATATCAATTTTAATAGACTTTTTAAAATTCTTGACTCTGAAAGTGTATATATTAAGAATCAAAATAATGCTCTCTAATATTTAAAAATCATTGTAGATTAATTATAATAAATTAATAGAATATTAGACTGTGTTGGCAAATGCATCTCTTGTGGTTTGTTGAAACTCTTTGCACCATCAGCATTTTGAAGATGTCACGTTTTTCACTCCCTCTTTTCATTTTCTATTTTGACTTCTAAAACATCCATTGAATCACATCCTTAACTCTCCTCTTGACTCTTTCTGTCCTGATTTCATTTGAATAACTCCTGCCGGACCTCTGGTGTCACACAGGGATTAATCAGATTGGTGGGTTGGTCCGGCATCAGGCGGGCTGCAGCCAAAACAGTTTTACACCCAAAATACCCGATGTTTGCCCTGCAACCTAACAGGTCAATCAGTCCGAACAGCATTCATTAGAATCACCAAATTGATGGTCCAAGACTTTTAAGTACCATGCTCAGTCATCATTGTACTGAAATAAAAGTACAAAACCAATCACTGAAATGAAGAAAAACACATCAGAGTTAAAAATATTATTCTAAATAATCGTGTTCAGCTGTTTGTTTGAGGGATGAAAGTGTTTTTACAGTTTTGTTTGTGAGTTAGTGGTCTCTCAGAAGAGAAGGGCAAGAAAAAGAGGCATCAGAGTTTAACCTGACACGCCAGACAACCCTTACAAATAAACCCACTGGCCACTTCATTAGGTACACCTTCCTTGTCCCAGGTTGGACCCCCTTCACCTTCAGAGCTTCTTCATTCTTGGTGTCACAGATTAAGCAGGGTGCTCCTGTTCCACCACATCCCAAAGGTGCTCAATTAGATTGAGATCTGGTGACTGTGGAGGTCACTGGAGTACAGTGAAGAAACCAGTGTGAGATGATCTGAGCTCTGAGACATGGAGCTGCTGAAGTCTCCATCAGAAGATGGTCCACTGTGGTCATAAAGGGATGGACATGGTCAGCAACAATCCTGAGGTAGGCTGTGGGGTTTGAACCATGCTCAGGTGGGACTAAGGGGCCCAAAGTGCAGCCTGAACCGCTGATCCAAGGCAGGATGGATCCATGCTTCATGATGTTCATACCAAACTCTGAGCCTACATCTGAATGTGGAGCAGAGATCCAGACTCATCAGACCAGGAGACACTCTTACAGTCCTCTATTGTCCAGTTTGTGAGTTATTGCCTCATTTTCCTGTTCTTAGCTGACAGGAGTGACACCTGGTGTGGTCTTCTGCTGCTGTGGTCCATCTGCTTTAAGATTGGACATGTTCAGAAATGGTCCTCTGTGTGCCTTGGTTGTAATGAGAGGTTAATTGAGTTCCTGTTGTCTCTCTATCATCTCCAACCATTCTGACCATTCTCCTCTGACCTCTGGCATCAACAAGGCAGAGCATTGCTGCTCACTGGATATTCTATTCTGTATTCTTCTTCAGACCATTCTCTATCAACCCTAGAGATGTTTTTATTGTGAAAATCCCAGAAAAACCAAGAACCATGCCACGTCTCTCAAATCACCTTTCTTCTTTTTTCCGATGCTCAGTTTGAACTTCAGCAAGTCATCTTGACCATGTCTACATACCTGAATGCATTGAGCTGCTGCCATGTTATTGGTTGATTAGCTAATTGTGTAACGAGCAGTTGAACAGATGAACTTCATGAAATGGCTGATGAATGTTGATTTGGTTTCATGTTTGTGAGCATTAAAAGCAGAACATTAGACTGGAGAAACTTCCTGGATGTCCTTGCTCTCATCAGTTCTTGCAAGTATGACACCATAGGCAGCTCAATGTAGAGTCTGCTTGAGATCAGAACTAGTAGATGCAACAAAATAGTCGTGTTGATGGTACACTTGAGGATTATTTGGACAAGTTTTCAGCTGCAACACATCTTGAATTAATGGGGCAAACCCTCTTTAGAGGGGCGAATCAGGGCAAAAATCTGGCATCAGATCATCCAGTGTGTGCAGCCAGCCTGGCCTTAAGTGATTCATTTTTAGTTATTATAAGACCCAGGAGTTTTGAGCATTTGGTCCAATGTTTGCACCATCAGAACATTTCTCTAACAGGGCCTGAATGTAAATAAATCCTGAAATAGTCCTTTATTCCAACCCCTGATTCAAGCACCGTAACTCAGTTCATGCTCGTACTTTCATTAGTGTAGGTTTGCTTCCTCTTTCTGTGCAGAGGTAATGATGTGATTGGAGCGGCTGATTGCTAACACCTGCTGTAAGCTGAAAATGCACAATTAGTGCCGTGCCATTTACTAATTAGAGCCGATGAGTCCTGAAACATTTCTCTTTGAGTGCTCTTTTCTGCAGTTAGGACTAAGAAAAACAAGTGAGGAGCGATGAATAATACCAAACTTTATCAACAAAGTACTGCACACGCATAAAAACAGACTAACATTAGAGCCGGAGGGGGCTGTGTGGGACTTTTATTTATTTATTTTACTGACAATACAAACTGACACCGGACCATCTCGCCTCCTTCATGCAGCGATCGTCCAGGTGTGGGCCGCTGAACGAGTGGGCATGATTTGCATTTTCTCTCAAAAGCTCTCAGGCATTATTTTTCATTCCTCACTTTTTTCCACGTACTGATGAAAACAAAACAGAGACTACCTTTATAAAACAGTGTTAGCTTTTATCCAACAATCAGAACACTGATGCTCTTCTCTCCCTGAACTCTGGCTCTGTGTCTCCCTCAGTTCGGTCATGCTGGACGGTTCTTTGTCGTCCTGATGAAGTGGGGCGACATTTTGTACAAAACATTTCTTTTCATCAACATTTAAAGAGAAAGATCTATTGAAAAACTGTTTGATAATGAAATAATACAGACCTGCTGACATGTCAAAGCAGAAAAATAGAATAAATGGAGGCATTAATGACGTCTCTCTGTTCAACAGCTTCATCCTTGTTTATTAAACCAGACTAATGTATTACTCAGCAGCCCCTTTCACACATGCACTTCACTCTTGTTAAAACCCCCTGAAATTGTCCTGGGGGTTATATGTAAGAACTTAAGCATTCTAATTGGCTCACCAGGTCTTACAAATGCAGCCATGTGCCGAAAATGAGTTGTTCAATTAAGAAAACAGGTCATATGTTTGTTTTTTCTTTGGCAACAACACAGAATAAAATCTTATTTAGAGTGAGATGTAGGTTGAGCAGGTATATTAGCACAAAACTTTCCCTATATTGATCAGTTTTGGAGCAAAGCCTCAAACACAAGGGGCTCCATTTTGGCGGTGTGAAGCACTTCGTCAGAAAGGCATGGCACGGAGCAGTATTTTTCTATTTTGACAGCACAAATCCTGGGAACAAAGCAAGGTGCAGGGCCATAGATTATAGACAAGTTATGTGCCTTGAATGTAAATGGGTGTTTTGGGCATAACTTAGATCAAGTTTTGCTATTTGCACGATTATGAAATATCGTACTATACCTGTAAATATCTCAAGACAGCAAGATGAAATGCATACTTAATCGAGTGTGTTTTTTTCTTTTGTTGTTTCTGGGAGTATGGTACACATTGATGAGCACAGAAATAGTGCACTCTGGAGTGCTGCAAAAGTCCAGGCAGTCTCTCAGTCATAGGCTGTAAAATAACTGGATGAAGTCGTGATGTCAGTCGTCTGAACATCAGAGGAGCCCTCGGAGCATTGTTGATGCCCTCTTGAGAGGTCGGCTGTGGTGAGAAATGCTCAATAAATCTTCAATAAAAGAAAACGATAGTAGAAAAAATAAACACCCCTCTCACAGTGAGATCGAATAGATGTGCAATATATTTAGACTGAAGACATTCCTCTAACCAAAAAATGTCTTTTCCTCCTATACAATCATTGGATTAGGTGTCAGGTTTCTGCAGCAAGCCTCAAGTGGACACTCAAGGTACTACAGGTTTTAGCACTGCCACATGGGCCTCCATTGTCAGCCCTGGAGGTTGCTGCTTGCTCTCAGTTCTCTGTTCTGTTATAAACTTTAAACTGAATTTATGAACAGATGCTCTGATATTTATTGGTGGAGTGAAAGTTTGTGAGTGAAACAAGCTCAGGAGAGTTTGTGTTTGGTTCTCACGGATGTGGGTCCATCTCTCCAATGTGTCCTCAAGCAGAAATGCTCTGGACCACAGACTTTAGACTTTAGACTAGGTATAGGAAGGTTTAGAGAGCAGTCAGTGCTGCATCCGACCACCCCTTATTTTCAGACAAACACACTCCTGGGCACTAACAGGAGCGCTTGATCATTTTCTTTTTTGTCAGCGTGAGTGTATGGGCGTCAGGCAGAAATTAGGGGAGACACCCGCCTTCACACCAAAATGCTTTGTGCCGGGCAAGACCTGAACTGCGTCTTATTTCAGGGTTGCATCCCTGAAAAGACCAAACCCTGTAGACCGATCAGGCTGCTCTGAATGTGAAAGATGTCGAATCTCAAGCGTTTCCTGCTCTGACCTGCCCCAGAATAAACCGAAGTTTTTACATTTTTAAAATACTTTTAACAGCTTTATTGGGCACAGTGTGGGCCTCTTTGTGGCAATTAAAGACAATTCAAATATGAAAAAATGTGCAAATAAACCCAGAAATCTTTGTTTGAAAACTTGGTTATTTTGAAATATAAAAAACACGAAGGAACCCAGATTTTTGTCTGCGAGGTTTAGGATTTCTTGCCATTTTATGGTCTATATATGTCAGTAGATTACACCTGTGTTGTATTATTGTGTTTGTTTCCTGCTTTTACCTCATACTCCTCATTTCTGATGTAATCCTTCATGCAGGTCAGAAGTGCAGAGCAAACAGAATTAGGTTGACATGCACTTTTGCTAACATGACAAATTTAAGGGACTACAATTGGCTGCTGTGAAAAAAGCAACAACAGTTAGTTTTTTGGCTTCAGGCAGAAACAGTCGACTCACGGACAGCTGACAGGACCTGATAGGGAACTTCCAACAACGGTAATACACACACATACACACACCTGTCCACTGCAAACACATCAACACATCCAGACTGACGGAACTTAATGTCAAAGTCATGTTAGTTCCTCTTAATGAGCCAGAGCTCCCTTAACGTTTTATAAATATAAGAATAAACTCGCTGACAGGATAGAACGATCCTTTAATCTTCATACTTGGTGATTCTTGCCTCTTATTTCTTTGTGATGAATTTAAAGGCAGGTTTTTAACATGAAAATTTCCACTGCAGCTCTAACACTCAGAGTTAAAGTGACTCACCGCAGAGGCTGTTTGTTGGGATTTTTCAGGTTTAATTGATCAGAATCAAAATGTCACTCCTCTCATGAGTCCTCTCTCCTTCTCTCTGCTTTTTGTTCTAAAATGGGAGAACATCTTGTTGACTTTTTCTGAAGTGTCCTCTCCATCAGACGCTGACAGTTCAACAAGCTGCATCGTGACGTGTGTGGAGATCAGAGAGGACGAGGACACTCGAACCTGTCGGCGTGTGCGACTCTTTCACTTCAGACTTTGAAACAAACATCAGTGCTTTATATTTCATATTTTACATTTTGTATTTGTCTCCTCAGGAGAACAAATACATAGGAAAACATCCTCAGTCCACTGTTATTGTGGACACTGTCTCTACGGTATGTCATACTCCAGTCCATCAGACTGACTGCTCTCTCTTCAAGTCAATCAGAAAGTTATCCCTGCAGTGCAGCTGGATCCTCCTGATCATTGACTGTAATCAGGCAGATCCATCCAAGCTCCAATTTGCAATGATTGTGAATGACCTGAAGTGTCACGGTCCAATCAGAGTCCTTTTAGAGCAGAGATTAGCATTGATGCTAACTTCATCAGATGTGGACCAAATTTCTTTATTAAATGAAAAACAAACACAGAAAGCATTTCTCCAGAGAAATGATATCTTAATGACATGTTTTGGCAAGAGTTTGTTCTAGGAAGTGGCCCATGTTTTATATTTTACACCTCAGGAGTAGCACCCTCTTACTTCATTATCTGATTGACCGAACAATCTCCCTCACCTTCACCTGCCAGATATGCTCCCCCCCCCCCCCCCCCCCCAAACTCTTTCTGTTGCCTGTTGCTCAGATGGAGTGAAATACTCTGAACGGTCCATGTGGTGTGTCAGGTCAGCAGAACACTGTCCCATTTCTAACTGTCGTCCTTCTCAGCTGAATCCATCATGGACACTGTGTTTGTGTTTTCAGAGGGATGGTTGGTATCAGACTACAAACAAGGACTACGGAAATGGACCAGTGGGGGGCAATGCACTCACTTCTTGTCATTTCTCTAATGAACAATAATTCATACACCGTGGCTGCAACTACACACACAAACTTGATTAGATCATTAGAAAAAAAAAAAGAGTGAATTTTTGATTGGCACATGGGATGGCCAATCATATTCCAGGGAGCCCATACCCCAATTTGGCCACGCCCCTACCCAGGCAAGTCATGCCCCCCTGGAGTGTTGTCGTGCCCCCTTTGGGATTCCTGCCCCACGATATGAGAAACATTGTCCCAAACCCTCTTTCCTCCCTCTTTGTCGAGGCAGAAGCACGACACGAGTCAGTAAGGACACTCATACATGATTCAGGACGCAGCATCCACTTGTCTCCTCTTACCTCCCTCCCTTTGCCCACACACCCAACACAGCATGGTGTGGATTTGCTGTTCATCATGAGACTGGGGTCCACATTCAAGATTTCCTGCTGCTTAACAGAAGGTTTTTTCTTGCCGCCATGATGGAGGGATTCATGATTGGCTATATGGATTCATGTTGGGTGTTGGATGTATATATTTGTATATATATGTATATGTGTATTTTTATATGTATATATGTATCTATGCATATATGTGTATCCATAATATGAAGAGCTTTGTGCTCTATTGTAAAGTGTCTTGAGATAACACTTGTTATGAATTGGCGCTATACAAATAAAGATTGATTGATTGATTGAGCATCAGCCTGACAAAACAACGAAACACAGTTCATGCAGATCAGTGTTCATTTTGTTATTGTCATTATTTTCATCAACAACCTTTTTTCTAGATGAAAACTAAACAGTAACTAATAAAAACACATGGTCAAAAACTCAAACTAAATTAACTGACATGTTCATCGACAAATAAAAACTAGACTAAAATGTTTGACAGAGACTTAATCCAATCAGACCTAATTTGGTCATGTAGAAAGTAGAGACAAGTTAGGAATATATCCAATCACAGCTGCCTTAGCTTGGTGGTGGTGGGATAAGTTGTGGAGCGATCCAATCAGAGCTCCTCTCTTTATGAATTGATATATTCATGTAGAGCAGGTTCACTGTTTGTTGTCAGTTCTGGTATTGTAACTGAGATGCTCTGCCAGGTAGCCTAAATAAAGGTGACTGCATTTCACACAAAAGGAAAATTTGTTTCTGTTCATTTATACATTCAGACTTTACTAGCATTCAATAAAGGGTTATTAGATGTTTGGTTTTATCCAAGTGTAAAACATGACTTCAGAAATTCAAGGAAACATAAAAAATGCCTTACCCTTTACACTTCATATTTTAGTCGACTAAATTTACAGCAGATTTCATCGACTAAAATGTTGTGAGATTTCATCAACTAAAACTGGACTAACATTAAAACAATTCAGATGACTAAATTATGACTCAAACTTAAAGATATTTTAGGTAAAAGACTAAAACTAAAACTAAATTAAAAAATGCTGTCAAAATTAACACTGATGCAAATTAACACATATTTCCCCCGATAACTTTTTTTTAAGTGATGGAAAAGTCCACACCTTCAGATGAAGTCATGCGACACTGATGGGTTAGGGTTAGTGAGACTTTTCTCTGTGTACATAATGAAGTTAATATCTTCGAGGACGTCATCGAGGATATGCTGAAATTCTTTGTTGTTGGGGGGAAAAGTGTGATGTACTGAAATTTGATGAGACATCTCTGCAGAGACGTGAGGGACAAGTCCACAAGTTCCCTCTGCAGAAAAAAAACAGGAGGGGAAATCCCTGAACAAGGTGAGGGGAAAACACACACGAGCACGCACACGAGCATGCGCACGAGCACGAGCACACCCTCGTTTGTGAGTGTCATCAGAGTATTTCCCCGTCACTGTCAAACCAAACAGAAGCGGAGCATCAGTGTCAGACTGATGTCGGTTTATTTGTGAAGAGCACGCATGGTGATGGAGGCGAGTGTGTGCATGTGTGTGTGCTCTGGGTGGGAGCAGGCGTTGGTTTGTGGTGAGAGTTTCCTGTCAGTGACGGGTTGACGGGACCACCCTTCTCTCAGAAGGCGATAAATCCCCCCACGATCCCCGAGTGTGTCCTGATACTGAACACAGCTCACTGCTGATATTCATGAATTCATTATTCTGAAGTTTCTCTGAAATAACTCTGCTAATCAGCCCTAACTTCAGTCAGTGATTGTTTTTCATAATAATTTCTGCTGTTTGAGGATTTGTCATCATTTTTACTGTTTCAACAGTAAGTCTCTTCTCCATCTGTGCCCGCTGCAGAGCCAAACTGTGAGGAAACCCACGCAGTTTTTGTTTTTTTGCAAACTGAAGAAAAGTTTCCAGTTATTGCAAATGTTTCAGTTTTTTAAATGGAAAATACATCAAATCAATATCACACAAATCTTTGAAAATAGGGCTGTCCATGATAAAGCATTGGTTGGATGACATTAAGGGTCATAATTACGACATTATAATTTTTATTTTTTTAACATTCTCACAATGGCTTCATATTCTGGGGTCCTGCTCAGTTGATCAGTACGTCTGGCAGAAGAAGGACTGCTCCTCCAATATCAGCTTTTGGGTGTATTTTACCGGTGTCAGCTCTCCTGGGCCGCTCTCAGAGATAGCCGGGCCCCCCAAAAGCCTCATAAACGGGCCCCTAATCTAAAAAAAAATGACAAAGCACAAGACATCAGCGCCAGATTCCTAAGCCTGGCTCCAATCAGTTGTGGCGCTTACTTGAAAAAGACAGAAGTATGATAACACTGTCCTTAAAGCCGACTGTAATAAGTCCACCAGCAATGTTAATATTATAAAATTAAAAGCTCACACTAATTAATAGAAGGGGCTTTTATTATGAAACAAGCAGCATTTAAAAAAATCCTTTTACTGGATTTAAGAAGTCCTGATAATTATTTACATCAAAATATAAACAAAAAACATAACTACACATTTATCTTTTTACAAGTCAGAGCTTTTAGACTGCCGGAGTGAGCTGCACATCTGATGCGTGTCCCAGTCTCTGGACATCTTGAGATGAGGAGGCTCTATGTTCTAGTTCAACTCTAGTTTCAGATCCAGGATTTGTTTTTAAGGATTTGTGAAAATTGTGAGATAAGACAGTTTTCCATATTTTCACTAGTAACTCAGTAACATCTCATCATAGCCTCATTTTTACAACTTTTTATTATTTTATTTCAAAATTACAATTTTTATTCCTTGAAACATTCTGCCCTTGGTAATTTTTGCTTATTACTGTTTTTATTTCTTCTCCTACCTAATTTTTATGTCCAAATGTCTTGATATTCCTGCTTCTATTATGAGTATAAGAGCAACTGAAACAACCCAGTAATTTCCTTTAAAGGATGAAAAATTATTTCTTGTTATGATTCTGAATACACCAAAATAAAAACAAATAGGAAACCAAAGCCAGAGTAAGACAATCAAACAACTTTCCCCAGATTCTTCGGTGACGGTGTTTTGATGGAAAATCTAATTGAAGGGGATTTTTAATTTCTCTCTTATCATGAAGGGATTTCTCTGTTACACAGTCTGGTTTCTCTTCATGTAAATCATCTTTTAATTTTGCTTTCTTGGACCTAAAAAAAGGATTCACTTGCACTTTTACAATCACATAAATGTGAGGAAATGAAAGCTGAGGCTCTCTGGTCGTCTCATTGATTTACTGTCACAGGAAACATCCCCGACTTCCCCGAGGACAATCCCTCCCTATGAGACGTGAACCGTACGACACCTCGGCATCATCAGGCCTGAGAAAAGTACCTTCATCTGCAGTAAAACCCCTACTTTATAATCTCAACGTGAGCAGAAAATATATCTGATTTATGTGGAAAAGGTGAAGCTTTGCCTCCTCCGGTGTTTGTGCATCTTCAGCTCCAAAATTCAGTTTGAGAGCGTTTTTTTTGTTCAGTAAACTTTAAGAGGAACTGTGACTTTCCCCCCACGGTGCAGCATTTTCTCTTCACATGACTCAGGTCTCTGTCCTGTTGTGTGGTTTATAAGAAACAGAAGTTGATGCACCAGAAAGAAACCTCCTGTAAGACTGATCTCTGACAAGGACAATGTTGACAAAAAAATGCAGGAAAAAACAAAAAAATATATTTGGACTAATTCAAACCTGCTGTTTTCTTAAACCATAACATGCCTGAAAACTAGTTTTGCACATGGATTCAAATTGCAAATTTTAAATATGTAGTCATTTTTATGGAGATTGGTTAGTTTTTTGGTCTCTTGTCATGCAAGAAATGTTGTCAAAAAAGATAACTGTCTTTATTGGATCACATATCCTAACGGCTCATGATGGATGTGTGTTAACACACACCGAAAAAACTCAGATCTATTCAAAGTATTTTTCCAATTTCAAGACAAAAAAATCTCACTAGGCTTATTCTAATGCACAATTTCCTAACATGTCTGCATTAAGATCTTATTTGAAGATATAAAAATTAAAAATAAGGCCTGACTTACTTGTAATAAGTGAAATAATCTTCCAATAATACAAGACAAATTTAACTTGAGCAGATATTAAACGTTAAGACCCTCACTGAGTCAAACTTGCTTGTTTCATTGGCAGATATTTTCTCTTCATTACAAGCAATTCAGTGCCTTATTTTTTGCTTTTTTTCCCCTTAAAGTAAGATATTTATCTCAACTGGTTAAGTGAATGTGGATTAGAATAAGTGTTTTGGATTTTTTTTTGACTTGAAAATAGGGAAACACACTTGCCTAGCTCTGAGTTTTTGCAGTGTTCAGTTCAAGTACACAGAAACACATCAAATATTACAACTTTGCATGAGTTAGCCACGAAAGAGACCATTCAAAACTTTACTGCAACAAATAACTAAAGGAGATTTTAATTAAAGGCATAAAAATTGATGCAAGTAGCTGGTCAGCCAATTACATGGCAGCAACTCAATGCAATCATGCATTTGGACATGGTCATGATGATCTGCTGAAACTCAAACAGAGAATCAGAGAAGAGAAGAAAGATGATTTCAGAGACTTTAAATGAGCCTGATCTGTCAGAAACTGCTGATCTACTGTGATTTTCACACACAACTATCTCTAGAGTTCATAGAGAATGGTCTGGAGAAGAGAAAATATCCGGTGAGAAGCAGTTCTCTGGGCAAAAATGCCTTGCTGATTGCAGAGGTCAGAGGTCAAAAGTCAGAGTGGTAGGAGATGACAGAAAGACAACAGGGACTCATCCATTATTGAAGCAGAAGGACCACCGGAGCAGAAGAACACGCCAGGTGCCACACTTGTCAGCTAAGAACAGGAAACTGAGGCTATGTACACAGGCTCAGCGACAGAAGATCATAAAAGTGTCTCCTGGTCTGATGAGTCTGGATCTCTGCTCCACATTCAGATGTAGGCTCAGAGTTTGGTGTGAACATCATAAAGCATGGATCCATCCTGCCTTGGATCAGCGGTTTAGGCTGCTGCTGGTGGTCCCTTAGTCCCACCTGAGCATGGTTCAAACCCCACAGCCTACCTGAGGATTGTTCTGACCATGTCCATCCCTTTATGACCACAGTGGACCATCTTCTGATGGAGACTTCAGCAGCTCCATGTCTCAGAGCTCAGATCATCTCACACTGGTTTCTTCACTGTACTCCAGTGGCCTCCACAGTCACCAGATCTCAGCCCAGCAGAGCCCCTTTGGGATGTGGTGGAGCAGGAGATTCTGTCATGGATGTTCAGCAGCTGTGTGATGCTGTCATGGAGACATGGACCAACATCTCCGAGGGAAGTTTCAGCACTTTGTTGAATCCTTGTCTCATGGAAAGATGGGTACTAGCAAGATGTACCTAATTAAGTGGCCAGTGAGTATGTATCATAAAATAGGAAGACGCTGCAGTTTGCATCAGCACGTCTTATTTAAAGGCTGTGAGATCATGCAGGTGAGGCTGCAGGAGTCAGTCGGAGGCTCTGATGTATGTGCTCACAGATTGTTTTCTTTTGTCGTCTCTCAAACAGACTGTCAGGAATAATTCAGTGTATTTCCCCATACATATTCATATTTCAAACTGCCACAGAAGAAGTTAATGAATGTCACATCTCTTTTAAATTCCTTCCCGTGCAAACTGATTCATTTGTTTAGAAAAAGCCGCCGTGGAGCGCGGTGCGATATTTCATAAAGTCTCCCTCCGATTGTTCAGCAGGAGTGTAACTGCTGACACGAGTGGCAGCAAAGCGATTAGACCCTTTTCAGAGGAATTCATGTCATTCAACAGAACCAGTGAATTTGCGGTGGCAGCTTGGCTGGATGATTGCCTTCCCTTCACACGGCCTATTTTACTCTCCCACAGAGTGAATTCATGCCGCCATGTGTTTGGATGGAGCTCAACATCAGACGCTGACACACAGCTCACTGCCAAGCAACAAGAAATCTCTGATAACCCAGTGATTGTTAAGATTGTTATGAAAGATTTCTGATTAATATGCAGAGAAACACAGAACGGGGACAGATCTGTCTTTTTATTCCACCAAGGCTTCAGAGTCTTATCGATGTCTTAAAGGAATAATTCTGCTTTTTTAAGGTTAAAACAGCTCATCATTTTCACACTGAGGCTATTGTTCTTGATGTCATGGTCAGGGGAAGCTCAAAGCTGTGATCAGGTCCAAAATCACCCATTACTCACTATATGGTACACTGTTTGGACCATGTGGCATGTTGTCCACTGGTAAATCATCTGTCAGCATCATTATACCCTACAGTGGACCGCCAACAGTTTGGTCATGGGGGTCCTGTCTCAAAATCAACGCTCTCACTCTTAGCCTTATAGCCTCTGCCTCTGCATTTGTCCTGCATTTTTTTTTAAGAGCTAGGCCAACTTCCAGAGATAAATCTAATCTTTAGATTTTGTCCACAACAGTGTTAATTTTGTTGACTAATTATTTTCATCGTAGTTTTTGTCAGCAACATTTTTTCCTCTTATAAAAACTGGACAGTAACTCATAAAAACAAGAGCACATGCACAAAAACTCAAACTAAATTAACTGACATTTTCCTCAACAAATAAAAACTAGACTAAAATTAAAACAGTTTAGATGACTAAATTATGACTAAAACTAAAAGATATTTTTTAGGTAAAAGACTATAACTAAAACTAAATTAAAAAGTGCTGTCAAAATGAACACTGCTTCTCTGTGGTGATTGCTGAGTTCAGTGCTGCTCAGTGCCATATTGTGAAAACTGCATACATTTTGCCATCTCTGCTCTGCACTGCTACAGCGACCTAATGGGCTGAAACTGTTGACCCAACAATGGTATGATGTCACACTGGTAGGTCTATAGAGTGGTGCAGGGATGGCGTGTTTTTGTAGGCCAACCCTGGAGGTAGCATCATGCTGTTTTGCTTGACTAAAAGCCTATGGGATTGTTCTGTGTGTTCTTGGATCTCTCATCATGATAATCTTAACTTTAACAATTGTCTAAGGTTGCATAAAATTGGTGAGAGTAAAATGCTGATTTCAACAACTATGGAACCACAACATGGACACTCTTCATGTTTGACATCATTTCATAACCTCTTGTTAGAGAATTTCTCATAATCCAATGACCTTATCAAATTGGTGCCCATGTTGTGCTGTGCTGTGGCACGAGTGTTTGTTTTATTGTTTAATGACAAACATTAAAAAATGATAGTCCGAGAAAGTTCAAGTAAGGTTTTTTGGATCATACCTTTACATGTTGAGCCAAAAAACCTTACTTGTCTGTTAAAAAGAAAGCATAAGCATATTAAAACATGATGGCAGAAGGAGCCATTTTTGTAGTCCAGTTTAGCAGTTCATCTTTTCTAAAGCTGTGTTCACACTAAATATGATTTTCAGTTTGTCACGTGATGAAAATACATTAAAAGTGAATCATCGTTGTTTGTGTAACTGACCCTTCAGCAAAAATTGTCTGCAAAGTTGTCACATGAGCAGTGCGAATATGGCATCATTGTGCAGGTTTAAAATATCAGCAAACCAGCATTGAGGGTGAACAGTGTCGGGGCTGACATTACAGACGGACCTCAAACATCCTGCAGTGATGTGTTTGACAACATGAGTTCAGGATGTTCTTACCTGTATCAGCACCTGTACCTGTTTCTCCAGTCCTTTTCAATTGGACCTGTTTACTCTCCATCTACCGAAGTTTCTCCTGAGTGTTCATACAAGTGTCCAAGTTTCCCAAGTATTCATATTAACAGCAAAAATCACCCATTTATCCAGTTTGGTAGCATTTGTTTCTTCTTGTGAAACCTGCAGACTGAAGCTGTCGGCGCTGCTGGTGGAAGGACGCGTGTGCTGTGGCGTGTTACATAGTGCCAAAACAAAGCAGCTTGGTAGTGGAAAAGTAAGTTGTTATTAAATCAGATATGGCATGCAATCATCCAGTGCAGTCTTTTGATTTTTGTTTTTCTTTTTATCACCAAAAGTTCTTTAAAATTAATGTTTTTGGCCCAAAGTGCAGCAACATAAGGCTCTAGCCTCCATGCCAGCTGATCTCTGTCGCTGTGACTAAGGCTTGGTCCACAGATAAAGATTATTTTAAAATCTTAAAACAGTGAGAGAGCCACACATGAAGATAGATGTCACATTTATTAGTTTTGTTCCTGTACTGTGTGGTGATCCACAGAGAGAGAGACACAAGACACCACAAACCAACAGACTCATTCTCAGAGTTCACTCACCAACCTTCAGGGCCTCTACCCTTGTGGCTTTGAATCTAATGTGATCAGACATGACTTTAATGTAAACAAACATGGCGGATAATGGCAGAGGGAATTGCTAAGCTACATGCTGCTAGCAGTTAGCTTCCTTTAACATCCTTGGCAGTTGTAATTTCTGTCCAGCTCCTCTCTTTATCAGACTGCTATATATAATTAAAGTCTAATTTTATGATTCGCCTCTACTATCGTTGCTATGGCTACATTTACTCCCAGCTCCAGCCTGCCTGCTCCCTGATTGACTTTGTTCTGTCCCATGAGACAAAACAGGGTGCCCCTGATCATCTTCAGAGAGGATGAAATGACTCTTAACGCACCTCACACAACAGGATGATCAGAAAGATCATCTGTAGGACCAACAGAAAGTCGGGCCTTTGCTGACTTTGGTCCAGTTGGGGATCCGAGCTGAAACTTGGGCTGAAAATCGTGTAGTGCGTACCCAGTTCAATGGTCAGGCTAATGTACATCATAAATTGGCCATCTCACTCCAGTTCATAATCATTATAGCTGTTAATGTTGATATTAACATGATCTTTCTATTCATGGTTGATACATCTATAGTAACTATCTTTAGCTCCACATGGACATGAGATCCCTCTTGAAAATGAGATGTCACATCTCAAGAGGTCTACCATTAATACATTTTTACTTAAAGGAGACAAATATGGTAGGGATGCACTTGTGGTCTGGGCACCCATGAGTTCGTTACTACCATAAATTCTTACTTCCAGTAAGACTTTTATTGATTATACTTCTATGAATTTTTCACCACAACCACACAGACTCTTCTAATAAATTTATTTGCAGCAGAAACAAATTTGACGACGACAGGTCTATGATTGGTCCATTGATCTGTCACTAGCTTTAGTTCTTACTTTAGTCCACTTGTCTCCACTTACCTCCCTCCCTTTGCCCACACACCCAACACAGCATCGTGTGGATTTGCTGTTCATCATGAGACTGGGGTCCACATTCAAGATTTCCTGCTGCTTATCAGAAGGTTTTTTCTTGCCGCCATGATGGAGGGATTCATGATTGGCTATATGGATTCATGTTGGGTGTTGGATGTATATATTTGTATATATATGTATATGTGTATTTTTATATGTATATATGTATCTATGCATATATGTGTATCCATAATATGAAGAGCTTTGTGCTCTATTGTAAAGTGTCTTGAGATAACACTTGTTATGAATTGGCGCTATACAAATAAAGATTGATTGATTGATTGATTGATAAAATCTCACTTTGACAATCCTGATACTCGCTCACCAGAGGCATTAGTTTGCTCTTTGGCAGTATGTGACCTGCTATGTTACATGTTTTCCCATTTGCCCAAAATGTATCTAACAGACTGAATCATCCTGTAAGTTTCTTTGACAGATTCTGTCCAAGTGGTGTTTCCCAGGTGGAGGTGAAATGTACGTGATGGATATGTGAAACAGTCCATCTGCCGTGTCAGTTTGGCACATAGCTTAAGCGGGGTACACACATCAGGAGTTTCTAAATCTGAAGAGATGTTTTATCTGTTAGAGAGCCCACACATGAAGATAAAAAATCAGGCACTGAACAGTTTTGATCATACTGTGTGTGGTGTGCTCCGATAATCTCAACACAGCACACCACACACGTTACATTCTGTCCCACCACCGAGCTAGAATCTAGTCCTTCAAGACAGAAATCTCGCGTGATCAAATGTGATCTAACAAAAACGAAGACGAAGCATGGCTACAACCATAAACGTTGTCTATGGCAACAACCGGAAAACACAGCACGCGACATGGGAGAGGACATACGAGAAGAAGGAATGATGGTGGTCTTTGGACTATTTTTGATGGAAAATTGGGAACTAAATTAAAAAAAAAAGACTGTAGAAAAATCCTGGAGACGGCGTGAAGTCGTGAGCTGGTCCTCCATTTCTGAGCTCCACTAAACTTTATGTTTATGTTTCAGATCAGCTGTGCTTGTTTTTATTTACGCCTGATTCCTCGTTCCTCAGTCAGCTCGCTTCTTGAATGGCTACATTCACAGAGTCATGACCTGGGAGTCGTCAGCTTTCCCCACACACCAAGATTTTTGGTCGTTAATATTGAACAACTTTAATATTTACGATTGTCGGCTCAACCCGTTTCGGAGTTGATTATCAGGACAAATTCACTCTGAACACACCTCAGACCACAGGATAATCTGATAGGATAATCTTATAAAACAGAAGATAATCTGGAGTTTGCCGTGCTTTTTCGGGAATGGGTAAAGTCGGGACAAAAACAGCCCGATAATCTTCATGTGTGTATCCCGCTTTAGGCTTCTTTTCTTTAACACTAACTGCCGGCTACATGGAAAGTTCACTGTTGCTCCCGACATGCTGTTGGGTTCCTCGATGGCATTACAGGTGATCAGCTCGTCCTAATGCAGGAAAGCTGTAGTTACCTTGTTGGTCATAATGCATCAATGATTGTATGCACAAAGCCCTGCAGACTCCGGCTGTAATGTTCTGTAGGTAACTCGTTCACGGCTGATTACAGAAACCAAAGCGTCCTTTTCATGTTTGCTTCATGATGAGTAAAAGCAGGAGGAGCAGAGAGCGAGGCTCACAGCGAGATGGGAAATCAGAGACAGACTCTAAAGAAAAGCAAAAGTGATGAAAAAATGAGTGAGAGAGAGAGGTGCGAGGTCCTTATCATGCCTCGCCCACACATATTCCATCCACTTCTACATCACTCCATTACCTCCATGTAAATGACAGCTCTCTGTGTCCCGCTGAGGGGAGAAAAAGGCCTATTAACACCACAGCAGAGAAAGCCCGGGCACTGTTCCTCCCACGCAGAGTGCTCCTCCTTCACCCTCACACTCCCACACACATGTATGCACACACAGCTGGCCAGGGGGAAGGAGGGCGGACGGGAAGAGGGGGGAGGCGGGCACGCAGGATGGTCATTCAGCAGAAATTCAGCTCCCGAAGAGTCTCCAAACAGCCGCACAAAAGCAGAACGCAAGATGAAATCACTTATCCGGCCCTGATTGTTGGCGGGTGTGGGCTGCGGCGTGGGTAAATTAATCATTACGAATCAACCTGCCTGCTCTTTTTCTCACTTTCAAGCCTCCATGTCTGATTCCTCCTCGCTAATGGAGGAAATTTGTGCCGTGGTGGCAGACAGACCGGTGCGACTCTGTTATTATGTGGCATTACGGAGCGCGTCGGAGGAGGGGGGACCTCTGCGGAGATGTCAGACTTATCATGATTTCTGTCAGAGAGAAGAAACAATGAGGCACAAACTATAGACTTTCAAGATAATGGATGTCACCTCAGTGACGTCAAACATTTGACTGTCTCTTTAAAGTTCACATTTAGCTGTTTTCCTCTTGTTGTGTTGGCTCTCTGGAGAAAGAAACTCGAAGGAGTGAGAGGAACACAAAGGTCGATCTGGGCAAAAGGTCCAGGTCAAACACCTCCATGATGGTGATCTGGAGATATTGGGCTGTGTTGTACTTTTAGCTCAAAGTTTTGCTATGAAGTGCAGGTGTCTTTCTCCACGCAGGAGTGCCACCAGAAATTTTGGGCCCTATCGCTGTCCAGCTCTGCACAGTTTCTCAAACCAAGCATCTGTAAAGCAAAATGATAAATACATATGATGATATGTATTTTTAATGATCCAGTTATGATCACTGCAGCCTTGTTATTCTGTTTAAAGACACAGCTGGGCTTCAAACTGAGAAGAAATTACAGAATGAATAGTGAATTAAAGCATATAAAGAACATTATGGTTTATGAAGCATTTTATATATCCTGAAATCAGTCCCAAGATATCTCCATCTTTTGACGCTGTTAAGATTTAAAACTTTGTTCAACTTGTTTTATAAAGACCCCAAAATTTTAACAAGCAATTTGGTTTAACAAAATCCATCCAAAAAAATAATATCCTCAAATAAATATTCAAAATAGCCTTTTTTTTAGTATAAATGTTGATTTTTGGAAGTTAGCCAATGCAAAAGGTGCCTTGACATTACTTTTTTTTGCATTTTTTGTATATATGAAAAAAGAGATCTTTCAAAGTATATGAAGAAAAAATTATAAATTGATTTGATAGTTTATAATATATTTTTAGGGCCCCCTGCCAGTCCTGGGCTCTATGACCCTTCCTAAGTCCACAAAACACATGAGGAAACTCCCCTGCTTCCTTGAGATGCTCTTCGAAGGTGAAAAGCTGGTCCAAAGTCCCAAGTCCACAACAAATGCACAAGTTTCTGGATCAGGTGTTTGACACTTGAACAGAGCCTCCTCTCCAGCACCCTAGAGCTAGCCTTTTTGGAGGCTAAGTGGTGTGGTACCCCTTTTGGTGCGCACTATCAGGCTTCCTGGTTTAAAAGTGAGGACCACCAACCCAACACCCTCTTGCACATTTAAGGGAGTTTATTAATCCCAATAAAAGTCCAGATTATATGAATTGCAGTTTGTTTATTTGAAAGTGTGGTTGATTCCAGGTGGTGTGAAAGCTCACACGAACTCTGGTGTGGACCAAAGAACTAAACTCTGATCCAGCTGAAAACAGGGGGTCTTGGTCCACCTCTAAGTGGACCAAATTTTTTGGTCTGCTTGCCTTGCAGACCAAAAAGCAGGACATTGTGGCCTCAATTTGTCCAAATGCAACAACAGTTAGTGAGCTAACGTAGTGTTCATTTACAATATCAAGCAGAGTATGGCTAACGTTAGCATTGCTAGCATTGCCAGCCTCAGCTCCTCTACAAATCAGTGCAGAATACGGTTACCATCAATGCAGTCAATATGCAGGTGTCATCCGACTCTACAAATGCAGTTTTAACTTATTTTATGGCACAGAATAGTTTAAAATTCTTCAGAGTAAATGATGCTATTACTTGAAGCTGGTTGTGTTTCTTGATCACAGTGCAGCAATAGGCCGATGGCATGAACAAAGATCACAGCTAAAGCCCCAGTTAGTCGTTGAAGGCTATATATTACACAATGTTGACCCCCTCGGCCCACCTGAAAAAAGTCAGTGTTATGGAAAATCAAAACAGATTAAAAAAAAGTGAAAAGCTGCAACTTCACCCTTGAACCGAACTGAGTCTGCTTAATTGTAGGTGTGAAAACCACCTTAGTTTTAGTTTTTCATTGCTTCAGTACTGAAAATAGCTGAAAATAGAATGAATGGTTTTATTTCAGAGCACACTTTTGTATGCATATGTCATGTGAGTGATCTTAAATAAAGGCTTTTCCAGCTACAGCTACAGTGAAGACCCCCCAGACAAATATCTCACTTTGTGGAACAACAAAATTAATCTTATATCTCAATCTGACTTCCTCGTTTTGTGTGTCTCTGCCTCTGCAGATGATTCATAAATCTCCAGCCTGCACCTGAAATCCAGTAAACATTCACCCTGGACTGACAGTCGTCCCTTCACAGGCAAAATCACCCAGACATCCGTCCACTTCCCTTCCATAATATTTAGTAGCCGGTGGAAACATGGGATAATATTTGGAGGGGGAATGGAAAAGACAACGGCAGATTATGGACAACATTCATCCCCCCACTACCTCCTCGCCGCCTTCCAACCCGTGTTTGGGTTGCCTCGGCCCGACTAAACCACGTTTGGAATTTCTGATTGCAGCGTCAACACACATATGTGTTTTTCTGCTGCATCCAGAGAGGAGAAACTCACAGCTGAGAGGAGAGAGTGTGACTATCACCCACACGGCTCGCTGCTGCTCATGCAATTATAATAAAGCTTTTCTTGACCACGATGTTCTTAAGGCTGCGGAGAAGGTCAGGGGTTATTTTTTTCATATTAAACGTCGGTACAAATCCCAGAGTGATGAAACGAAAAGAATTATTCAGAGCTGGCATAAAGATGCATTCATGGATACAAAGAGCTGTGGAGCTCTGACCTTCTGGGCTGAATGGGCTGCATGGTTTTATAACGGACATTATGATGAAGATAAGGTTGCGAGAATCAGCCCGTCAAAGCAGACAATCATGACAATATCTATCAAACACTGAGGAGCCTGTGCAGGATTGTTAATGCAAACACAAGTGTGAAGTTCAGAAAAGATCTTTTATACATCAGTTATACCTCGGCTACGACAGTTACTGTGCTTGTTTTTAGTATCTGAGAGTTTAGCACCAAGAAAACAACAAACCTGCCAACTCAGTATTTTGCTTTAAGTTTATTAGTGCAACCAAAAGGCTTCGACGAAACCTTCTCTCCTTCGTTAGGGACAGCTTGCCAGTTCCCTCTTCTGCCTTCAGAGCTGCCTCAAAATCCAGACTCATCAGACCAGGAAACATTTTCACAGTTTTCTGTTGCCCAGTTTTGGTGAGCCCATGGGAACTGTAGCCTCAGTTCCCTGTTCTCAGCTGACAGGAGTGGCACTCAGTGTGATCTTCTGCTGCTGGAGCCCACCTTCTGCCAGTATGTGTTGTGTGTTCAGAAATGGTCTTCTGCAGACCTGCGTGGTTGCTTGATTTCTTGTTGCCTTTCTATCATCTCAAACCCCTCTGTCCATTCTCCTCTACCCTCTGGCATCAACAAGGGAACTCCAGCTCACTGGATATTTTCTCTTTATCAGACCATTCTCTCTAAACCCTTGAGATGGCTGTGTGTGAAAATCCCAGTAGATCAGCAGCTTTTTGCACCAACAACCACGCCACATTCAAAGTTTCTTAAATCACCTTTCTTCTCCATCCTGATGCTCAGTTTGGACTTTCTACTCACTTAAATGCACTGAGTTGCCATCATTAGATTGGCTGATTGGCTATTTGTGTTAATGTGTTGTATTATGAGTGCTCATGATGCTGACACCTTTGCAAACACAAGGAAAAACAGCCTTTCAGTCGGGATGAGTTTGATGAAGCTTTGAAAAGTTTTACCCTCGTCCCTGAAACTTGGTGCACCTGTAACTGTGACGATGAAAATGAGTGAGGGGGGGGCCTGGTCTGAGTCTGAACTTCCCCCTGAGAAAGATGTGACGTGTGTGTCATCAATTTGAGTTTGGAAATGATGGCAGAGACCAAACGGGAATCAAGGGGGAGACAAATACTGAATGAGAAAAACCCCAAACTGTGACACTGAGTCACAAACATATCAAATAAAGAAAGGCCTTAATTGTTACTTAGATGGTTGATTAAGGAGAGTGAATGAAGACGTATCTTGGTGCAATTTTGAAAAATTAAATGTTTAAAGAGATTTGTCAGAGTTTGTAGCATCTATAGACAAAGAGGGTTTCTTGTTCTGTCTTTTGCCTCTATGTCAGAAGTTTTCTATCTATATCTCCCAGTACAAACTTAGAGTCAAGCAAAAGTCTCTCTCATATCCATGCAAAATATTTATTTAAACAGCTGTCACTGTATTTATCAGACATGGACATTTATTTGTATCGACAAATGTATTACAAATTTGGACAAATAGCTGCACCACTGATGAAATATTCTTTAAATACGTATTCAGGAGTTCATTTGAGACTCATAATAATAATTCTGTCCAATATAAACTCTAAAGGTACGGGTAAAAGGTACAGAGCTTGCATCAATCTATCCATTATCAATACCACTTGTCAATCCAATCACAGGGCCACATACAGAGACAATCAACTTAATGACCATGTTTTTGGACTGTGGGAGGAAGTTGGAGTGCCTGGAGAAACTCACAAGCTTGTGGAGAACACGCAAACTCCACACAAAAAGACCCTGACCAACATGGGGATCAAACCAGCAACCTTCTTACTGTGAGGCATGTGCACACCCTTTTGCTTGACCTGCTCTGAGAGCACAAACCTCCACCGAGGCATTTCTGACATCGTTAGGCAAGTTCTTCTCGAAAAACGTGGAAATCTGCCTTATTGTACAGTGTTAACAAATTATTCTTAAGATTCCTGGATCCACCCCAGATACAGATCAAAACCAAAATATAATCATTTCTTCTTGTGCCATGAGCAACATTCCCTGAAAATTTCATCACAATCTACTGACAATGGCGTCATCGAGTTATCTTGCTCACAGAGGGTCTAAAAATTTTAAGATTAGTTTTTCTCGCAAATGCCGAAAAATGCTTTGGAGTGCAATTTTAACAAAGCCTTTAAAGAAGTCCTGGATCTGCATTTGGATTTACATACCCACTAGAATGTAATCTGGTCTGCCTTTTGCTGTGGCCAACATTATCTGAACACGTCATCAAAAACTGTGGAGAACTTTCTGAGTTTTCCTTCCATCGGTTTGAGCCGCAGCATTTGAAAATCTCGCTCTCT
The DNA here is from genome assembly GCA_037902135.1 of Cetoscarus ocellatus. Taxonomy (NCBI): domain Eukaryota; kingdom Metazoa; phylum Chordata; class Actinopteri; order Labriformes; family Labridae; genus Cetoscarus; species Cetoscarus ocellatus. The sequence continues at coordinate 470,551 of JBAMNC010001296.1, forward strand.
GTATTATTTAGTCACTGAAGGTCTGAATTTCAGGACTTTAAGGTTGGGTGGTTAATATTTGTTAAAAGTACTAAAACAAAAGTCAAATTTCACAAATGTTTTTTTAAGCTTTTTAGCAGCTCCACTGGCTCCCCATAAAACAGCGCATCCTCTTCAAAGTCGTGCTCATCAGCCCTCCATAACCTGGCCCCTCTATACCTCACAGTCCTCCTTCAGCCCCACCGCCCCTCCCGCAGCCTCCGCTCCGCCGACTCCAACCTCCTCAAGCCTATCACCAAATCCAAGCACCGGGCCTTGGGGGATCGAGCTTTCGCCATCGCCGCTCCCACCCTCTGGAACTCAATCCCCCTCCACATCAGAAACTCGGACTCTCTGTTATCATTCAAACAATCACTCAAAACCTACCTGTTCACAAATGCATTTGACCCCGAACCACCCATAATTTTTGTTCTGTTTTATCCTTTGTAAAGTGTCTTTGAGTCTTTCTGAAAAGCGCTATAAAAATTTGATGCATTATTATTATTATTATTATTAAGCTACACTTTCAAAATATTTGAATTTTATTGCTTGAGTTTGTAAAAATAAATCATTTAGAAAACAGATGCATAAGCTTGTTTTTTTCTGTCATATTCAGGGACCAGCTGTCGTCATCGACGTTGCCATGTGTCCAAGGTCAATAAGCAACAGAAGAAATGCTCTGTGAGATTATGGCAGACTGGACTAAGAGTTAGTCATATGCATAAATTAACCAACAAATGATCTAAAAACAAGGCATGAGTGTATTTTCTACAGAGATTCTGCACTAAAATTGTTTTATAATTGGGCTTAAATCACAGCCCTTCACCTGGACCATGAGAGATCATGATTCATGGTTCAACGTGATTACATTAAAATATTTTCCTTCTACATGTCAATCACTGAGCATTGACTTGACAACAATATGCATCTTTCTTCAGCTGCTATCACAAATTATACTTACATGATATTAAATAAAATCCCTCTAATGTCGACTAAGAGATGGATATTCTTGTTCATCAAATCTCTGAGAGCCAAGTGCAGTGACACGTGTGCAGACTTCCACTTCACTTTCTCTTTTCTCTGCAGTACAATTCTCCATGAGCTCTGCACAAGGACGTTTGCAGCTTTTATTATCAATTTTCTGTCCCTCTGTCTTTCTGCTTGTCTGTTTGTCACATCCTACATCTTTCTCTCACTCGCACTCGGCTGAGATCTTCACGTCTAAATGTGCTGCATGCACGGGCGGGTTTGAGTTTTACAGGCATGATTATGATGGAAATGATCACAGCCTCAATTTCTTCATTTAAGTATTAAAGTAGTGCTTTTTTAAATGAACAGGAGAGATATCTGTGTGCCTGCATGAGAGAGGGAGGAACAAAACCGTCAAGAGAAAGATCCATCTGAAATAAATCAGATGTCCTCCTTCAGTCCAGACTCACATTTACATAAAATCATGACCAAATATATGTAAAAATTCAATCATACAGACTTTTTAAAGTCAAATTTTGGATCTGAGATTAAACAAACATTTGACTGGAAAAAGAGACGGGACAGAGCAAACATCTTTAAAGTGAAAATAATTAAAGATGCAGAGAGGAAAAACTTAAGTAATACAATATTTACTTCTTTCATTCACTGCAGCAGTATTTAGTTTGTGCCCTCCTCTGTCAGATTTTGTCATTATAGTTCTTCATTATGTTTGGAACAACCTAGGGATGTAACGGCATGAATATTTTAGATCACGGTTATTGTGACCAAAACTTTCACGATTGTCATTATTATGGTGGTATTGTTGCAATATGCTCAAAATGTTCAGATGTGCTTATACACACACTGAAATCATGAAACCCTTTTAATACGATAATTATAACAGGCTGCCTGGTCCTTTTTATCTTTTTGTCAATAAATGTGTCAGGAAATGTCCTATGAGCAGTTTTTTTGTCACCCATTTTTCATGGGAAATAAAAGTAAACAATTCTGGCAAGTATTTGTCTTTATTATGTTATAAATGATTAAAACAGTGTGTAATTACAAGACAAGAAAAAAAAGGATTTTAACTTTTAACAGGCTTGTCTTTATAAACAATTTTAAATGAACATGTTCAAAGTTTTTGAGATGACCAAAAATAAACTCAACCTATTTTAAATAAATTCTAACATTTTTGTTTGCCTACAGCATTAGTGTTTAACTGACCGTCGTCCCTGAAGCAGCTCCTGTCTGCCTTTACCGTCATGTACCGTATGTCTGCTTCTCAGCTTTCCGTTAGAATTGTTTGGATAGCATGGATACTCCAGGAGTTACAGTAGTTTGAATCACACATGCGTTTTTCTTTCACTGGTGACACCTTTGTATTTTAACAAAGTTTTATTAAGTTAAAAAATAATGTGAGTTTAAGAACGACCTGCAGTGGTCAGACCTGACCCTCTTCCCCTCTCTGGTTCCTCGCTGAGGTCTTTCTCAACAGTCCAGCCAGCCGTCTCCCCTCTGATGCTGCTGTGGTGGAGGTCTGCTGGTGCTTTCTGGTTCTTCCCTGCCTCCCTTCCTGGAGACTGTCTGCAGACAGGGTGACCGTCTTCAATTAGTTTCCCCTCTGCATCCTCGTAAAATCCAAAGTACGTCCAGACTTCAGACTTTGTCCATTTCAAGGGGAGAAGAACCTCAGGTACAGCGTCGGTAAGGGCACCCTTCGCCATACGTTCATTTTCAGAGGCCAAACATCACAAACTGCACATGCACACCTGCGTCTGAGGGACCGCTGCTGTTTAACCCAGGAGCAGACACACAGCTCTGACCTTTCCAGGCAATGAGCAGCATCACTGTGAGTTATTGACAAAGTGAGGTAATCAAACACGGTTTAACGGTATTTAAACTAGGAAACGGTAATACTAACCGTTGGAAATTTAACCATGCTTTATCATTTTACAGGTAACCGTTACATTCCCAGAAGAACCCACCTGCAGAGCTCCTCCTAAAGCTGTGTGCACGAGGAACCGTGGTGGTTTGAAGGCAATGAGTGGTCACACAAATATCGATCTGATTAAGATTAATCCTCTGATCTTTCACTTTGACTTTGTTCATTGATAAAAATAAACTCTTAGCGCTGACATTAGTAAAAACAAATTTGAGTTGAGCCCATATTCGACCCCAGCCGGTGCTGAGGCTCGCTCATGCACAGACGGTCCCACAGACTCATGACTCTGAAATGTTCAGTGTCTTTATGCTCCGAGCTGCTTTCATCACGGCAGTGTCTTCAAAAATGTCTTGATTATTAAATAGTTCAAAGGTCCCATATTTTGATCCTTTCCTGCAGTTTAACATGGATCCTTGACGTCTTCATGAAACGTTAGTAACATGCTTTGGTCCAAAAAGCCTGTGAATAAAGCACAGCTGCATTCTGTCCACGCTCGCATAACCCCTCTGTTCAGAACAGCTGGTTTTGAGGGCGGTCGCCTTCACATGCTAATGAGCCAGAGCACAGCCGCGTACATACGGGAATTCACGATAGACCTGGTGCGTAACTCAAGCGTAACGGACGCTTCAGCCACGCGCCACTAACAGTCCTGACCACAAACGAACTGTTAATTCATGCCATTTAACAGATAACAGCGATCTTGTTTAGCCCAAACATCACAGGCTAACACACAACATGCTAACGTTAGCATGTTAAACTTCTCTTGACTAATGTAAGAATGCTCATACACTGAAGTTTATCCTTCAGACTTTCAACACGTGATGTGAACACTGACAAACATGTTGTGCAGTTACCTCTGGTTCACTTCACCCTAATGTTAGCATTAGCTCTTAGCAATGAGCAAAATAAATACTACACAGCATTAAAATTCTCACATTTCCATCATCAGGTTTGGCAACAGATTGTTGGTGCTGAGCCTGGATTCAGGAAAAGTCCAGTTCCCAGTCCTGTGTTGAACTGACTGAAGTTGAAGAAGCAGTCGGACGTGAAGTGACTGACACACACATACAGGTTTTAGCCGACTGTAGCTGCTCATTCCCTTCAAAAATAAAATTAATCCACTGGGCCCTTTGGTCCTCTGAGGCTGGTAGACTATATGTGAAGATAAATGTGGCTGTTTACAGCCAACAACCGAGCAGTGACAGCTCCTGAGCTTAGACATGCTGAACACAGATCTCTGACTAACAATGAAAACAACATGGCTGCTCTTCACAGAGGAGTCTCTCCAGCAGGGAGGAGGGGGGATACTCAGGTAGACCAATCAGGTTAGGTATCTAATCAAAAATATACTGTTACGTAACAGCATATCCACAGACTCAACAGCTCACTGAGTACCATGACTTTACATTCATGCAGCCTGATAAATACAGGTTTTGTTGTCTACTAACACATGTTGTGGGCCAAATACCCAAAAATGTGTTCTAAGCCTTAAAAAAGTGTTTTTTTGCATAATATGTCCCCTTTAACTGAAATCAGTGAAAATGATTACTCGCTGGGCAGCATGGTGGAGCAGCAGGGGGTGCACATGCCTCACAGCAAGAAAGTCCTCCCACAGACCAAAAACATGCTGATTAGGTTCATTGGTGGCTCTAAATTGCCCTCAGGTATGAGTGTGAGTCATCTGTCTCTCTATGTGGCCCTGCAGTTGGCTGGTGACCGGTCCAGGGTGTAGGGATGAAGGGATAAGTGGTGAAGAAAATAGATGGATAACTTGCTGTCAACATGGAGGACCAGGAGGAGAAGGTGAGTTTCCTGGTGTTACTGAGAGGAGGTGGTCCAGAGGAGGAGGGCACACCTGTGAGGACGAGGACAGGTGAAGTTTGTGTGGTTCGTAAGAACAAAGTGAAAAAATACTCATCCGCCACCTCTTTCTGAGCTACTGACGGAGTGTCTCAAAGTTCACTGTCTTGTTAAATTTCACGTTGGCTGTGTGAGCACTGAAGACCCTGCAGATGCATCAAAAATAAAACAGTATGTGAGGACAGCAGCATGTTGGTGGGAAAACCAGTCCAGGGGTCAACTGGAAGTGAGCAGAGACCACCTCTTTCAGGTGAGCTTGAGACAGTTGTATGGATCGACCTTTTGTATCAGAAAAACTCTTCCAAACGATCTGGCTCCCTCAGACCCGGAAGTTGGACACAGGTATTAAGATTGAGTCTTCCTGCATCTTCCAGCACTTTCTCCTGATACAAGTACTCAAGTATGAGGGGAGTACATTGAGTTAAACTGCAAACTTTAGTTTCTATAACTGTCTTTAAATCCTCTGTGAAGAATCTCAAATCCAGGCTGTCGGTGTGCATTTGCTCTAACTGATGACTTGCTCTTGGTCCTCATGTTTATTGAGCGTTGGTTACGTTTGTGCGTCGGTTGTTTTGCTGTATGAAGCTATCATTCTTGGTCAGGTCTCCGTTGAAAAGCAATCTCTGATCTGAACGGGACTAACTGGCTAAATGAAGGTTAAATAGATAAATAAAATAAGTTTAAATCCCAACATGCTCAAACTGCTGTGTCAGTGGCGTGGAAATTTGCTTGAATGTGTTTGAATGTGACTGGCTAATACTGATGGATAACCTCTATAGCAAACATCAGAGTGTGCATGAGGATATTAAGCGTGACCGACAGTGTGAAGGCACTTTTCTTCTATAAAAGGGAATCTCTATATGAGTGCAAGTCCATTTATCAGTGAATTTTATCGCCTAGGCTCACATTTTGACTCATTTTAGGCTTCTAAGAGCCAATGAGAACTGTTAAGATAAATTATCAAACGAAGCAAGAAGCATTTTTACATTTTAAATAAATTTTCATACACAGCGTGCTGGAGATTTCAGTTCATTTGTCTTCAACTTCACCGAGCCGAGGATCCCGAGAAGACAAGCGAGGTGCAAAAAAAAAAAAAAAAAAACGAGAAGTCTGAAGGAAACGACGGAAAGAGAGAGAGGAGGACAGCTCAGGAGGGGAGGAGAGAGGAAGAGAGTGAGAGAGAGTGAGAGAGGAAGGGGGAGAAAGACAAGAGAGAGGCACAGAAACAGACAGACAGATGGAGGAGAAAGCATGCAGCAGCAGAGAGAGAGAGCGAGAGAGAGCGAGGAGAAACGAAGCGTGTTGACTGAGGAAGTGTGCATGCCATGCGGGGCCATGTGCTCCAGAGCGTCCCGACTTCTTCTGCTCGCTCAGCCTGACTCCTGAGTCTTCATGTGCGGCCGCCGCAACTTCATGTGCAGAGAAGAGCCCTCATGACTCCAGGTAGGGCCGTGGATACTTGTTGATGCACATTTGTGAGATTTTTTGGCTTGTTTTTTAAGTTTTGCTTTTTCAGTTTTTATTTTTGCTCCATTTTTGGCTGGTTTTTGGTTTGATGATGCTCCAGTTTGTGGAAGTTTTGGTTCTAAATGTTGCATGAAATTGTGCGCAGAAGTTGAATTTCTCGTGGGGGGTTTTCTGCAGACTTGGCTGTTGGCTGGCGTGTGTGTTCGTGCACGTTTGTGTGTTTGTGTACTGGTGTGACGCTCTGGTAAACTGGTAGGATATTGGCAGGACTGAGGAATGTGTGAGATCTCTTTGTTCCCTCTCTCTCTGGTTTTCTTTCTTCTTCTCTCTCTCCGGGGTTGCACACTCTCTCTCACACATGCAGCCAAACCAACTCTCGCAGAAAACCAGTTGAAACTTCCCACCGGCGGGAGAGAAATGTCTGGAATGTGATTATCACGTATTTGTGTTTATTTTATCACCGAGGGTCGCTCGCAAAGCAAAGAGGAAACCAGATGGGGCGCGTGCACGTGGACAACACTTCAACAATGTGTGCATGTGTGCGTGTTGACATGTGTGTGGTTGGTGGGTGGGTGGGTTGGGGGGGCGCGGGGTGGGAGGGTAAAGCTATTTGGCAGTGCACGTGAGTGTGTGGGTGGTTGTGTGGGTGTCAGGGTGAGTGGGTGCAGAGCTCTTTGAGTGAGAGCACATGTGACTCCGGCAGAGCGAGTGTGTGTGGGTGTTTGAGAGTGTGTGTGCGCAGGAAAGGTGAAAAGTATGTGTGTGCAAAGGTGAGCCCATCCTGTGTTTCCGAGTCCACCTTTGCATCGGGAGGGGGCGGAGGAAGGAAGGAAAAACCGCTCCCGGTTTCTGAACCACGATGTCCGTGATTCTTTAATTTACGGTTCATTTAGACACAGGAACATCGATGGAAAGCGTGAGTCTGAGGGACACCAAGAAAAAATGAAGTTAAAAATAATTATTTTAATGCACTTTTGATTTAAAAAATTAATGATAAGTGTAAAGTCAAATTACGACGAAGTTGATTCTTTATGCATGCTCCAAAGGTTGAAAATGAAGTGAAAAGTAAATTAGAAATAAGACATCGAAATTACACTCAAAATAACAAATGTCAATGATAATAAAGAAAAAAGCTCAAATAATGAGGATGAAGTCAAAATATCAAAATAACTGATGAAATGCAAAATCAAGAATTAAGTAAAAATTCTAGGAAAAAAATAAAAACTATTAAGAATAAAACAAAAATGAAGAATTTGAAAAAAATCTGAAGTTATAGGGGAAAAAAATTAAAAACTTCATTTATAAAACGGTGTCTTTATTCTCAAAATGAATAATGAAAATTAAATGTCAAAGACACCCCTGAAAACAACATTGAGAAAAAAGAGATTTAAAAATGATGATAAAGTCAAAACATCAAAATTATTGTTGTAATGCATCAAGTTGAATCTTTTAGGGAAAAAAACTAAAATCAGGAATAAATATGAAAAACAAATAAGGAAATTAGAAAAAACCTGAAATCATAAGAAAGTCTTAATCTGTTTTAACTTCATTTGTGACCTTATAATTTACTTCTCATTTTTAAAAAATCAAAATCACCATAAACATCTTTTGTCATTTTAATTTTTTTGCCTCTATGCATTAAAAAAGAAATTCTCCTTTTATTATTCCTTTTTCTTGTTCTGCCCTGTAATCTTCCCTTGCATTTCTATTTTTAAAGTTTCATGTCACAAAATGACTGAAATTACCCTTTTTGCATCCTGATTAATAACATAAAATGTAGAAAACGCAGACCTGGGAACCAAAACAAAAAAACAATTACTAAAAAATATGAATGCATATTAGGTGATGTAAGATGCATATTCAGGTGCAATTTAATCCATAAATAACTACCAAAACTAAATACGAATTGTTTCTAACTTGCAGATTCAATTAGAAGATCATTTTATTTTTCCTCATTTTAGATGCAGAGCTTGGATCAAATTAGAGTCCGTAGATTGTTTTTCTTTGGCTTGTCTCTCTGAAAATTATCTTTATAATTGTACTTACACATATTGTTATTACCAGTGCAGCCATTTATCAACATGAAATAGATTAAAATGTGATGAACTAAATGACGAATAACATTTTAATTTTACTGAACAGAGAAATCATATATTCTGAATGTTCATTGTCAGAAATCAGAATTTGCACTTCTTTGGTAGCTCAAATCATTGTTTTGTGAATAAACCTGCAGTTTTGTGAATAAAATCCTTAAAGTAGACGTTGATTATTTTCCTGCGGGATCGATTGACTTGAATCCATCCACATCACTGTTCTCACACGCACTGTAGTTTCCTCTTTGCAGACAAATTAATACATTTATTTTAGATGCAAAGACCTGAAAACCTTCAGATACACAAATTCATAGAGAATGTTGATTACTTTGTCCTGGATTTTGTTGAACTGAATCTGCTGTAAACCTTAACCTAAGCCCATGAGTAAGGGCACTTTTTACTGATATCCATCAAGTGACAAAATTACTACCATGAGAAATTAAAGTGAAATTACTGGATTACATGATGAGAAAAGCCTTCAACACTTTTTGCATCCCACACCACAGATCAGTAATAATGTCTGAACAGCATGTACTGTAACATCTATGTTTGACTGAAACATCTTAAACATGTTGGTGTATGGGAAAATTTCTCCCCAGATTATAACAATAAATGAGCTGTACACATCAGAGGAACACGTAAATGTACCAAAACACTTCATCCTCTGAGGCAGGGTCCCCAACCTTTTACTTTGAGCCCCTTTAGTTTAAAAGTTCCAGCTCTATCAGGAACCTTCCCAAAAATGTGATTCATTGCTGTACAAAATTAACATAAATTTGAATTATTTTCAAGATAAAATGGGCTCTCCAACACATTGTTGTGCAAAGACCTGTAAGGAAAGCATGCCCTCACTGGTCCTCGGTGTGTCAAAACCAAACTGCTAAACTGAGTCAAATGATCAAGATCACTAGAAAGAGCTGAAATTCCCGTCAGCCGATTGAATCAGCTAGCTTTGCGCGTGCGCTGACACACCTCTAGGTTTACCTTCTGCTGAGAGAGATAGAAGGTCAAGGTGACCAAAATTAAGACTGTATTGTTTTCCAGTGGAGAATTACTTTTATATAATTTCTCTTTCTGATTTGGACTATCCTCTTATTTTTACGAACAAAGCATAATATCAGCACTCCTTTCTTTTCTTTGCACCTCCAAAACGTTTTATGACTACCCCAGGAGCATGCACAGAGGGGGGATCACTTTGGGTCAGTCCCAGTACACCCTTAAACCTACCACTTGGCCCTAATGTGTAAGGGTAAGGTGTCCTACATTCTTGTTGGACCAAGGCTATGCAGAAAAGTTTCAGGGGAAAGTAGCCCCTCACACCACAATAATCAGAAGAAAAACTCCAAACTGAGGGTTAAGGAGCGTCTCAGAGTGCATTGGGATTTTTTTTGCAGATTATGTGAACAAATGTTCGTAGTCTCTTTATCAATCGCCTACAAAAAATGCAAGAACCAGTGTTTTATCAAATTTCAGAGGTTTTTTGTCCAAATGTATAATATTGGATGTTTGTAGACGTCAACTTACAGAGGTGTGTCAGAGTCTTTGTCACTATCACTTAGAGCCTTCAAGGAGCGAGTGGATGCTCAAAACCAAGAGGAAAGGATACCCCCAGCTTCCACATAGACCACCTACAGAGCCTTTAGTACATGCTGCACCCTGCAGCAAATTTCCCCCAGTCTTTTCAATCAATCAGTTTTCACATCCTGCGCCCTAATCCCTCTCCGGTGCATGCCAGTAGTGCACAGACATGCACTGGTTAGCAGGACATATTCAGCCAGTCTATTTTCAAGCTTCAGCTTCATCCCTGCGTCATTTGCACAAAGGATAACCACCCAAACAAGTGCTCAGAGTCTCTGGATATAAATTCAAATACAAAAATCACAACCAAAATATAAATTCACATCAGACAGAAAATACAACCCGTTGTTTACATGCTGCTCTTCCTGTTATCTCGTGCTTTTACAGTTACCTTGTGAAGTTGTGGTTCTGTCATAATCTTGGTTTTCAAGCTAATCTGGGCTGTGCTTCGCTGGGATTTAAATTCCAGATGGACTGTTGGTCTAAACAGGACTTTGCTCTCTATAAAAAAGGAAACCATGGCAGTCCCCGTCTTACAGATACCTTTAAACCCCCAATATTGTGCCTCTAATCCAGCACAGAGGGGGGATCACTTTGTCTGAACTGCAGGTCAGAATCAGACAGATGAGAGCAGATTACTTTATATGAAAAGTAACTAACCCGTGGATTATCAGAATTGCACTTTAAGTTACTCACGATAACAAAAGTGTTCAGAAGACTCAACTGGAGACCCTCACAGAGCGTGACCCCCAACACACACACACACACAGGCACAGGCACACGCACACGCACACGCACACACACTGCGGGTTCAGGCGCCTGTCAAACCCGAACATTCCTGCTCGCTGGAACACACGGAGGCTGAATGGACGGATGAATGCGGGGAAATTCAGCTGAAACGTGAGGACAAAAGCCAGGGGGACATTTAAGAGGGTTTAACTCTGCAGAACCCTGGGAATCAGGGAGGAAACACACACACATGCACACGCACGGCTACATGAACGCATGCCTACACGTGCACTGAAGTGAACAGTGTATACATCACACACACACATATGTACAGCTGCGGCTCCAGCAGGCTGTTAGCGCCGGGAACGGAGGGGAATTCCCAGGGAGGAGACAGTGAAAACACACACGGCACCTCCGAGTCCACACACACACACACACCAGCAGCCGGAGCGCCGACGCACAGCCCCAAACACACCGCTGCAGGTACCTGAGCCCTGCTGCCATGCGGGCCGTCGGCGAACCAGAGACTTCTGCAGGAAACCGGGGAAAAGTCTGCGAGAAACGACAAGGCCTTAAAGGATCTGAGGGGGACACGATCATGGAAACTGACGGTCTCAAAGTTCTGTGGCTGCAAATTTGACTGGATGGAGCCTTAAAGTGAGCTCTACTACCAAAACAGACGGTCTTTAAATTATTTTATTTGTTGTTTATTTAATGTGGACATCACAATTACATTGGACAATGATAATGATGCAGAGAAAAACACTGAAGTATACATACATATATATATATATATATATAAAAAACTCTACAGCTGCTGAAAATGCAGAAAAGAAACACAGATAGTTTCAGTTAGGATTCAAATGAATAACTTAAGGGTATCATGAAGTTTTCTATTTAAAATGTAAACTTCAGCCACAAAATGTCTTTAAACAGGGGATTTCTGCAGAGGACAAATTGATGGAAAATGTCAGCGTCATCTTAAGTGTGTAGCCTCAAAATTAAACTGTCTCAAGCTGTTAAATGAGCTTTTAAAATCCAAACACTGCAAAGTCTTAAAATGAGACGAGCAGAAAGCACACTGAAGTATCACTTCATAGATGCTGAATAATGCAAAAAAGAAATGCCCTTAGTCCCAGTCAGGATTTAAATGGATCCTTTTAAAATATAATAAAGTTTTCCATTTTAATGACAGAAATTCAGCCATAAATATCCCCAAAACTGACAAAAAGCTTAATGGATCTGCAGCTTGACAGGTTCACTTCGTCAAGTTTGTAGCTGCAAAATGTATCTGTATGGAGCTGTTAAATGTGCTTTTAGAATTACAAACTGCCAATCTGAGAATGTGAAGAAGATCAAGCATACATCATTTTGAAGTATCTTTTTATCAGTGCCAAAAAAAGCAGATAATCTTGTAGTTTTAGCTCCAGTCAGGATTCACAAGCAGTCCTTCAGAGCCATAAAAGTTTAATTTAAAATTTTAAATTGCGGGTCATTAAATGTCTTTAAGCTCTTGTTAAATGGATCTCTGCAAGGGACACATTCCTAAAATCTATCAGCATCATTTCAGATTTAAAGCAGTGAAATTATTTGGACTTAACTGTCAAATTAGCTTGGAAAATCAGAAACAGCCAAGCCTGAAAATGAGCCTCAGATGAACCTTAAAACTCACAGAAGTATCACTTTATGAAGACCAGAATAACACAGAAAATGCTAAATATCTCTGAGTTCGCAGTGTTTCTGTAAGGATTTCCATGGATCCTTTAAGAGTCTTAAAAAGATTGATGTTGAAATTTCAAGATTTAAGGTCACTGAAAGTCTTTAAAAATACCAAAAAGGTGAGAGGGAAGCTAAAATTAAAGCTTAAAATGAACTTGAAAAACAGTTTAAACTATCACTTTAAAATTTTATAAATATTCAAAAGTCATCTTTCAAGTTTTTAATAATCCAACTTGATTCCTGGTAAATTGTCTGAAGTTTCTGACTTGAAATTTCAAAATCAAAACATTAAAATGTCTTAAAAAGTTCTGTTTTGGCTGAAAGGTCTTAAATCTTTTTTGTTTTTACTGGGATATTTATTAATGCTAGAGAGGAAGACGGGGAATGAATGTTAAAGGAAGTTTGGCTTCAAGATGAAATATTCAGGGATTCAGGGTCAAGAGTTAAGACGAGAGAATTAAGAGTTTTTATCACAAAGCTCTCTGAGAAAAAGATAATCGTGCAGAAAAAGCAGAAATATTAAGATTAGAGTCATAATGTCAAACATGAAACAATGATTTAAAAGTCAAAATAAAACATCATTAAATAATTGGAAAGAAAAAGGTTAAATTTAGGAGATAATGCACAAAGTTTCAGATTATTTTGAAATAAATTTATGAACTTGACTTCTTTTTTCTATCTGCCTGACTGTGGTGCTCTTCTTTGGACAAACAACAGTTATGATGATAATAAAGTTAAAATTAAGAGCTTAATTAAGAGTTTAAAAAATAAATGCAAACAAAATTAACAGAAAAAAAAACATTAAATCCAAAAGAAAAACAAAAAAGTCTAATAGCAGAATATGTTTTACCAAAATGAAAGTGCACGTTAACAGAAATAGAATATAACAAAACAAAGTGGGACAAAAATTGCATTTTGTGAAGCAAAATTGAAATTTGTCTCCAAAATGCAAACATGATTTTTATGTATTTGCTTATATGTCGACCAAAAACAAATGAAGGAGAGGCGTAAGAAAGTATTTAAAAGTTATATGACATATTTGAAATAAATTTTATAAGTATTCCATAAATACAAATACTAACAAATAAAATAAGAGGAGCCATCTCTGCACTGAAAGAGGGAAAAAGACAACAGTTTTCTTTTAAAATACTCATTTGGTGTTGATATTTTATTGAGCTTGTTGATACGAAATGATCATTTTCAGAAGTATTGATACTTTTATACTGCAGTATTGATGCTCTCATCCCAAATTGTCGAAATATTGAGAAAAGCCTGAAACATCAAGAATAAGTTTAGAAACATCATCAAGGAAACGAAAGAAAATGTAAATGAGGGTCAGATTTGATTTGATTTCAGATTTTTGTCTGAGGTGCAAAATAAATTCACCTGTTGCTCTTCTCATTTTTATTTGTTCCTCCTACAAGACGAGATATGAAAGATGCATTTAATAATCATTTACATTTAGAAAACAAGGATCGGAAATCCACCAAGAAAAGCTGTGAGCACCGCGGTAAACAGAGCAAAAATCTGATCCTTTTTACTCTGCTTGGGTCTGAAGACGTCAGTAATGTTATTTACAGTATCGGTTGCGTGCCTGATTTCCTGCATCTGTGATTTTTCTGGAGTGCTGATGTGGATTCATTTTCTTGTTTTCATTACCTGAGGTTTATATTCTCCATGATGTGTCATGAGCTCCATTTGCAGCTTGATTTTGTGAAATTTTAACAAGAAAAGGAGATGATAATTCTTTAAAAACGAGGGTCTCTGGTAAATTTACTATATTTGCAGCTTTCAGATGAATCAGATTTTCTGGAGCGATGCTGAGGTTTCAGTTTCATCCTGTTGCATCCATCCCACACATTAACTGATGTACATGTTGTTTTTCTGCGAGTGACGTTGTCCTCTCCGCTTTTCTCCTGGTTGATTCGGTGCAGATTTTAGAAGAACAGAGGCACGTACTTCAAGTTTTTGTCACTACTGATCTTCTGATTTCTGGTGTCCAAGCCTTCATATTTGATTGTTTTTTTTTTTCCTTTTGAGTCTTGGTTCAGTGCCGTCCTACATCATTAACCTAAAACAGTATTATTTATTGTATATTCTTTTGTTTTATTGCGAGCGACGCCTTCATCTGCAGTATTTTCACATTTCACAGCTTCATTTGGTGCAAGTTTTTAGGAGAACAAAGGATATTTTAAGGAGCTCGAGCTAAATCTTCAATGGTCTTGTGATCGGGTCTGGTTGGATTCTTTTCTCCTGTCCTGCACCCATCAGTGAGTTCTCTTTGAATCATATATCCTTTGTTTAATTTAAAGGTGCTTCATTGGCGAGGACTACTTTATTGACATCCCTCTGTTGTCACCAAGTGTCTCTAAATCTACACGGTTACACCATCATAAAACTGTTTTTGTCCTGAAGATTTTCTCAGAATCCTGCTGCATGAATCCAGCCCCTCTATCCCGCAGATTTCCTCCAGGTCATTGTGAGAATTTTGAGCCATTTTTCTGCTTTATTTGAAAAGGTGGAGAGTGTTTTCAGAGGGTTGAGGCCATCATCGGATTGCGTCTGTGCGTTGGTTTCTTCTCGTCCGGCTGCATTTTCCCACAAACATGTTCAAAAAGACGTACTCCATGTATTTCAGCCAAGGTCCTTCTGGAGAGCGTTGAGCCTTTGTCCCGCTCGCTTTGGTGAAGATTCAGAGATGAGATGTTTTGAAGGGTCAGGGTGAGTTTGATCTCTGGATTTATTACATCCAGGATATCTTATAATTCAGGTCTTTTTGTGATTTTCAGGTTCTTTCTTTAAAGACTTTGCTTGTGTGTTTTTGACGGAGTGTTCTTCACAGCTGCTCCATCCGTTAAAGCCTCTCAGTTAGAATTCAGGACAAAAACAAGACATGATTAGAAAAGGTCAGGGGTCAGGGTTCACCTCTGAATTTCAGCATGGTCCATCAGTCTTAAAAATCTTAAAACTGAGTTTTTATTCTGGTTATTCAGCTCCTCTGTGTTTTTATGTTGAGGTGAATCGTTGGAGCGACATCCTCATTTGCAGCCTTTTTTCTGCTTAACTCTGAAAAAGTTTGAGACCAGGATTGTGAGTTTCTCTGGTCGTGCATTTGTCAGGTTCTTTCTTCTCTTTCAAGATGTTTTCTTGACAGACAGTCCATCTTTTAAAAACTTTTGATGCTTCTCTGTTAAAGATTCAGACAAAAACAAGGGTCAGAGTTCACCTCTGAATTTGACTTTGATCCATCGATCTCCAAAACCTTATAGAGTTTGATTTTCCTCTGGTCCTGCTGCATTCATCCAGCAACTGCCCTCTGAAAAGACTGATTTCATGTACTTTTTTGGTGCGTCATTGGAGCGTCGTCTTCATTTGCAGCCTTTTTTCTACTCAATTCGTTGAATGTTTTGGGCCAGAAAAAAAGAAGGTTTTTCAGAGTTTGTGTTTGGTTTAATCTCTGGATTTCTTTAGGATCTCTGAGTCACAGAATTGAGGTTTTGTTGTGACTTCCTCTAGTCCTTGTGCACATCCTTCGATGGATGCTTTTTTCAGATTGATGTCTTTAGTTGAAGCTCTTCTCCACCTGATTCAGTGAAAGAAAAAGAATCAGCAAGTTAAAAGATTTCAGTGGCAAAAAAGCAAAATCCTACCTTTTAATTCAGTTAATATTTTAAAAGAAAAAGCGGCACATTTTTGTAATGTTTTAATGACAAATTTTTACATTTTTCTTGTTCTTAGAAGCTGCAAAGCATCGCTGACGAGATATTTAGTCCTTTAGTCAAAGACAAAGTGACCTAAAATTTGCTTTTTGAAACAAATAGATGCTGATAAATAAATAATCAGTATGCGTCGTATTTTTGTGCAGAGCTGAGGATAGAAATTTCCATTCGTGGAATATGTGATCTGTTGGTAAAATGTCGCAGCTGTAATTCACTGAAATCTTAATTTTAGAGGAGATTGGAAAGGCTGAGCTGAGTGGTGGGAATGACCTTGGACCCTCTGCTTCTCCAGTTCGCTTTCTAAATTGGATCCTCTACTTCATGCTGTTTTAAAGCGTCAGTCGGCTTCTTCAAGTCCAGATTTTGCAGAGTGTTTATCGTCTGCAGCCGCGCAGAGGAATAAAGGAGAGACAGGAGGAAGGAGTGGACCTTCAGGTTGACCTCCCCCCTCTGGGGGAGGGTGTTGAGGGTATTTGTTTATACCTGAAATCAATATCGGATCAATACAGAATCAAAAGCCCCTGAGGCGATTAGTAAGAAGGGGGAGGAGCGGGGTTATCCCCACCTGCTCAGTCGGTCTCTGCATGACTCAGATTCAGTTTTAGTTTTGTGTTTGATGGAAAATTAAAAATGGGCAGATATTTCTCACATTTAAGCTCCGTTTGGGGTTTTGTTTGGCTCCAAATGTCCGAGTGGGTCTCTGATTCTGTTGTTGTGACAGTCGATGATGATCAGGAGGAAAGTTAAAGGTCAAATCTCAAGATCTTCAAGGTGGATTTGATGCTCTAGAAAAGGCAAAATGTCCGAATCTAAGTTTGTGAATTTATCAAAGACAGAGAAGACGGAAGGAAACAGATTCAAGAAATTACCTTTAGATCTGCTCTTCCTTCAGGATTTCTATGTGAAATCCTGTTTAGATGCAGCGAAAAAGAACGACAAAGTCTTGCAGGTCATTAATATCAACAGAACAGATTTGGTTTAGATTGACAAAACAAATCTGAGCTGCTGCCTGGATGTCAAAACGTCATGCATCCTGTGCTGTGATCAGAAAACAAAGCAGGAAAGAAAATTCAGTGGTTCAGAAAAGTCCTGATATCTTCCTCAGAAGAGGCTCCTTCAGCTGTTAGCTCACAGGAATCATCTCCACTGGTCATAAAAATGCCTTAAAATTTCTCAAGGATTCCTAAATGGTCCTGGAAAGAGTTTTGAAATCTTCTCAACTCAAAGAAGACGTGGATCTTTTTCTGTGCAGAGTCGAAGATGAAATGATCATCCATTTTTTATTAATATTATTATTTCATTGAAATGCCAGAAGTCATCGGTTTTAGGGCTACATCATTGAGCCTCGTGATCATCCCTGTCTGTTGAACGTGATATTTGAAGAACACAATGTCTCAGGAATCCTTTCAAGGACCTGGGTTTGGAGGTCTTCTCTCTAACTCTGGACAAATGTCCAATTTGACTCAATAGAGAACTGGTGATCAAATCTAGGGCAACATCATGAAGCCCCACGTTCATTCCTGTTGTGTTTGAAGGTGATATCTCAAGAATGTTTTGAAGGACTATCCTTGAACTTTGCATAAACTTCGACTTTGACTCTGTGAAACTGATCAGATTTTAGAGGTCATGGGTCAAAGGGCAGTGTCATGGAGCCTCATTTTGTTCTTTGCTTGTCTCTTGAATGCTTTGAGGGACTTTTCTCTGAGCTTTGGACAAATGCTCAGTCTGAGTCAACAAACAAATTTGTTGGATTTTGGGTTTAAATCAGTTCAGTGTTTGGCCTCATGTGCATCCCTTGCTTTTAATTTTATTATGAATCACACATTAAAAGATTTACTCTAGATTTATTGTGTTTGTGAAGGCATCAACCTGGGTTTGGTGTTTCCAGTTTAGACCCCCATCTGCCTTTAGTAATGCAAAGAAAGGGTTAAATGGATTTGTTCACAAGTTTTACAGAAACGCGTCTGATAGAAAATATTTCTGGGAAGTTTAAGTTTGAAGAAAAAGTACCATCCCAAATACCAGAAAGTGAGGTCATGAGTGAGCAGATAAGAGAAAGAGTGGGCACTAATTTATTCAGGGAATTTCACAATATGAAGCATCGCCGTCCTCGTCATGTTGGTGATATTGTCAGAGAGTTTCTCAGAGCTCATAAAGCTCCTCAGACCGCTGCCAGAGCTCAATGAGAGGAACACAAAACACAGGAGAGGAAGAAGCGCAGAAAACCGAAGTTAATTTCCCAGATTGCTGCAGAGAGAGTGAAACGTCTGCAAGAGGAAGAGGAGGAGAGACGGTGAGCGAGAAATTTTAAACAAATGAAGCGTGAATGTGAGCCGCAGGTACAATCCCTCTGAAGGTAGAACTTTCCCCAGAGGGAGGCTGAGAAGGCCGATACAGTCGTGTTATGAGTGGAAAGTCTTTCGGTTTTAGAGTCTGAACTGAGAGAAAACACCAAATCAAGAAGGAAATTTACAGAATTAAACTCTGAAGCAGATTCGTCCTTCAGGCTTCAGTCTTTCTCCTGTTTGAGCTCCTGATGAGGAAGACTTCTGAGCGTCTGCCTGTTTCTGAGGGCAGGTTTTAATAAAGTATAAAGAAAGAGACGGAGCAGCAGGTGTTTAAATGGTTGAGGGATAATGCCAAATTCTGACATTTCTGCTGCTCTTAAAAGCCTGAAATTGTCAAATAGGAGCGATTAAGACCTGCAGCGAGGATGCGGGGGCTCCAGAAATTTGCATTTTACGAACAAAATACACGTAGACTTGATACTGTTTCCTCAGAAAAAGGTGTTTTATGTGCTCACCTGTTGAGATTAAATTGAAAGACGTTTCCTCATCCAAAGGACAGGCTGGAAATTCTTCAAGGACCCTTGAAGTTTCCTGGAAACATTTGGCAATCCTTGTACCAAATAGAGAAGAAAATGCACATCTTTGAGAAGTATTCTGAAGTATTGCTCCTAAAAATTTGAAAGTCAAAAAATTAAAGGAGGAATAAAAAGAAATTTAATTTAATACTCATATTTAATTTTATACTTATGTGATTTATATAATTTTCTGTTCATAAATCAGCCTGAACCCATAAAGTTCTTCTGGAACTATTACAACCTATAATGGTTCAAAGAAAAGAAATTGTTCTTTTTCTTGGCAAATCATCACGTAGACATGCAAAGAAATAGCTGAGAGGGTGTGAGAACTGATTTGAAAGTATTGTTCCTCACAATGTTGAAAACTAATCAATTCAAGGAAGAACACGGATGAAGAAAACGTGATTTAGTCGCCTTATATGTTCCTTACTGATTTAGTTGATTTTCTGTGTGTAAATCTGAAGGGTCATTAAAGGTCAAAGTCCAGGTGTGTTTGACCTGTCACATCTTGTCTCAGATGTCAATTAATCAATGACGTCAAGAGGCTATCATAATGAGCACTGTGCTGATCGATTACCCAAATGATGCCAGATACACACATGTGGGTGGAGGCTGTATGGATATGACATCATACACCTCAGGAAGTAAAAACAGAGTATTTGAAGGGGCATTTTCTTTAAAGAGGGAGGGATCATTTCTGAACTGAGAGTTTAATAAAAGGTGTCATGATTTTCTGCTCCACAAGAACCTTCAACGAGATTAAAAGAAAGGAAAGTTTGATTTGCAGGACATGGGACCTTTGAGGACCTTTTAAGTTCTTCTGGAATTATTAAGGACTGTGATGTTTTAAATAAAAGAAAATGTGCATCTTGTTTTCAGCAAAGATGTGGAAATTTAGATCAAAGATCGTGTGAGAACTGTTTTCTCTCCAAAGTCTTGAAATCAAATTCATTTCAAGAAAACTGCTGCCACATGACAGCTTCACACCTTACTGATGCATTACTTAAAATTATCATCACTCTGGATTTTCTACAAGGACCTTGAAGCCTTGAAGGCTACTGGAACCACATCTTGAAAAGGAAAGGTGGATCCTAATCTGTGGAAATCATGAACTAATCATGGAAAGAAATGTGAGAATTCTTCGGACATACGATCTACTCAATCCATTTAATCAAACCAATTAATCAGGGAGGTCATTTAGTTTCCTTGAAATGCCCTTGAATGTTCTCAATGTCACTGCTTTTCTGATGCATGAATCACAACCATCAGCAGCAGCCTGGAAAACCCCCAAGGATCCCCTTGAAACTTCTGGAGCAACATCGTTGAAAGAAAATCTGCCCAATAATCCCTTCAAGCTGCTGGATTCTTCAGCTTTTCCGATGCATGAAGTACAGTCAGCAGCAGCCGCCTGGAACTTCCTCAAGGACTTGAAAGCTCCTGGAGCCCTTTGGAAAGCTTTTGTGATTGAAGGATGGGCAAAAGTAGATCTTATCGTCGGTTAGGAACGACACTGACATGGAAATTCATGACAGAGAGGAGAGTAAATGTTGATCTTCAAATCTTTGTTTCCAAGTTCTTTAAATTTTCTGAGTTTAGGAGAGACTTAAGTGGTTAAAATTGACATTTAATTTGTTTTTATATTACCTTAACTCTTCAGGATTTGGCTGCTTTTAATATACACAAGTTTCAGTATCATCATCGGCCTTGAAATTCTTCAAGGACCTTTGAAAGCTCCTGGAACTATAATTGATACCTCAGTGATCTAAAAAACAAATGCATACCATTCTCTACAAGCCATGAGCTGGAATTTAAAATGAATAACCAAGAAGTTTGAGCATTTCTTTTCAACCATTGCCTCCAAAACTGTTAAGATCATCAGAATTTGATTAAAAAATTTGTCTGTGTGAAAGTTCTTCTGCAAACTTTATTTATAAAATGATTGAATTGTCTCGGTTAAGAGAATGAATGAAAACTAAGTTTAAATGTAGCTGCTTTGATTCTCCTCCTTGTGGATTTTGAAGGAAGGAAAATAAATCTGTCTTGTCCACAGATAGAGGGTGAGCTACAGAAATCGTAACGTAAAGTATAAAAGTTATTGATCAAAACAGCTGCTTGAATCATTCATATTAATTAAACAAAAGAAGAAAAATGATCAAAAGAAAATCAGAGATTTGTACAGAATAAGATCCTTTGTTTGTGGTCAAAGTCAGATTTAGAGCATCAGTGTCCTTAAAAGAATAAACTGTGCATTCTGCTTCATACAAAAAGAAACACCAAAATGACATTTTTAAAGGTTGAAGGTGATAAATTTGTTGTTTAAATATTCTCATTTATGAAATCATGTCAAAGAACAAAAACCTTTAAAGAAGGATTGAGTAAAAATCTGCTAAACCTTCATGTTGAGGCAGGAATTTGTGATTTTAGGTCTCAGATTTAAATAAAATAGTAATTTCAGCAAAAGAAAACTGAAAGTTTGAAGCAGCCTCTTAAACTCTTTTAATAGCAGGTTTATCCTGACTTGTATCCTCAAATTTGACCGAATATTTGCTTCAGAAGAAGGATTTGAACACAGGAGTGAATATTTGTTCAGGGTAAAAAGTTAATTATTCTAAGTCTTAAATTTGGATCATTTATTTGTTCCATTGGAAAAGCTTTACCGCTGTGTTTGCTTCATTCAGCCGCCTGTTTCTGTTTTAAGAAAGACCAAATTAGGATGCTTTTAAGGTTAAAGCTGATGAATTTGTTGATGAAATAATGCATCTCCAATTACTGGAATCATCAGAACAAAGGGGTGAAAGTGATGGAAAGAAAGTTGGAGATTTGGTTATGAGCACTTCCGTCAAACACGGCGGTTTACCTGCAAGAGCTTGTGGTTAAGTCACATTTATCTGTGTTAGTTTGTTCTGCATTAATGAAGCATTTTCTGCTTCTTTTCATCAAAATATATCTGAGATAAAGGCATAAAAAAGATGAATTTAGGAAAGAAAACTAAACATTTTAGAACAAAATCTACATATATCATGTCTTTTATTCCCCTTTAACTCTGCAGGAATTTGTGATTTAAGCCCTCACATTTGGCTCATTAATTTGCTCCACAATGAAGCTTTAATTCAGTGTATTCATAATGTATTTATCTGAACAATAACAACACAAAATAAGTCATTTTTATTTTACCTATTAAGGGTTTAAGTGTGATTTCTGCAGCTTCAGTCCTTGTAATAATCCCAAACAGAAACCAAAATGATATGAATGAAAATAAACTTCTTTGGTTAAGAAAGGCCCTGAAACCTTCAGTTTATTGTTTTTTCTGATATAATTTGAGGTTAAAAGTCTTTAAAAAGTCTTAAAATAAGATAAGAGAAGTATTTACAATATTTAATTTGATGGTTTCTGTAGCTTTAGTTCCTGAAATCATCTGAACAAAGAAACTGAAAAAATGAAGTGAAAATGAATATTATTTTTGGTAGAAAAAACCTTACATCATAAGTCCTATTCCTATTTCTTTGTAGGAATTTGTAATCTAAAGTCTCAGTTTTGACGCTTTCATTTGCCTCATTGATGCTGTGTTCAACTTCTTTTAATCAAAATGTTTTTGCAACATAATCTCAACATAAGATGGATTTTAGAAAAAAAAAAAAACATTTGTTTAGGGTTATATTCTCATTAAAGTAGCTCTGTTGTAGAAGCTTGAATGCTTGTCATTCTTTATTATTTTTTGATAATTTAATACAAACAATTAGGCATTAGTAGTCTATTTAGTTAGGGTTTAATTGATGAGAGTTAATGGTTTCTGCAGCCTAGGTTCCTGTAATCATCTGGAGAAAGAATCATTAATCAATGAGAATGAAAATAAGAATTTGTTTTTAGTAGAAAAAGCCCTAAACCTTCAGTTTTATTGTCTTTTTCAGCATTTATTTGTGCATAAAGTCATAAATTTGTCTCTGTTATATGCACAATAGAGCAAGTATTAATGCAGTGCGTTCTCCTTTTTTTTTTTTACCTTTTTTTTGCACAAAAAGCACGAAATAAGATTTTTTTAGAAGGGAACTTGTGATTTGCAAGGTGTTTAAATCTCCTTAAACCTGCTGTTTTATTTCCATTTTCTGTGACATAAAGCCTCATATCTTACTTGCTAATGTGCTCCATGTTGAAGTTTTAATGCAGTAAACTCTTTCTGTATTTATGAAGGAAAAAAATACATTTTTCAGTTTATTCAGAGTTTGAACGGCTTGATTTCATGATTTCTGCAGATTTGGTTCCTGAAATCATTTAAATAAAGAATCTGAAATAATTAGAGTAAAATAAAGAGTTCATTTGTGGTAGAAAATCCCTTAAATCTTTAGTTTTATTCACATTTCCTTTGCATGAATTTGTGATTTAAAGTCTCAGGTTTGGCTCATTAATTTGCTCGAAAGAACAAACATTACTGCAGTGATTTCTGCTTCATTTATTTGTTCTGTACAAAACAAAAAGAGTGATTATGGAATATTCACCATTTGGCTGGGGTTTAAATCTCCTTAAACTATCCCCTTAATTTCTCTTCTTCTCTGCTGGAGTTTGTGATTTAAAGCATCTTCTTTGAATCATTAATTTTCTTTTTAAAGCAGCTTTTTCTGTCTTTTGTTCCTGAAATAATCAAAATGATGAAACAAGAATTAAAGAGAAAGAAAAGTGTGATTTTGCAGTAGAATATGCCTTAAATCTGATGTTTTGAAGTGAACCAGAAATGTCTGATTTAAAGTCTGTTAATTGGCTCATTAATTAACTGTGTAAAAGGAACCAGAAGCAGCGCGCGCTGCCATTGGATCAAAAAAAAAAAGTTTTTTCAATTTTAAGGCTTAAATCAGGACTCTGGTCCTCAGCTGTGAGCTACAGTCGGTCCTCCTCTTCTTCTTCTTCTTCTTCTTCTTCTTCTGATCACCGACAGTGTCGCTCTCCTCCGCGCGCGCAGCGGGCGTCCCGGGGACGGTCCCGCAGCTTGGGGGGGGGCCTCGGTGCAGGGGGGGGGAGGAGTCTTCTTCTTCCCCTGTCTTGCGGGCTGCTGAGGTCGGCCCTGGGGACGGCGCTGCGGCCGGCTCCTGCAGCTTCGGGGGGAAGCAGCTCTTACGCTGAGGTCGCCGGGGCATTTCCGAGCGACGCGGGTAAAACCCGGCACACACACACACACACACACACACACTCAGAGAGAGAGAGAGAGGGAGTTAGAGAGGGGGGGACAGCGGACTCCGATCCTCCTCCTCCTCCTCTGCTCCTGTCGGCAGATTGAGCGGCTCTCTGCTCCCCTCACAGACTCTCTGTTTGCTCTCGTTTCTGTTTGTGCAGAAGATTCCGCGGAAGAAGAAGAAGAAGAAGAAGAAGAGGAAAATCTGACAACTTCACCACCAAGATTTAAGGTAAAACATTTTTTATTTTACCCTCCCTTTACGCGGGAATTTAAAGAGACACTTTTGTGCCATTTTTTGCTCCACAGTTTTTATCAAATTCAGAAAATTTTGGTTGTTAAATCTTAAATTTTCTCTGATTTATTGAGGCTTCAGTGCGCGCTGTTTGTGCTCCTGCAGCAGTGTGTGTGTGTGTGTGTGTGTGTGTGTGTGTTGAACATGGCATTGCAACAGTGTGTGGTCTCCATTGTGCGCTCTTCACGAGCGCTTGTGTTCCTGCGCGTGCGTGTGGGGGGAGAGAAAGAGAGGGAGGGAGGGGGGAGGTGGTATGTGAGTCGGGCTGGAGGAAATTCTTGTGTTTTGGAATGCGTTTACCCCGAGGGGGAGACCCTGTGACTCCGGGAGGGGGCTGCAGAGAGGGGGTGCTTTCTAAGAAATAATTGAATCAGGGGTGTTTTTGCTGCTTCATGCATGTAAATCCAGGGACAGTGAATAACCCTGGACGGACATTTGGACATATTTTTATGATTATTTCTCCGTCAGAGGACGATAATTAAAAACATGCTGCACGCTCACTTTCTCATGAGGAGTTGCTGCAGCCAACAGGGGGAGCTTTGACACATGCTGCAAAATCTCAATTAATGAGGCAATAATATCAGAATGAATGCTGCAAAAATGTCCAAATAAATATAAAAAGGGGAATTCTGTTGTTTCAGTTGCTCTTATACTTAGAAAAGCTGCCAGAATATCAGATATAAATATGAAATAAAATATGAGTTGAAATGAAATTAATAAGCTTTAAGACATAATAACTTCCTTTAATGAAGGGAAAAAATAAAAGCGAGGCTATGAACAAATGAAGAATAATTTACACTAATAACAATGTCTACAATATGAATCTAAGTAAAGACAGAAGATATTCATTTGAATTAATGTACTGTATGAGGCTTTGCATTGGTCCTACATAATTTCTGGCTCTGCAGACTCTGATTAAAAAATGCTGCATGAACATCATCATGGAGACACTTCTGCATCCAACAGATGGTGCTTTGACACATGCTGCTAAAATATCAATTATCATTATTATAAGTGATTCAAAGAATTGACTTCTCTAAGCTAAACTGATGTTATTTATACAATAAAGCATTTTAAAATGAAATCTAGGAATAGATTAATTTTATTTTTAAAACTGGACAGTGTTGTTTTCTGTAATGATTTCTTTAGCAGAGGACGATAATTCAAACCAGGATTTACGCTCACTGCAGCCAACAGGAGGAGCTTTGACACATGTCGCTGCAGAATCTGAAATTAGTCTGACTCAAATATCAACTGTCAGTTTTGCATAAATATCCAAGAAATGTTTCTTAAACTCCTGTGAAATATGCAAAATAAAGCATGTATGAATAAAAGATTACTTTGAATTAAAGCTATATGAGACGGGACATTTCTTTTAGTTTTTGTAGATTTTTTATGATTTCTCGCTCTGCAGACTCTAAATTAAAACACTCACGTTCACATGGACACTTCTGCAGCCAACAGGAGGAGCTTTGACACCTGTTGCTTCAAATATCAGCCTTCAGTTTTGGATTAATGTCTAAGAGATATTTCTTATTTTAATATTTCTTAAATATACATAAATCAGTGGTTTCTGACTTTCTCTCCTTGAGCCCCATTAACCCAAAATAACAACAACTTTGAACTAAATTGCTATACAAGGCCTGGCATTGCTTTTTTCTTGCTCTACAGACTGATCAAAAACATGCTGCACGTTCACTTCATCATTTTAATAAAGTTTTCGAGGAATGAAGACATGATCCAGTTTTGGTGGTGATCTGAACCCGGATGTGGATCCAGGACTTTTTAATGGATTTGGGAGGAGTGTGAAAAAAGGCGGTCTCCACATCTTTACTAATAACTCAGGAACTTCTCAGTGGATCTGGGTGACATTTTCAGGGAATGTTTGTCCCAGCACAAGGAGGAAGTGATCTAGTTTTGGTGGTGATTCAGATCAGGATTCAGATCCAGGACATTTTTGAAGGATTTGTTTTGTATGATGGTACAGCCTAGTTGGCAGCAGACATTCAGACATTGTCTCTCCCTCCCTGTTACATTTATCAATATTATTTCTGTCACTGGGACACACGATAAAGTTTATTCATGTCACAGGGACCTTTATTTATATAATAACTCTAATTAGAAATTGTTTTTATGCATACAGTGCTGTGGATTCTTAATGCTCTAGTTGTGAAGTATCAACCTCTCCACAGTAATAAATATCATATCGTCAGAGTCTTGCCACACCCCTTGTGATCATGTTTTTTTCTTGTTCTCTCACAGCAGTGCTCTGATTCAGCCGAAGTTTTACTGACAGACTAAAGCTAAGGTGTGCAGCATGATGGCACTGCAAGAAGGTTGCTGGTTCAATCCCTGTGTCAGTCAGGGCCTTTCTATGGAAAAGAAAAAAACGTGATCGTTAATAGAGCTGAACCATTTTAGGAAAAGATCTAAATCGTGGTTTTTCTGGCAGATATTGCGATTTCAATTTGATTCCTGATTTTCTTCAAATCAAGCTTCAGTGCAATATTCACTATATTTACAGTATAGACAAAAGTAAGGAAATCCATGATCAGAAGCATATAACACATTAATCATCATCTAATATTGATGATAAATAATCTGTTTTCATTATTTAAGGGATTCTCCAACTTCTACTCCAGCTCTTCAGTAAATGCAAGTTGTTTGCAAATTGTAAAATAGTTGACACAACAGATCCTGGGTCAGTCAGGATTGCAGCTTTGGCGATCACATGATTGAATTGTCTGAAATTGCGATTTTGATCCGAAAACGATAAATCTTTCAGCCCTACTCGTTAAGTTAATTGGTGACTCTAAATTGCCCTTAGGTGTGGGTGAGTGTGTGAATGGTTGTCTGTCTCTCTGTGTGGCTCTGTAATTGGCTGATGGCTAGATTAGGGTGTACCCCGCCCAATGTCAGCTGATGATAGGCTCCAGCCCCCGTGACCCCTCAAAGGATCTGCGGCATAGATGATGGATGCACAAAACAACCCCTTAACTGATGTTTTACCCTCTTTTTTCTGATAAATAATCATTTAATAGATGAAAAGGAGAATCTCATGAATCCTGAAAGTTCCCCTTCAGTCTGAATGAAACACCTCAGAGTCCTGAATCCTGTGGATGTGGTGATTCTCAGCAGGATCTCGCTGCAGAAAGCTCCATCACTCCATGTTATAAATCAGTGTTATATTGTGAATTATTCTGCAGAGCATGACTGTCAGATGCAAAAACACTCTCAGCTCCTCGCAGAGATTCGTTCTTGTCGATGTCTTTGCTGAAAAAGTCGTCAGATTAAATCACATTCTGCTCTTAAACTTGCTCTAAAGTTTCTTTTTGGATTTTAATGTTTGGTTGGACAGACTGGGGTTAGTGTCCCGTTGGTTTTGGACAGAGCCGAGCGTTTCTGGAACAACGCTGCAGACTAAAAGCTCACCCACACACAAATGTGAGATATTCTAATGAGCAATCTGGACCCTCTGAATTTTATCTTCCTCTTCACAGTGCAGACGTGTCACTTTGTCGAACATTTATCGTTAAAAAAAGAGGAGGTTGTAGATTTTTGTTGAGTAAAGGTGTGAGTGATGAAGAAACGATGTGAGTGACGTGATCCTCTGCCACCTTTCCTTCACAGCCTCCTCATCATCTTCATCATCATCACCATCAGAGAAGTGAAGTAAAGACGGGAGCTGCTGTCCTGCTGGTAAGAACATCACACTTTATCCCGATTTAAGTGTTGAAGAGAAACTGTGAATTCATGAATCGAGCGGAGAAGCTAACCCTGGCAGCAGGAGCGAGCAGCTGATTCTCTGATGAGGTTTATGAGAGCGTCTTTCTGTGGATGCTGCTGCACAATCAGGTGGATTTAAGGAGGGATTCAGAAGAACAAGGAGCGAAGGGTGCAGATAAAACTCAGGACCTGTAACGACATTCAGGCTCAGACTGTAGAGTGTCCCAATTATCTGATGTTCCTCTCCAGAGGGCCCTGAATGCACCACGTCCACTTTAATGCCTCACACCCCCTTCACCTGCAGCGTTTACCCAGGAGACCCTCAGAGCGGAGGTCCCAGGTGTTTTTGGTTCACTTACTGATTTGATGGAGGATGAACATAACAGCAAAGGATCCATGAGCTGGATAACCTGCTGAGCTGCATGGCAGAAGGTCGGTGCATCAGTTCAGTCAGTGACTGTGTTATGTGGTGACTTCTTGCTGAGTGTGTGGCTGTGTTTGAAAGTTAAAGGTCCATGTCCTTCAAAATCATTTTTCTTGCTTTTTTGTAGATGAAGGTTCTTATGGAGCAGAAGATCATGACACCTTTCACTAAACTCTCAGCTCACAGAGAAACACTCTGTTTTTACTTCCTGGGGTTTATGATGTCATAGCGATACAGCCTCCACCTACAAATCCTTACTTGATAGGCACCGAGATATGATGAAAACAGTCTGATACACCAGGATGTGGACCTTTCACCCTAACATTATGGTCCACCTCTTTGGAGAACAGTGAAACTTAACTTCCTGTCGTTGCGTTGATGCGTAACAACCTCTTTTGTTAAATTGTAGTAAAATAATCATCTCAGGTCTAAAAAAGATTTTAACAGTCTTTACTTTGACTTTTAAAAAAGGAACCCTGCTCTAGTATGACATGATTAAAATCCACATTCACAACCGGGTTCATACAGCTGGACCAGAATGTAGTCCAACCTTAAGTTTATCTCGGGCCACAATTTTTGGTCACCACAGCTGTGTCAGAGTCGACTGGCGTGAGAGAATCGGGTTATTTTTCCCAAAAACAACTGCAGACCTGGCACCACCTGATCCATGTCGAGTTGGAGACCCCTGCTGTGGACTTGTGACGTTTCTACGGGCTTATCAGCGCGTTGGCAGGACAGTTGTTTTGGTAGATCCAACACGGAGGAGAGCCAGCGTGATTCACCTCCTGAACCCAAACAAAGGTGACATAATCCGTGACGTGATAGAAACCTTTCCAGTTCTGTCCTGAACGGCTTCTGCCCTGAGAGCACCAAAACAAACCAGCACTGTAAGAGGACTTTGGGGCGAAGTCCAGATACTGGAGCACAGCAGGATCTGATGGTCCAGAGTGAGACCTTCTCCCTGACGGTCTACAGTGAGACCTTCTCCCTGACGGTCCAGGGTGAGACCTTCTCCCTGACAGTCCAGGGTGAGACCTTCTCCCTGATGGTCCAGGGTGAGACCTTCTCCCTGACGGTCCAGAGTGAGACCTTCTCCCTGACGGTCTACAGTGAGACCTTCTCCCTGACGGTCTACAGTGAGACCTTCTCCCTGACAGTCCAGGGTGAGACCTTCTCCCTGATGGTCCAGGGTGAGACCTTCTCCCTGACGGTCCAGAGTGAGACCTTCTCCCTGACGGTCCAGAGTGAGACCTTCTCCCTGACGGTCCAGAGTGAGACCTTCTCCCTGACGGTCCAGAGTGAGACCTTCTCCCTGACGGTCCAGAGTGAGACCTTCTACCTGACGGTCCAGAGTGAGACCTTCTACCTGACGGTCCAGAGTGAGACCTTCTCCCTGACGGTCCACAGTGAGACCTTCTCCCTGACGGTCTACAGTGAGACCTTCTCCCTGACGGTCTACAGTGAGACCTTCTCCCTGACGGTCCAGGGTGAGACCTTCTCCCTGACGGTCCAGAGTGAGACCTTCTCCCTGACGGTCTACAGTGAGACCTTCTCCCTGACGGTCCACAGTGAGACCTTCTCCCTGATGGTCCACAGTGAGACCTTCTCCCTGACGGTCCAGAGTGAGACCTTCTACCTGACGGTCCAGAGTGAGACCTTCTCCCTGACGGTCCAGGGTGAGACCTTCTCCCTGACGGTCTACAGTGAGACCTTCTCCCTGACGGTCCAGGGTGAGACCTTCTCCCTGATGGTCCAGAGTGAGACCTTCTCCCTGACGGTCCAGAGTGAGACCTTCTCCCTGACGGTCCAGGGTGAGACCTTCTCCCTGACGGTCTACAGTGAGACCTTCTCCCTGACGGTCCAGGGTGAGACCTTCTCCCTGATGGTCCAGAGTGAGACCTTCTCCCTGACGGTCCAGAGTGAGACCTTCTACCTGACGGTCCAGAGTGAGACCTTCTCCCTGACGGTCCACAGTGAGACCTTCTCCCTGACGGTCCAGAGTGAGACCTTCTCCCTGACGGTCTACAGTGAGACCTCCTCCCTGACGGTCTACAGTGAGACCTTCTCCCTGACGGTCCAGAGTGAGACCTTCTCCCCATAGTGGTTCTGTGGAGTCAGCAGGCTGTTGGCAGCTGTCAGATTTCACCGTGACGTGTTTAAATGTCTCTGTTTCACATTTTCTTCATAAGTAGCAACATTTTGACACCTGAACACAAACTTTTGGGGCACAAACCTTTTATTTCCATTTGTTTTTTCTCTCTCTGAGCTCTTGGTCACTTTCCCGGTTGTTGGGTGTGTTCTCTAAACATTTAACCTAATTATAGCACAACAAAAAATTAATAATCAGGACAATACAAAGTTCATTTATTCAGCAGTAGAGCTTTTTTTAGTCTTTTTCTGAAAAGCAGTCATTTTGCAGACAGGTTGTTTCGGGCCGACCGCTACGATATGAAGCTGCTGCCATTAGGTTGGCGTTTACCTGCAATTTTTGATCATTATATACAAGAAATTGTTTAATATTTGGCATGAAGGACCTCTGTTTTGTTGCCATGATATCAGACTTGTGTTATTATTGTTTTATATTTCTACAAGAATGATTTTAAAGTTTGTTATTCTGGTTAAGTGACAAATTTATTATGAATTGACAGAGAAAATCTGTCCACGTACTGATCCTTTATTTCTATTTGACTGAAAAATATCAGTATGTTTTTTTTAGATTTATACTACAGCCTTAAAGCTACTGAACTGTTTGGCCTGAGCCTCATTCACACATGCACAAAAGCCTGAAAATTCTGCATAAACTCCCATACAGCAGGTTTTTATCCCCAGACTTTAAACTAACATTTCACCGCTGCAGCCCAAGTATTTTCCTTCACCCACTTCTTCATTGACTGACACACAAACCCCTTGCAGTGCAGCTGGATCTGCCTGATTCTGTGGCAGATCAGGGACCAAGTTTCAGGGGCTTGTGCAAGCAGACTAGTCAGAGAAATTTCTGTGTAGGTTACTCAAAAGATTGAAGATGACTTTAGTGGTTCCATGAGCAAAAAGGGGCCACAGAAGGTAGAAGATGACTCCAGGCTGTAGTGTGCATCCCTCTGATTTGCATTTTTATTAATTCAAGTGTCTAAAAGCTGAAAAATCCTTTTTGCTGAAGGATAATTTGGGATTTCACTTAAGGAAGCTCTCCAGGCTGCAAAATCAGGTTCCTTAAATTGTGATAAATTCTTGTCCCTGCTCCTGAAATCATGTTTGAGGTTTACCTGCCCAAACACAGAATGGTACACTGAGTAAAACAATAAAAACAGGAAACTCAAGTCCATTGAAACACATTCAATCGGAGTGTTATACTTAATTCAAGGACCTTGTAGATCAGGTTTCAGACAGTGCAGAGACTTTCTGGAGTTTTTCTTCATGCTCAAACTTTTCCTGTCTCATCGACGTCTCCTCGTTCGATCTCCGTCCTCCCTGTAGCAGTGATTTAAAAATAGCCGAGCTTGATACAGTAGTCATGTGCATGTCAAACATCTGACTGAATGTAAACTCTGAAAATAACAATCAGGCTGCGTGATTCACTCACAGATCGAGCGAGCGGCCCACACACTCCCACGTGTTTCCCCTTCCTCCGCTCCCTCAGATGTGAGGCACATGACATCATTAAAGAGGTGCTCTAAAAATCACTGTGGGTAGGCAGCCTGTGTGTTTCTGTGTGGGTGCTGGAAATGAAAGCCAAAGCTGCCGAGCCGTGGGCCCGGCGCTGGCTGCTGGTGTGTGTGAGTGTGTGTGTGCCCAGCCCCAGGCTCTGGTCCTGGGCTGCGCCGCCTCCCACGCCGGGGTACGGCTCCGGCTACGAGTGGGCGGAGGAGTGGGCGGAGGAGTGGGCCGGGGCTGTGAGTCAGCCCGCTGCGAAGCCCCCAGACGGGAGGAACACACCGCTGAGAGAGAGAGAGAGAGAAACATTAAAGTTTGTACGAGGAGTGTTTTCTCTCTGCAGAATCAGACAGTGATGGTAACAGCATGAAAAATGTCAAATTCTGCAGAAAAACATGTTTGCAAACGAGCTGGTGGCTGCTGAGGCTGTGACATTTATTAATGTTCAGAGATGTAATGATGCTTTTCAATGAGATAAGAAGTTAAGAGAAATTTTTCATACTGATATTTTTTATTTTGCATTTTTAAAAAACGGTTCTTGTGGCTCTCTGGCCATCAGTAAATCCTAATGATAAGCGTAGGGATTAACACATGGGTGGGTTACAGTTATTCACTTATCTTCTATTGAAGCTCTGCTCGTGTCCAGGGGCCTGGTTTTGACTCCGACCTGAGGCCCATTTGCTGCATGTCCTCCCCTGCTCTCCACTGTCTGTTCTAACTCTTTCCACTGTCTCTCCAGTATCAACACAGGACAAAAGCCCCAAAAATATATTTAATCAAGGCCAAATGTTCAGTAAAAAGACACACATGCAGCCCTGTAGTTTTAAAATCAAAAAATGTATGTTTATGAAGAAAACATGTCAAAATCTTCCATAACTACATAAAAACAACATTATTTCCAAAAGTTTAAAGCTATACTTGGCTGTAATTGTTTCCCTTTTATTCATTTGCCAAAACAGAAACATCCCTTCAATTTGCAAAATCATTTTGTCCTCTGGCACTGGTACACGCGGCCAACTTGGGAGCAAAGGTTGCCCATCCCTGGTTTAAAGTATGAAACACTAACAGTTATATATTTACTGACCACAAGACAATCTATCTGAAATGTTAGCTGAGTTTGGAAGGATCTTTTAATTTAATTTATTCAATCAAGGGGGAATTTTATTGGAATAAAAACCATATAAAATCCATACTTGTTTGATAAGCAAACAGAAATAGAACTCCAAACACTCTGAATTGTCTAAACTCCTGCATTCTGTCTTAATTGCACACAGTTGCTGGCAATAAAAATATAAACACTGTGACCCATGGCAACAAATCACATCTCATTATTTTTTAGCTAAATAGTAACACAGGAGGACTACATGAGGGTGAAGCAGATAAGTACTCGTGCCTCAAGAGTTTGCATGTTCTCCCCGTGCTTGCATGGGTTTTCTCCTGGTACTCTGGTTTCCTCTCAAAGGCCAAAAACATGCTTGTTAGTAGGGATGCTCAATAGTATTGGAACAATATCACGTCAGCAGATAATTGTCTAGAACTTAATCATCAGTTTGGCAGATATGAATGTTTCTGCTGATATTTGGGCCCTGTGTGTTGGACATAAATGACAAGACAGCCTGTGTTTTATCCCCATGAGCAACTTATGCAGCAACAGGCAGCATAACTATGGGGAAGAGGAGGCTTTCTGATGCTGCAGACTTTTTGTCTTGTTAAAAGAAGTGTTCCATGCAAAGGAAATGTTAAACACACTAAAGGTCATGTAAAACAAAAAAAGGCAAAAAATTAGGTCTTTAAGGCTTTTTAATACACATTCATTGCACTTTAAATTACGTTATTGTCACTGTCACTGTCCAAGTAATCTGTGATGTTATTTTGTCCTTGTGGGACATTTCTGTCCTCACTCTCAGGGTCCGACCCCACTCTTAAGCCCTGGAATAAAAACAGAAAAATGCCTCAAAAATAAATCTAAAAAAGCATATTAATTATGATTTGAGGACCAAATCACCTTGCTGTAAAGCTGCAGAGATAGTTCATGTAGTGACAAAGTAAACAAACAGTTTACTGATATAACCTACAGACTTCACATAAAAAAACACGTTTAAGAACTTTATCCTGTGTTGTCAGTGAGATAAAAAAACATAAAGAACAATTTGCCCGGCCCTAACTCCACTTTGACTCGTAACATTTGCCATATCTGGACATAAATCGCAGAGACACGTCACACTGCAGACCTGATTTGGCAGTTTTTTTCCGATATCGTGCAGCCCTGGGGTCGCTGGGGGATGTTTGGATGAAGTGGTCAGGGTCTGATATCAGCAGATTGTTCATCTCCGTCCTGAGAGGTTGAGGTCATTGTGGCGTCCACGGCGACCCGGTGATCTCAGCAGCATTTTGTCGCTCTGATAATAGAAGGTGGTTCTCCAGGAAACTCACAGGGAGTCCACCAGTCTGGGGCGAGGAGGGGGCGCCAGAGCCAGGCCGGGGCGTGGAGCAGCGGAGGATGGGGTGGGTGGGAAACAGGTTGGCGTGTGGAGGCGAGGCAGAGGAGGTGGGACGGGCGTCGAAAAGGAAAGGCAGGCGAGGAGCGTGAGGGAAGGACGAGGAAGTGAGAACAGGAAACGCTGGTCGGAGTGGAATGTTTCACAAGAAGGCTTCTCCGCCCTGCGAGCGTCAGGACGAGGGCGTCTGCCGCTCGGGCAGCCACCCGCCGCCCCGCACACACACATTCTCCGGTGTGACCCCTCACCGCCTTGGCACGGCCAGCGGCTCTTATATCCTGTGAGTGGGCCAGCGGCGGAGTCACCGCCTGCTCTGAGCCAGCAGTGTGTGGCTGAGGAGAGAGCGAATTTTTCCTCTGACACCTCTGAAGGGAAGAGGAAGAGGAAAGGAGGAGCAGAGGAGAGGAGGGGGCTCAGGGAGCAGGGATGACGAGGTGGAGCGCTACACCGCTGGGTCCTGTCACACAAAACACACACGTGCTACATGTTTGTGCACGCTGAAAACAGACAAACATCCATGATGTTAAAGCTGTGTGTCTGTTTAATCTAAATCGATGGGCTACTTTGAAAAGAGTGAGAAGTATTCTCATTCACCAAACGGTGAAAGTGTGGGCTGCTTCAGCTGGATGCTGCTCACCAAGGTGAGGGGGCTTCTACATCTTTCCTGGTCTGTGGTTTTTGTTCCTGTACCAAACATTATGAAGACAAGGATGTTGTTTTCAGAGCTCAACAAAGTTTTCTCTGCCCCATATTCACTCTTCTGGTTTGTTTACATCCCTGACTGTCGTCAGTCAACGTCTCTGACATGATAGGACAAACCATAAGAGGAGGGACAAAATTCAAGTTTGTAAGACCGTATCAGGGTCATGAAGTGTCCCAGATGGAACTTCAGTTTCAGTTTTTATTGACACACAGTGAAACGTCAGATTTTTGCAACCAGCAGGTCCTGAAACCCTACGAGTGTTGGACACTGTTAATTTTGACAACACTTTTTAATTTAGTTTTAGTTTTGTTCTTTAGCCTAAAAAGTCTTTTAGTTTTAGTCATAATTTAGTCATCTAAATTCTTTTAATTTCAGTCTAGTTTTAGTCGATGAAATCTACTGTAAATTTAGTCGACTAAAATATGAAGTGTAAAGGGTAAGGCATTTGTTATGTTTCCTTGAATTTCTGAAGTCATGTTTTACACTTGGATAAAATCAAACATCTAATAACTCTTTACTGAATGCTAGTAAAGTCTGAATGTATAAATGAACAGAAACAAATTGAACTTTTGTGTGAAATGCAGTCACCTTTATTTAGGCTACCTGATCAATTCATAAAGAGAGGAGCTCTGATTGGATCGCTCCACAACTTATCCCACCACCACCAAGCTAAGGCAGCTGTGATTGGATGTCCCTCTGAACTCATCCAACCTTTCCACACAACCAAATTAGCTCTGATTGGATTAAGTCTGTCAAACATTTTAGTCTAGTTTTTATTTGTTGATGAAAATGTCAGTTAATTTAGTTTGAGTTGTGTGTCCATATGCGCCTTTTTTTTATTAGTTACTGTCTAGTTTTCATCAGAGGACAAAAGGTTGTTGACGAAAACTATGACAAAAATAATTAGTCAGCAAATTCAATGTTGGTGTTGGGTCAGGCAAAGATGGTGCTTATATCTTATAGTTTGTAGTAAGTGATGGAAAATGAAGATGGAAGAGGGTTTCAGCATGTAAAGGGTCTTTGAAAGGTCAGATTTTGGTATTTACCTTGTAAAAGTATTCTTGAAGTACTGAATTCACCCAATGACCTTGAACTTTGACTTAAAAGCTCTAAAATGTGACTTGTTTATACCTGATTGAGGGTGCGTCCACAGAGACATATCCACGCCAGTTTTTAATCATGCAAGTGTTTCGCTCACACGGATACAACATTTCAGTAAATCTGAAAATGCCGTCATCGCGTTTCCGTGTGAATAAAGGATGGTTTCATAGCCACACCTCTCCCTTAAACCCATGTGTGAACCCAAAACCAGAATCAGTGTCTGAACACAGCGTCTCGTTGGTGCTGCAGAAGCTCCTGAGCTTGTTTTGACTTTGACGATGAAGTCTTCTGCTCGACCACCGTGAGCAACAAGAGCACACGGAGAACAGCAGACGGCAGAGTTTGTTTACATTTC
The DNA here is from genome assembly GCA_037902135.1 of Cetoscarus ocellatus. NCBI lineage: Eukaryota > Metazoa > Chordata > Actinopteri > Labriformes > Labridae > Cetoscarus > Cetoscarus ocellatus. The sequence continues at coordinate 507,422 of JBAMNC010001296.1, forward strand.
TCATGATGTATGAGCATGCTCCATGTCTTCTTCTTGGGTTTTGGTGTATGTCTGCAGCAGTGATACAGCGGCACTTACAGGCCTGACATGCGTACTGCAATGTTTTCTGTGTTTACACGGGGACGGACACATTTACTGAGGCAATGCTGTCTTTACTGAAAATGCTTTAAAAACAAAAAGGCTTTCATCTGTGTGGACAGTGCCTGAGAGTAAAAGTGTTGGTCAAAGTTTAAGAAAATCCCTCAAAGTGTTCTTGGAATATTTCATTCACAAAACGAGAAGTGACTGCGACCAAGGCATTTCCAACATTGCCGGGCGAGTTTTTGTCAAAAACGTGTATAGCTGCCCTGCCTCACACTTTGAATAAATATTTGAAAAACAATTCCCTGGATCCACATCCAGATTCAAATCACCACCAAACCAACAGACTTCTTCCTTTTGCCGTGGCGAACATTTCCCCTTTGAAATCTGTTGGGATCTTATTGAGTTAAAAATATGGAAAGATGCCCTGTCTTGCAATGTGGACAAATTGTTAAAATAAATTCCTGGATTATCATCCTAATTCAGATCACCACCTAAATTGAATCACTGCTTAATTGTGCCATGACCAACATTCCCTAAAAATGTCATCAAATTCCATTCATAACTTTTTGAGTTTTCCTGTTAACAAACTAACAAACACATGTCTGCAAAAACAGCCTCTTACGCAGAGGTTAAATAAAGTAATAATAATAAAAAAGCAGAAGAATATTGCTTTGACCTGCTCTTTTGTAAAGTGTGTTTAGATAAGATTTGTCATGACTTGGTGCTACACAAATAAAGATTGCTTGATCAAAAATGGCAGATGAATGTCCAAACCACAACATAATTCATCAGATCCTGTCTGCTGATGGGCTGAAATAATCTAAAGAAATGAAACTGAAATATTTAACATAATTATCCCTCAGACTCTCAGAGTTTTTCTGCTGTAGTGCTCTCACCTCTGTGCTGAGAGAGAGGGTTAACAGCTGCGTCACATTGGAGGTATTCGTGTGTGATGTAATAAGAGACTTGCATAAGTGATGGAAAAACTCCGACAACAGCGAAACGCATCAGAGCTCCAGCTGCTCGGGATGTTTCTGCAGCCTCAGAGGCATCCCTGCGGGGTTATTACAGGGCAACACTCTCACAGCACAGAGATAAGACACAGTCATGCCTCGCCGGCGTGACAGTGACATCACAGTTGTATCTGTCCCCCCCTCCCCCTTCAGAAAGACAGCGGCCTAATATAGTCAGCAGAGAGCACCTCCTCAGGGCAGCGGGGGGTCCGTCTGTCGTACCTCCATCTCCTGTCCTTGGTTGGTCATGAGCATGTGTCCCTCAGAGCCGTGAGTGTGGACGGGATGACGTCGCGGTTACGTCTGTTGGTGTCCATCACGGCTCAGAGTCCACGCCGGGCGGGAACAGGTGCATCTGTGTGTGCGAGCGGGACGCTTTTTGTTGCCTAATTGGGTCCTGTCCAGTTTTGACCCGTGTGGAGACCTGTAAACCAATTCAGTGTGGACGTCACAGTTATGTCACCACAGCTCAAACACAGCAGAGTAACAGCGAGAGACTAACGGTGAAAAACAAACTGGACCCTCAGTGTGAGGGGGGGTGTCAAAAAGGGACACAAAATAACAAAGACTCATGACCCCCCAAACGGAGGGTCAGGACTCACTGGGGGATTACAGCATGAAAACAATTCAGTTTAATGATTTCAACATAAAAAAAAGCCTTAAAGAAACATACGTTGAGGTTAATTTTAGAATTAAACCCTACTGTTCAGGTTTGATTTTTGCAATATGTTCAGTTAGAGTCATGCTTTAAACACTTACAATAATGTAAGTTTGCATATGATATGATAGTATGATATATGATATCATGTGTGCAGTCCTTTTAGCATTGAAAAAGCGGAATAAGGAAAACTTAAAATCTCAAAAAAGGGTGAAAAATAATCCAGGAACCAGGCTCTCAAAATGATTAAAAAATATAAAAGATCTTCAGATCACAGGGCTGGATACAAATCACACCAACGCTTGCACCGTCTTCTTCTTTGAATAAGTTAGTAACAACACCTTCGAAGGTAATACCACTATTCGAAGGATTTTATTGGGCATTACTAGATTTCATAAAGTGATAATTCATAGTAGGGCTGGGCGATATATCAATGAAATTGATTATTTCCATATTTTTCTTTGCAGAAGATTTAAAAAATAAAAGTTGTGGGGGTTTCCCCCCTCACTAAATCCATTGCTCATTTTACACCCCTTGAGCATCCATAGTTAAAACTGTCCCCCATTTTTCTTTGCAGCAGATGCACAGCAGCTTCAATTGAAGATATAAACACAGAAAATGTGCCCTGTGGTCAGAATCAGAATCAGAAATACTTCACTGACCCCCATGGGAACTTCAGATGTTTTAGCTTCCCTTAGACACAGTTTAGCAGGAGGAATATCAGATCAGACATTAAATAAGATAATCAAAGTCATTTAAACAGAAATGACAAAATGATGAATCTGTAAGTCATCATTTTCTCTTTATGAATGACAAAATAAGTAAAACAAGCCAAATAATCCCCCCTGTTAATTTTTGCTCATGTACATTTTTAGGCTTGTGTGTCTTTTTCAGTTTGATCAAATTATATTCAGAGAGTTTAATGATAATGTTTTAAATTGTGGTGCAGCTTTCAGTGTTGATGTAGACAAGCCAGCCTACATCAAAACTACATTTTGTTCCTTTACTAACAAAATTACAGCCTGCACTTGATTCTAAAATAAAAGTTCAGTACAGTTTTGTTCTATGTTTTTATTAAATTAATGAACAACTTGTTCGATTTAAGTAGTTCTTTTTCTTTGAGATGGAAGGAAATCGATTCAAATCAGAAGTCCAGTTTTCAGTAGAAAATTCAGGGATTTCATTTTTTCGCCTTGTTGCCCAGCCCTATTTTACAGACTGTTCCGATACTGTAACCTGAGTTCAGACGGCTGTTCTGCATGCATGTGAATTTGGTGAGTCCTGAGACTTTGGCTCAGCTTTAGGTGCCGTGGGCTGTTACAGTTTGAAACTCTGCTCCAAAATAATAATCAAGTGCTGCCAGCACTTAAACTCCACAAACAGCCTCTTTTATTACACAATGCTCCCTCCCTCTCTCTCCTGTTGTTAAAATTCTTGTATGTTATCTCCCGCTTTGACTTTTCTTTACTGTCCCATCTCTCCGTCTGTCACTCGTGGCTCTGGTCAGCCATTAAACGGCCTCTTGAGCCAAACCAGCAGAATTCCCAGGCTGCTCGGCTGCCTGAGTTCACACCTTTTTGTCCGCAGGAATCTCAGGAATCCCTGCTTCCTTTTCCACAGCCATCCCCATGATGTGTGTGTGTGTGAAGCACAGTCATATGTTGGAGTGTGTGAGCATTAAAACACCTCTCAGCTCTTCTGCCCACCCTCAGAGATCATCAGACGGCGTTTGGTTCAGACTGAGTCACGCCTTAAAGCAGCAGAAACTTTCTGTTCATGTGAAACTTTAGATGCTGCTCTCTTTCTCAGAAGGCTAGATTATTACAAACAGAATTCTAATTAATTAAAATGATTAGAAATATTCTCCAAATATTGAAATACATTGTTTAAGTGTCTACATTTTATAGTTTGTTTTGCATTCTCAAAAAAATATTTCTTAAAGAGAGGCAGGATTACATCCCAACAGCTTTTTAAATTGTTAATTTATTCAGATCAGTGCATATTAATGAGCCTGCAATATCATGGGAGTTCACATAAGACTGCCGTAAATATGCCAGATTTGACTCAATGCTCATTTCTATCTGTAGTCCCCGAAACAGATCAGAGTTTGTGATGCAACATTAATAAGCAAAAGGAAAGCGTTATTCAGTGAGCTTAACATGGATGTAAAGCCAATTAAAGGTATTTTTTAATGCCGTTAATGAAGTGCATTCAATTTTGTTATGTTAAAGTCCTAACAGAAACAGTTACAGTAAATTATTTTTACTAAATTATTATTAATAGCAAAAAAAAATCACTCATTTAACATCAGTGTAGAAATATTTACATTTTTATATTGTTGTGTATTTTGCCTTTATACATTGTGACAAATGTATAAAGGCAAAATAAAATTGCCTTTATACATTTAAAATATGTATAAAGGCATATTTTAGTTATTTTAAGATATTGGAGATAGTTGAGCCTCCTGTTATGAAGATTTCCCTGCAGAGGTGCAGCTCCTGTCTGCAGTCTGAAAGGTCTGACCTGAGGACATGATTACCAAAATGAAGAATTAAAAGCACCAAATCCAACACTCAAATCGAACTGATCCAGTTTGGAGCCAACGTGAGGGTACACAGCACAAATTATCTGAAATTATGCCAGAGTACAAAACAGAAATGTTCCCCTCACTCCTGTCATGCCCATGGAGAACAACCCAGAACACTCAGAAAAATAAATAATTTTAAAAATAAAAGGGAAAAAATTATTAGCAGAAATATGGAAAAAAAGCAAAGTTGAAAAGTCTTTTTTTAAAAAATCCTGGATCTGCATCTGGTTTCGTATCAACCACCAAAATCCAAGCACTTCTTACTTGAGCATAGACAAACATTTCCTGAAAATCTCATTAAAATCTTTTGAGTCTTTTTGCTTAAAGTCGGTGGACAAACAGTCAAAAGCAGGTAAAACCGTGACCTCTGTGAAGGAGGTAAAAAATGTTGCAAGGACATGAGTGGAGAGGGTGAGAACTAACCTGAGAAAAAACTTCTGTCTTAGACATTAAAAATGGTCCTAAAGCACAGATTCAAATAATCAACAACAAGACTCTTTTTTTTTAATTTAACCAAAATAATTGCAATTCTGTTTCAGCTTTTAACTTTAAGAGGAGGATTTTTCTTTGCATCCTGGTATAATTAAGAAATATGTGAAAAGCAGAAATTAAATCATTAAACTAAAATAAATATCAAAAATCCAAACACCAGAGACCCTGAGGTGACAGCAGGGCACAGAGAACTCCTTAATAATCTGGATTAAGACCAAAATTGGAGCCATCGTTGGACCTGACCACTGTCATGTCAAACATTTATAGATGTGAGATTTGTCATGGCTTTACTGCAGCTCTATTTCCTCCACATGATATTATCCTTCATTTAGAGAGGAAATATATGAGTCATTGTTCCTGGCCTGAATAAAGAGAATAATCTGTCCGATTGCTGCTATTGGCAGGAGCGACTCAAACGGACCGAAATAGCTCCAGACCAGGAAGTCCAGTGTTTTCAGAAATGTTCTGCACCCCTCAATAAGAGCTGATTGTGTTTCTCTCCTCTATGACACCCGCATGACTCCTGCAGGTTACTGCCGCCGTTCGTCCGCACGTCTGGAGTCATTTACCCGCTCCGGCCCTGACTCATCCCCCGCCCGAGCCCAGCCCGCCGCCGGGGCTCAGCAGCACCTATTCAACACGCTGAAAAACCACACACTGACCCGACTCACGGCAGCCCGTGATTCACCCACGCCCACTCCATGTCCGTCCACACCGATCCCACCAGAGGCGTCCAGGAGGTGATCTAACGCAGAGGGTTCAGAGCGTCGTCGGGGCGTGTGGGACACACAGGAGGGAAACAACAACAACTTGAACTTCATGTCATTCTGTCCTGAAAATCACATTTTACTTCGACCATAGAAATCAAAAATATTTTGATAATAATATAAAGATGGACATGACAGACCTTGGTGAAGATGGTCACAAAAGAAAACACTCACGGGAATAATAACTTTATGTTTGAAAAAGTAGATGTATGGTTGGATGAATAAAAGTTTAACGCCATGTCAGCAACTACGGCCATCTTCATGACGAAAACAAACTAGACAGACATGTTGACATCAAGACTAAACAACTTATAAAAGTATGTAAAGTCTAGCCGCTGTCAAAAACTCCAAAATGACTTCTGCTTTGACTCTGTTAAAAAGATCTTGTAGACCAGCTACTCTGTAAAACCTTTATTTTAGGATTGGAAAAATGGATCATCCCTAAGAAAGGAAGATAAATAAAATTAGAGAGGAACACGGAAAAAGAAACAAAAATGTGAATATTCTGAGGGGAAAAGAAAATATTAACAATTAACTGTATTGTAAGGTTTTCATCTAGCATTAAAAAGTCTACGTTTTCATTTGTGGTAAATCATTTTTGTGTTTTTTGTTACTTTCCTAAAAGCAAAATCATGTATTTTATTAAAAAAACACTGAAATTCATCCTTGGCTGGAAAATTCAAATTAAAGATCATCAACAGTCAAAAACTTTGTATCAGAATGTGATGAAAAAACATCTCGATAAGACAGTGACCACGAACATGATGCAAAAATTAACGACAAATATAATATTAGGAGTCATGGTTTTAAATGTGACCTTATTAATCCTGACTGCCAAATGTCAACCATCAGCATCCTGATTAAAACACAAGGACCATGACCCCTGACCCCACCAAGCATTAACATCATTACTCCAAAGTTTTAAGAAAAACAAATATGGCAGACCTCGGCCTGTGTTCTGAGCTGGTGGATTCAGAAATATAATGGGTTAGCATTAAGCTAACCACATATATCCTGGTCCATCTGTGAGAAATTAAACCTTGAATAAATGTCCATGACTTTGAAGTGTTGGATTTGCTTTTAGTGCACATGCCTGACATTTGTCACCCTGCTGGCTCCAGTTTGGCTCAGAGGAACAATGATAATGTAGCTCAAACAGAGAAACACAATACAAAGGTTAACGCACCTTTGTCAGGGCCTCTCCCTCTCTAAAGTTAGCTGTCAGAGGTGGTTTCGTGTCCAGGTGTTAAATATGTCGCCAACCTTTGGCCCACTGCGATTGTCCTCCAGGGCTGACAATGCAGAGCCGAGGTGTGTGTGCAGTATATAGGTCAGATATTACTCAACTGTGCTCGGCACATGACTCATGAGGTTATTTAAATAGTTGTGAATGGAGCCTGACAAAGGCGCTCCTCCCCTCGTATGTGTGTGCATGTTTGCGCTACACGCTGAGCGTAGCATGGGTGCAGCACGGGGCTCCGATGACTCACATGGCTCCTCCGTGAGTAACTAACCAAATATGCCGGTCCTGGAAGTTTGAGACTTCCACAGAAAGGCCCGGAGTCCATCGGGGAGGGGAGCAAGGGCGGGGCGAGGCTGGGTGGGGTGGTCAGACTGTCCAGAGGTGTCGTTGGCAGAAATGGCGTGGCGAGAATAGACGTGGGACAAAATAGCAGGATGTAGGTGAGGGCCGGGAGGGGAGGGCAGCAGGGGGTCAAGTTAGGGGTAAGACGAGGGCTGGGCAGTGGATTAAGTATTTAAGATAAGCTGATATATATTCTGGAGCGAGACGGGGAAATATAGGTTATATTGAAGAGGTCATGGGGTCAATATCTATGTTTAAGTCTTCATAACACATTCATAACACCTATCTGAGTCATCCGACTGTATTTGTTTGGCGTGCTCTTATTTAGCATCCAACGCCACTTCCCATGCCTCTCACCTGTGATAAAATCATCGACTACCTGGTGGCCATCTGAGGATGAGCCTGCGCCTGTCTGTCACCTGCACTGCTGCTGGCTCGGTCTGCCTCCGGCTCAAACACACACACCTGTGCTCCTCTCATCTGTTCATTTTTAGCTTCATCTTCTGCCTTATTTCAGTCCAAAGAAACAAAAACAAACATCACCGGGGTAATAGTGTAGGCTTTTCTCCAGGATGCTTTCAGTGCATGCTAAAAGCTCGCTAACGCCAGCATAAAGGCCAACATAACGCCCATGCAGTGTCATTGGCTGCCATGAATCAACATCCCTGAAAAATCCCCTCCAGTTTCACAGGAAGTTCATCAACGTGCAGGATCATACAGTAGTTAAGGCTGCTAGCTGTTTCACCCTGTTTTTAGCAAAGCTTATGTTGATCTGGAGTAAAGAGTTTACAGCAGTGGTTCTCAAACTTTTCCAGGCAGCCTAACTTCAGATCAACCTTCTCACAGGCAGAGAGAGGTCGAGGCAGTCTGACAAATATCAGCATTTATGATTGTTGAACCAGGCTGTAAAATTGTCTTTTTCCTGTACGTGATCATAGAACCCCAGGGTTTCCTGCAGCCAGTCTCTAGTGGACACTCGAGGAACTGCAGTCTTTGGAGCTTCACACTTACCGTTTCTTTTTAGCTCTGGAGGTCGCCCCTTGGAAACATCCCCCATTGGTAGATAACTCACAACAATAACATGCTTAGGGTCCCCGAGGTAATCAATTTGAAACATCAAGTCTTAAAGGAAGATAATTAATTAGTTTTGTATATTTAAGGATACATTTATTATTGTTAATAATGAAACTATTGACACCTGTTTCACATTAAAGCAACAAAAATAAAGGTCCCAGTCACAGTACTGGGTAATTTGATGTTTTCAATTATGCAGATTGAAGGCACAAGTCCTGCACACTCTGCCTGCACACATTATTTAGCAACACTGACAACAAACACGACAGTAAAGACAGTACTGTCTTTGTTTTGGTTAAAATTATGAGTAAAGATCATTGTATTTCTATACTTTTTGATGCCACAGATAATTTAAATAATGTAGATTTTCTTATGCTGGTTGCCAGTTTGGTCAAAGCCATGCACTTAATATGAAAAGAGACTCGTGAGCTTGGCTTTGATTTGAACTTGTGGCCCGATTCCTGAGTTTCTACCCCCAGTCTCTTGCCATTTTCCAACTCTATCTACCATCTCTTTATAGAGGCAGAAATGGAAAGAAAAGACTTTATTATTTTAAAATGCGTCATATGAAGAGTTTAGAAAATTTTGACAGCCTCCATAAACAGAAATGTTGTAAATGTATTTGCATGTTTTGGACAGGATGTAGGAATTTGTCCACAATTCTTGAAAGAACAAAAAGTAAAAAAGCCAAATATTGGTTGTCTAGATGTTTAAAGTTACTGAGTAAAGTTTGACAGCCTCAGTTTTATGGAAATGTTGCTCGTGTATTTTTTGTGTGTAGGTGTAATTATTTAAAGTTCAGAGATGAGAGTTTTGGGTGTTTAGGGCGTTGTTGTTGTTGTTGGCTCACCTCTGAGTGACCCTCGGTGATTTCTCTCTCCTAACTTTTATTATAGTCGGTGCTTTTTTTCCTTTTTTTGTCTGTACACTCCGGCACTTTCTTTTTAGACGCCGTGGTCAGTTAGTCACTTTTTTTTATTGGACAGTCGCTTCTCGTAAATCCTGGTACTTTCTCTTTGTGGTCACATTGATGTGTCAGTGATGGCAAAAGTACCAACTTTCTTTTCTGTATTTAAAAGATCAGATTTCAATTAGAGGACTTTCAGCAGGCTGTGTTGACTCTGCGGTTGTATTCAGGTCAATCTAAACTCTGGAAGCTCAACTATCATCACGTTAAACTATAGAAAATAACACCTCGGGTTGTTTGTCTTAGAAATGAAGGGAAACTGACATTTTTTTTGGTTTTAGATTTACTTTTTTCCAATAAAGAAGCAGCAAAGAAAGAGAAAATGCTGTAAATTTTGAAAGTGAGTGAGTGAGGAACACAGATGTTATTCTCCCTGTTTGTGTAATATCAGATTAACTTTAAAATTACAATTTGGATCAGAAATTACATATTGCTGCTTTAACTTCAAAGTTATGACAGTGCTGCAGTTAGCAGAATTTTGGCCCAGCAATCGCAGTGTTGGGGTATTTATAGTTCAGTGACTGGATTTTCATCTGAATGCCTGTACAAGGTGAACAGAGATTTCTGAGGTTGGATCTCATGGTTTGCAGACACAGCTTTTAGATGGAGTTAAATGTGGCTTTGACAAGTTCTGTCCAAGTTATGTGGTGCTTAAAACAGGTGACCAGGCACTCTGTGGATGTGGAATGGATGTCATTGTCCCTGTAAAAAGTCGTTACCTAAGGAGATTATGCTTTTGCCTGTGTTTGTCTGTTTGGTTGTTTGTTGTTTGATTCAGTTCTGGTGGTGATCCAGATAACCGCCCTGATTTTGTACAATATTTTTTCAAACTAATAATAATATCACCATAATTCCAAGTGCTACAAGTACATTTTCAAGGTTAAAGAATCATACTATGAGGGCTACTTCATCATGGAGCTGATGCTTAAAGGTGTAACAGCAATATTTGAGCCACCTCCTCAGAGGTTTGTGCTCTCCGGGTGCTGTCTAGTTTAAATTGCACTCAAAGTAACAAGTATTTTTATTATAATCTGCTGTATCATGTAAAAAGGACATGTCATCCAGTTCCTCATTTCAGTGAAATTGTTCTCTTAGATCCACTTTGACGCCATCGTCATCAGGTGAAGAGGTGGCAGGTTGTTTCTTCAGAAGAAACCAAACATAACAGATTAATCCGATGGATGCTGCTGAATCTGCAGAGCAGCTGAGTCGAGGTGCTCCTCCAGCCTTTGTTTGTGTGGGTGGGGGGGCGTAGAGTGTCCCTTTTTTAAGGAGACCACCTCTTTTCTGCAGACGTCCCGGCTCTGGAGAGAGTTACTGCTTCAGGAGACACACGTGCTAGGGCTGGGGAATATGGAGCTAAACTCCTAACCTGACTTCATCATGTCTCAGTGTTTCTCAGTGATACAGGATATCTATCCTGTTTGTTCGAGCATCATTGACACCTGTTTGATACCACAGCAGCAGAAAAGTTGTCCTAATCATAACAAATTGGCTCCTTTCATGTTGATTCAGGGCCAGTCAGGGGCCAGACTGTAGCTGCTGCCTCTTGTCCTTAAAAAGATGCCGATAAGCCAGATCACTATCTCACTGGGAACAATCTCGTCCTGTTGAAGCTCAAGATCAGGTGTAAACAGACTCAGCACATCTCTCTAACAGGTCAGAGGTGTGATACTATTGGCACGTGTCTGAAATGGCCTGGGGGCCAAAAGGGGGTAAATTGTACCCTGGAGCACTCCCTAAGCAGAAATTAGGAGTTAGTGTCATTATTTGTTTCCATACGGAGTTTCGTCTCTTAAATCCAGAAAAACCTACAGGAACCCAAGTGAAGCTCATGGGTCTTCATATATGCAGCCGTCTTGCAGCACTCTGTGGCCTGATGACGTCAGGTTATAAGGCTATTTAAACCCAAATTGTCAATCTAAATATCTTATTTTACACTCTATTAAACCCTCAAACATATCAAAACATTCTTGGTTGTTTTTAGAGAGTTTTTAGAATTCACTTTGATCGGTGCGGTTCAAGAGGAGAGGTTGCAACACTTGAGTTTCTCATTTGGATCTGTTAGCTTTGCACTTTACCGTCAGTCAGGACTGCAGGCAGTTCTTCCTGCCACATGACCTGGAAATACTCAGTGAAAGGCATCCTGCAGGGCGGCGGAGTTTCAATCGATTTTAATCTGTAAGACGGAGATCATTCAAGTGCAGGCAGTGTCATGATGAACTGGTGTATCCATCGAACAGCGAGTGCACACATTCAGCACAAATATGTAAACAACAGCCTGCATGAAGGGCTGCTAACAATGCTAACTTTATCGTCACACAGCAAACTGAAATGTAAATAAATACACAACAAGTGATGATTTTTGCGCTGCTTCAGTTACGGAGTGCCTCTCATCTGTGCTTCATATTGTTAGGCCACACACACTCCTGCTTGTCCGGTCTTTATGTCTGTTTAAAACCGATCAGTGTGCTTCATATTTTCATTTATTCATAGAAATATCAAGGATCCATTTTCTACCACAGACTTTAGCCGAAAACCAGGGAACTGTTCCCTTGAAAGTACGAGTCATATCACTTTCTCTCCTGCCAAATATCAGAAGGTCCACCCCTACTTGGTTTTGATTGGTCAGTGAGAGAAAAATATGTGCTCTACAAGTTGAATTGTTTTTAACTCCAGGAGCTGAGGGCATGAGACCAGAAAGCAGCTTTTCCAGCTTAAGTTAAATTTGGCATTTTAAAAAACTGAGGCTTTGGACGCAGGCCCTTAATATTAATACATTAAGTTAACCTCCAACTTCAACCCACTATGCACTGTGTTCGTTGTTCTTTTTGCTTGTTTGGTCCCGGTTTGGTTAGAATCAAACTGTCTTTGGTGCTTTTGAGCATGAAAGCCTCCATTTTTAAGTGACCTGGAGTTTGTTTTTTGGTCCACATCAGAGTCCATATGAGCTGCATCCCAAACCTAATAAACTTTGTAAAAGCAAACTTTGAGTTGTCCTGATCACCCAGCCCTACCACATGAGACAGGAGAGAGAGCGAGCGAGCGAGCGAGGAGGCCGCCCTTACTCTCTCTCCTCCCTCTCCTTTTTTTCTGAATGGATGTCCTCTCTCTAACCTCAATGAGCGGCGTGTAACAGGACACTGCCCTGCAAACGGGCTCAGCCCCCCTCTTTAACACTATAAGAGAGTGCGGCGGCGGCGTTGCTCCTGAGAGAAAGTATGTCCGACAGTGTCAGTGTTAGACAGAGTAGAAGAAGAAGAGGGAGGGAGGGAGCAACATGTGATAGTTTGGCGGGGCTTGGAGGGAGTTTAACGGCTGTGGTGTCTCCAGAGCTCTGGGAAAGCACCTTTAGCCCACAGGGAGACCAACACACACACACAACCACACACACACACTCTGGGAGCGAGTGTGTGAAAGTGTGTGTGCTCAGGGCTGCTGTTACTGATTACACTCTGAAGAATGCAGCCAGAGGAGGAAAGAGAGGATGAGGAGTTTCTCTGGTGTGACGTGGGTGAGAAGTCCTTACCCAATCGCCTCTCTCTCTCTCTCTTTATTCTCATTCAAGCAAGGAAAGGGGAACCCGGGATCCCTCACTGAAGCCGGGACGGAGCAAAAGCAGGGACAGGACACTCGTAGAAAAGCCCAAAGCCGGAGCGTTCAGAGGGGAAGAATGTGAGTGAGGAGGGGGTTCCCTCATTCCTGAGCCGGGACCGGAGGAAGCTCACCCATGAAGAGGGTAAGTCAGAAAACTGGGGGTGAATGGGGGTGAATGGGGGTGAATGGTCTCAGAGAGTCAGTTGCTGCTGCTGCTGTTGGTGGATTTTTGGAGTTAAAGTTGGCTGAAGTGAGAGAGGAAGAGCCGGTGGATGTCTGAATGGAGGTGACCTCAGAGTGTCACGGCACAGAAGAGCTGATTCACTGTTACATAGCCCGATCACACCGAGGGGCTTATTACAGTACGAGGATCAGAGCCTGATATCTGTATGAATGACATAGGGCTGGGAAACATGTGGAGGTCTGAAGCCGTGTTTTAAATTACATTTAAGGCCGGAGAGAGTCATTTATCCTGATATTTGACGTCAAAACAACACCATCAGAGAGTGAAATTATGAATAAGCTGATATAAATGCTCAGTTAAAAGTTCACAGTAAGGTCCTTTAAATAGTTAAGAGATTTTTGGCTCCAAGATAATAAACAAATGCTGAGTCTAATTTGGAAATGATCATTTATTTATGTCAGTAGTTAGAAAGCATGTCAACAAGGGGCAAAATTGAAATAATATTGCCTCCAATTTGAAACTATTACAACAAAAGTAAAAGTCCAAAATTCCCAATATTTGGCTTTTAATTGATCAACAAAAATAGCAGCCAAACTCATAAACCAATTCATTATTGTTCAAAAATGTTGGCAAAGTTTTCCAAAGTGGGAAGAGCTGACATCAAGGAATGAAATAAGACCTCCCCTTTTGATAGAGGGTTGTCCTTATTCCCAGACCCATTCACTTTTTCAATCATTCGTCATGTTCATGCAGAAGAGGCTCTCATATTAGTGTAACTACTTCTTGGAGTATTTAGAAATTGGCAGTATATTTCCACACTGTCTTGATTACACAAATATCTTAGCAACATTCAATAATCTGCCATTTATTGTTTTTATAATCAGCAAACATTACAAACAAAACTCTGATAAATGTCTTACTTGCACTAATATGTTGGCAACATTTGGAAAAGTGGGCGGAGCTCATGAAGGACGAGGGAAACACGCCCTCTTTATCAAAACTTGCAGTTGTATTTGTGCCTGTGTGTCAGTGCTTTCTCCTTTCTTTAAAGATGTCCTTCATACATCACCAGTTTCATTAAACATTCCCCTTATTGCCAACATTTTTGAGCGATATTGGCAGTGCTGTTGTTTGGGTTAAGGGTCTTCCTGCTCCTCCCCATTCACGCATGTAAGACCACCCCTTTTTGTTAAAGGGTTGTCCATACTTCCTGTTCCATCCACTTTTATCAATTGCTCTTCATATCCATGCAGAAGAGGCTCTAATATTTGTGTAATTAGTTTTTGAAGTATTCAGAACTTGCCATCCCACTCTCTCTTCTCTGCACAAAGATATCTGCAACATTTGGAAAAGTTGGTTGAACTGGCAGGGAATGAAGGAAACGCACCTACTTGTCTAAAAATTACCTTCACATTTGTGCAGTTTGAAAAATTATTTCTTTCTTGGTGTAATTGTTTCCTTCACTTCATTCTGTTTTCAACTGCTTCTCTAAATTTTGGCAACATATTTGAGCAAATTATAAAGGGTGTCTCCCTTAATGAAAGGTTTGCCTAGTCACCAGTTCAGCATATTCTTGAAGTACAGCTCCAAACACCTTTTACTTGGGTGATAACTTGTTGGATTTTTGTTTTAGAAATTGCAGGCAATTTCGGGGAGTGAGGGAAACATGCCCACTTTTCCAAGAGATGTTCCAAACAACGATATCAGGAAGTTTCTTGTTTTCAAATATTAGGATTTAAGATCAAATCCTGTGTCCTGTCTTGGTTGCACATATACTTTGCCTTCTTTTGTAAACGTGAGAGTGACTGACAGGGAGTGAACCAAACCTGCCCACATTTCCAAATGTTGCCGACACATTCATGTATTCACAGATTTGCTCATATTTGAGTAATTACTTGTTTGGATTTGAAGAAACTTCATGCAAAGCTCTGCACATTGGCTGAACTGCACAAATATTTTGCCGACATTAAATTCGGACCGTGATTTTTCTCTCTGGTTAAAAATATGACTTGATTTCATATGTTTCTGTGCTTTTTCATTTCACTAATCTTTAAAATAATGAAGCTTTTATCACTTTGGTATTTAAAAGTTGAAATGTTTTCCAGCAACTTTTGAGTACTGAAATAAAAAAAAAAAAATCAATGTTGGTCACCGAGGACTTGTATTTTTGTTGAAACATCATTTAAAATTTAACTTGATTGTGTTTTTGGTGCTTTCAAATCCTTTAATTTGTCCGTACAGGATCATGTTTTATCACGAGCTGGACAGAATCAGGGTGTGATTTTGGTCCATGTTACCCAGCCCTAGAATGCCGTTGTGATAAAAATAAGTGTGTGTGGTTAATCTTCACTTCCTCGTTGAGCCTCAGTCACGCTGCGTCCCCTCCCTCGGCGTCTCGCTTTGACACGGATCTCTCTCTCTGCAGCAGAGGGCATGAATGAACGTAGGGGTGGGTGAATGTACGAGCTCATGGCAGGGACAGCTCTGTGTGACTTCTTTATGAATGGACGTGCCTGCCGGACGCTGTGATTGGCCGAGAGCGGAGTGACGAGTCATGGCTGCCCGGCTGGGATGTTTGGATTGACTCTGCGGGTTATTAAAGTGAGTGTGTGATTCAGAGCTGCTGGTTGTGGGTTACATGTGTTTGTCTAAAGGGGCTTAGTCACAGCTCGACAGCGGGGTGTGTGTGTCTTAAATCAGCGGACTTTTAACGTCGGTGGCGGTCTGCCCGGCTGTTGTTCCTCCTCAGACGATCTCCCACTCGCTCTGACTAACACACACTCGCTCCAGCTCCCATTACTCTTACTCACTCCTCATGTAATCGGAGGGCAGCGCTCCAGACTGAATCACCCGAGAAGACTTGTGAAACTAATTCCTCCTGCGTGACATTTACTTATTTGGATTTCCGTAAAACAATTTAAAGGAAAAGTGGAGAAAAATCATTTCTAATGGTCTTTAACTCTTTGAAAGGCTGAGCGGAGAGTGTGTTTGTCTATGAGGCACGTCAAGGACTCCCACGGGCCCTCAAAACATCTTTAACAGTCGATTCTTTTGTAAATTTGAGGTCATAAATCGTGTGTAATTGACTTTAACTTCTGCAGAGAGGCAGGGCTGTCAGTGTCCATGGAGAGCACACAGATACCTTCAGCTGCACATGTATGAGGGCATAATGGAGAATAATTAAAGCATGAAATCTGACTTATTTTTTATGGTGATATCAAATGTTATGCTCAAATTATCAAACTTTATTCTCTAATTAATATGTGATAAGTTAATACGACTTAATCCTTTTTATATAGGCTCCTTACATGCACTAAATAATGCTGGGATTTTTTTGTAATTAATTAAATGACTTTTTTTTTTTTTCATTTTTTGTGAAAGTAATTGAAGCTCCTGTGAGAAGGTGTAGTTGTGTAGGTGTTGTTTAAACTGCACATAACAGTGGCCCTAATGAAATATTCCAAGACAAAGCAAACAAACCGTTTAAAGATCATTTGCATTTTATTTTTCCTAATTTTCCTGTGATGACAGGCACATTTTCATAACAGGACCCCTTTCTCAACCTGCCAAGATCATCTCTGCAGTCCATGCATAAGTCTGAACCCACCAGTTCAGTGAAACTGTAGACTGACGCCGCAGTTTGTCCACTTCTGTCTGCCACGCTTACTGTATGACATCTTTGTTGTTGTTTCTGCTGACTGCCTCTCATGAGATTGGGATTGCTCTTGATTTGCTGAGCATGCAGACTAAAGCTGAAAGAGTTGATAAGAGAATAATAAAGTGTTGGTGCAGATCTCATTGAGTCCCCGGGCCACTTGTAATCAATTCTCAACTTGAACTGGCTTTTGATTCCCATCCCTACTGGTGGTGTAGCATGTAATAATAATAATAATAATAATGATAATATAATAATAATAATAATATCTTTATTAGTAAAGCAATTTTAAAAACAAAGAACTTTGACAAACAGGAACATAAAGAAGAAAAGCACAGGAGCTGAAGCAGAAAAGGAGCGAAGCAACAAAAAGCACAATTAAATCCAAGAACCCTCACATTAAACATAAACAGAATAACACAAAATCATGAAATGCTTTTTAAAGTGATGAGTAAATTCTTAAATCAATTCTAACACTGAAGGGAAGCCGGGGAAGGGAAGCTAAAACTAAGGTGATGTCTCCTGTTAAAACCTGTTAAAAGCCGAGCTGCCGTTATGAACTAGTTGAAGATGAGAAAGAAGTTCTGAATCAGTTGCAGGAAAAGTGAGTTACAGTCGTCCTGTCGTGAGAAAATGAAGGTATGGATGATATTTCGGAGTCTGGTGGGATAAGAGTTGGTTCCAGTTTTGAAATGGTGCTTAAATGAGAGAAATGTGACTGGATGATTTTATTTGTTTGAGTCGAGAAGGTGAGAGGTCGTTCCTTGGATGTGCCTTATCTTTGTGGGCTTTGCATGTTCTCCCTGTGCATGTGTGGAGTTTCTCCAGATGCTCTTTTTCCATCCCACAGACCAAAAACATGCTGACTCTGGATAGAAGTGAGTGCGAGTGGTTGTCTGTCTATATATGTCAGCCCTGTGATTGGCAGGCGACCAGTCCTGGGTGTGCCCTGACTCTCTCCCAGTGACAGCTGGGTTAGGATTCAGAGCCCTCATAAACTGGGTGGATAAACAGATTTGAATCTTTAAATATAAAAATAAAAAGGAGCTAATCTGCAGAGCAACTTCAGATTTGATCAATTGTTGATTGGGACGCAAACACCTTAAGATTTTACATATTGTGAATAATTCAGTTTGCATTTACATGGTAATGTTACTTAAGAATTGCAATGATTGCATGATTAAAAACATTTATGACCTCTGCTGTGTTTTATGCTCTTTATCTGTAGGATAATTAAGTCTTTTGACAGATTAACTCTTGTCTCCTCGTTTTTCTTCTCAGTTCTCATCTTTGCCTTGTTTTATGCATTTGATCAGAGTCATTCATGAGTATATGCATTAGATTTCAACTCAAACAATTCACAAATTCATCATATTAAATCTCAAGAAATTAAAAATCTTCATTTGCTGTTTTGCATTTAAGCACGAGGACGGATTGATGGTTGATTTAAAGAACTGTGCCTCCATAAACACCTGATCGGACTCTGACTCGGTGTTAAACCCTGACTGAAGTATCCTCACAGTGTTGTCATGGCTCTTGGCTCCGTCTCCGTTTTACTGCGGTACAATCAGCGCCGCTCCTTTGACTCCACCTAACTTTACTGCACGTTCACCTCCGACACCTTCATCCGGACACTCCAGCGTGGCTGTAGTTTATGGCGCTCCGAGTGCTTGATAAGGTGTGTGATGGTCTCTTATCTCTGCAGCGCTTCCGGCGGCGTGTGTGATCAGAGGGCTGATTGTCGGTAAGATGCATCGCAGGTATCTTGGGAATCTGCCCCCCCACCTTATTGCCCTGCCGACACAGGGTGAACTCTGACCCCGTCGACTTGGCAGGAAGTAGAGGTGACCCTGATCCAGACGCCAGAACAACACTTCCGGGACAAAAATCAAACAATCATAAAAGATTTTAATGCCACCGGGCTCCATTGTTGTTTCCATAAAAAGTTTTAAGGATGAAACTCTCACACCTCTCAGAGTTTAAGTCTCTCTGAAGATTTGGCATCAAATGATGAATATCTGCAATTTAATTTAATTTAATTTAATTCAACCTTTATTTAACCAGGTTTGTCCCATTGAGATCAGCAGATCTCTTTTTTTAAGGGAGACTTGACCAAGAATTCCTTTCTCTGCAGTCTCTGCAGTTCCTCGGACCGTCACTCGGGCTCATGCAGTACAAATGAAGTGAGCAATGAGACATGGAGTAAACAGCACTTTTAAGAATTATCTCTAAATTTTGACAATAAATACTTAAGATTTGCATGCAACTTTAGGACACATTCCTGCCTTTGCATGCAATAGTTAATTACTCCAGCTTTGGCTTGTTAATGGTAGAAAATGAATGATTTATTATTCTATAATATTTACTATAGTTACTGTGACTCTAGGATTATAAGCAGTAAAGGCGTGTCTTTGCAAGAATCTATTAATACATTTCATGTCATAATACAGGAGCGACTATACAATATATCATGATACAATGAACAGGACAGTAAATGAAGGTGGACTTTTTCAAGTTAGTCCTCCTTGCTGCTGCAGCCGTGTATGAATTATTTTCTACCTATTTTTATACTTTATGTTACTCCTCCTGACCCTTATTTTTATTCTTATTCTAACTACATGTTGATTGTTTTTGTACCAATTTACCAAGTCAAATTCTTTGTATGTGCAAATGTACTTGGCAATAAATACCAATTCTGACCCTGATCAGAAATGCATGCCCTTGGCCACTTTTGTAGTCCTTGTTTGCAGTTTGTGAGCAACCGTCCTTTCAACAATGCTTTAAAATTTAAAGCCTCATTTTTGGCTTTTATCTTAAACTGGGACCAGGAAGTGCTAAATGCTCACTCACAGTGACATTTTTGGACTGATTCCTGTACCACTCGGTTATGGGAGGTAAACTTCAGGCTGTTTCGCCTGCCTGGTGTTGATCTGCTGTCTGCATCGATGTTTCCTCTCGCTGCTGTGTTCTGAGATTACCATGAAGCTTTGACTGC
This sequence comes from Cetoscarus ocellatus, assembly GCA_037902135.1. NCBI lineage: Eukaryota > Metazoa > Chordata > Actinopteri > Labriformes > Labridae > Cetoscarus > Cetoscarus ocellatus. The sequence goes on from JBAMNC010001296.1 coordinate 527,080, forward strand.
TTGTTCACCCGCTTTGTTTGATCTGCTTGATGGAGATCGCTGCAGAGTGTGTGTGTGTGTGTGCTGTTTACAGATGGACAATCTTTGGGGAAATATCATGCACACATTACACCCTCTCAGCATTCAGACTGAAGGTAAAACGTCCCGTTGCAGTGATATCACGCCTTGAATGAGCTGAGAAAAGCTTATCGCAGAGTTGAGGGAGCAGGCCACATCTGAACTACATCTTGACATCCAAATTCAGGCCCACATGTTTCCTCTGCTTTTCCTTTTCCTTTGAATTACACCTCCCACCATCCTAACCCCTTTACTCATCTTATTTGTTTGGACCTCATGGGGTTCGTCCCATAACAAGTTTCCCAACCTTCAGTCCAGGATCACGTTTGCATATTTGTCCAAATGCTTCCTGCTGATGGTGCAGATCTTACTTCAGAGCGAGCTTTTGTGTTAGTTTGTCAGATAAAGGCAGAAGTTGTTGTTTACTGCTCCGTCTGTTTGTGTTGTTGTGTCCTTGACTCATGCTGGACCTCTTCATAATGAGAGGAGGCAGAAGGAGATGATTCAGTGAGGAGGGGCGGGCTGGAGGTCACCGCACTCAGCGACACACTCACGCTGCAGTCAGAGTGTTGGAGCCGCAGGAGAAGAATGTGAACCATCACTTGACTCATCCCCTCGTTTCTCCCCCGACTTTCCCTCTCACATGACTCTTCTTTTGTTTATCCAGCAACAAGTCGCTCGCACACGTCCGTCACTCGGCGGCGGCACACACATCACAGAAGAGAACACCAGGAGCCCGTTAATGTGTGTGTCCTCTGTGTACTCAGGAGTGCTCGTTCCAACGGTGTGCTAACCACACACACCTGGCCCGCTTCCTCCCATGTCCATATATGGGCAGAGCTTCCCCTACCTGGGCCCCACGCTGAATTCCAATAAGTGGCAGAGAGTGTGTGAGAGTGTGCGTGCGTGAAAGAGGCTGTAGAGACGGATGCACGTCATGGAAAAGCAGGATCAATGGGCACGGCGTTTTTAAGGTGTTCCTTTTGTTTTCCAAAGGTAATCAGTGAACACAGTGAGTCAGCGGGACGGGTGCTCAGAGCGTCCACGCACCGCAGGGAGACGTCAGAGCAGAGCTGCGACCATCACGGTGTTACACAAGATCATAAAGCCACGACAACAGTGGAAGAAATCACCCTGATCATCTTTAGGAGAGGAATGATAAAAATAGAAACAGGTGGAAGGACAAGTTTGAGGTCACCAGAAGGGCACTTACATTTTTTTAAGACAGAAATTATTAAAGGGACAATAAAAGATCTGATAAGTTTTAAGAAATATTTGTGTTTCTTGCTCGCAGTGTTTTAAATTTCATAAAATGCCATCAAACTGGTAGTTAAAGTGCAGGGATATCACCTCAACTCAGTATTTATCATTGTATTTTTAGCTTCTATGTTTAAGGCTTTTTTTCTCATTAGAAAATTAATATCTTTTGGTTTTAAATGATAAAAAATGCCAAGAAAAATCATTTAAATTGACTCCATTTTATTAAACATCAAATATCTCAATATGACTGTACAGGAGAGAAGACAAGGGAGAAAAGAAACAGTAAAAGGAAAAAATAGAAAGTACAGACTTTAGCAAGATCTTGCAAAATTTTGCAGATATGACCCACAGTGTCTCGAGGAAAAATGGACCTCATTTCTTTATATTTGAGAACAAATTCACTGTCAATTCGATGAACCTAACACATGTTTGCTCTTTTGTTTTGGTTTCTGAGTTATTTGATGTCTTGTGTGTACTGCACTCAGGAGAAATGAAAAAATAGTTAAGGACAAAAAAATTAAAGGACAGAGCAAGATCTTGCAAAAGTCTGTACCTCTAATGTTTCTCCTGTAACTGTTTTTCACTCTCCTGTGTCCCTCCATGCCTCTGTGTGACTGTGACCTAAAATCAATCAAATCACTTCAGGATTCCTCGCTTCATCTTCAGCCTACAAGATTCTTCTCAGGGCTGCATGGTGCTGCAGCAGGTTAGTGCTCGGGCCTCAGAGCTGAGAGGTTGCTGGTTTGACTCCCTGGGTGGTCAGAGCCTTTTTGTTTAAGTTTGCATGTTCTCCCCGTGCATGTGTGGGTTCTCTGGTGTCCTCCTACAGTCCAAAAAAACACACAGTGGGTTGATAGTTACTCTTGATAGGTGTGAGTGCGTGTGAATGGTTGACTGTCTACATATGTCTGCCCTGTAATTGGCTGATGAGCAGATCAGGGTGCACCCTGCCTTTCATCTTAGCCCCCGTGAGTCTGAAGAGAAGTGGTTTGAATTATAGATGGATGGACAGATTCTGTCATCCCGTTTTTAACTCAAATGCATTTTAATCACCTCCACGTTTGATCGTGACATTTCTTAGGCATGCATGATATCTGAACAACATCTGTATCAGCATATATGACAATTTTTCAGTCAATCAACCAAACTTTATCATTTAGTGATTTACGTGGAGGCAGAAAAATGATTGATAAAACATTTGAAAAATAAAAATGTTATTAATCATGAAAGTTTTACAGCAACAGCAAATAAACGCTCCACTCAAGTCCATTTATGAAGTAGTATTCAACTGGATTGGTGGTAATAGGCAGGATGTCAAGATGGATTTGGAGACTAATGCATGCCAAAATAGCCGAATTGAAAATAAATAATAAAATCAAGATGACTAATAAGAATATATAAGAAATAAGAGAGAAGGCAAAGTAGTGAAACCAATCATCTGTGTTTAGCCTATAATGCTGTTTTTGTGGCTTGCTTTCACTCAAAAGTCTCTTAAATACGTGGAGTCGGTGGCACCATCTGCAGTGTTGAGCCCTAGATTCTGTGCCAGCTGTGTCTGCAATGATGCAGAGCTGAGCTTTGTGAGTGTGGCTAATGTTCAGGCTAATGCCATGTACCTCATACATGTACATACCCACATCAAAAATCCAGAACTTTCCCTTTAACATGAAGTTGGGACCTCAAAAGCACGACTCAACAAGGTTGTATCAGAAGTGTTTGTTTTCTGTAGCAGAGAGAAGGAGGGTTTTGTCTGCTACCGTTTTTAACTACGACTGATTCAAACATGATCAAGGTCTGTTTCCAAAGATGCAAACCCAGTGACCCCCCCTCCAAGGTGAAAAGGTGACGAGGACCCTCCTCTTCTTCTCCTCCTCTGTCGCCCCTGTTCTCCACTCTGCACGTCTGCCAGGCCTTCATAAAGCGGCTCGAGGAGGGAGTTCTCTTTCCTCGCTCCCGCTGCCAGCTCTTTCCCATCAGTCCGGCCCCCTGGAAGACTCCGCAGACTCCCCTTTTTCTCCCTCTCTCCCTCAGTCGGGGTACAGGCGGCTGTGTTCGAGGCGGGGGCTCCCTCTTTGGCTCGGCGGCCGGTCTGCAGGCCTGAATTCAGTCTGCAGCTCCAATGACGGCCACCGAGCAGCACCCAGAGGGGCGGCGTGAGATCGCCTTACATGTGCAGCCCGATTCATCTGCGGTTCAGAATTAGAGCAGAAAGAGGGGGACGCCGGGGGGAGGATGTTAGGATGGTGTCCCCTTTGGAGGGCGATGAAGGTGGCAGGGCGATGGGGCTCCATGACCGTGGTGTCTCTGCAGAGTCAGAGCTGTTGGCGTTGACTCTTTGGTTGGACTCTTTGACAAATCAGACCTTCAGACCAGGCTCTAATGGAAGCTAGGAGCTGATATCTGATTGGCTGCTGTCTGAGTTGAATGACAGCTTAATTGTTGGCAAAGTTGGTGGTTGAGTGATGCATTGTGGGTCTGTCTGCAGATGAGGGAAATAGCGTGGAAGGAGCATGAGTTTCTTACTAGACTTTTAGAGACTTGCTACCCAAATGTGCTCAGACGTGCAGAAGAAGGTGTAGTTATCCAAAAACTGCTGTTGAATGTTGTAAAATGTTCTACTGTAGGATCCAGGGGGAACACTGAAGATGTGAAAGTGCGATTTTTGTCACAGATGTACTAAAAGGGAAGTGATAATGCAAATAAAGCCCAGGGTATAACCGAGCCTGTCCATGGAGCAGCTGTGATCATCTCTTCATTGTGGATACAATCACATGTCCATGCATCCTTGGGCAAGACACTGAACCCTCAATGGCTTCCACTGCTGCTTCAATGTTGTACAGGGCTGGAAACACAATTTTATTTCACCGCCAATAATCAATATCATCATCAAATTTATCTTGACAACTAATGACTGGTGGTCAGAGCTCGCCATCAGCATCGCCTGAACTCATCTTCTACAGTATTTTCCTCTGAGTGACCGTGCTAACTGATGACTTCAGAATCAGAAATACTTTATTAAATAATTAGGGGAAATTCGGTTGATTCAGTTGCTCTTATACATAGCATAGCCGCAGGAATATCAAATAAAGACATTAAAATAGATAAGAGCATAAATATTAAGTAAGTAAAAATATTAAGAAAGCAGGTTTACAACATGCAGAATCTTAGAGCTATATCAACTTCCTAAAATAATTAGAATAAGTAAAATGAGACTATGAACAAGCCCAAGGAATTTACACTTTTAGCATTAACAATATTTACAGTACAACTATATTTTGACAACACTGTGTGACAGTAAAGCACATTTGACTGTGCTGATAGATGTCATAGTCAGCTCTGGTTGAATAAAGAGTCTACTGCTTTGTTTTAAAGGGTTTTTTTGTCATTGTATCGAGAATTATCAATCAGATGTTTATATGTGAGAAAAATCAGCTCAAGAAACTCTAACCTTAACACATCCATGGACAAAGTCGACCATGGTGTCAGCTCAAAGTCACCAATTAACACGGTCACTACTTGAGTTAGTACACTGAACTTTTTTACCTGTTTCACAACTTACAAAAGAGAATTCATCCTCATCATCTGGATGATCTGTAATGTTTGCGTCTCTTCAGTTTCATTATTCAGATGATGATTGTGGTCTTGAATTATCAGTTTGTTTCTAAAGCTTTTGCATGATCGATCTGTCATCTCTCCTCTGACTCTGCTGACACTTAGATTGCAGCACGGCCATCATGCATCCACAGCAAGTTTATGTCCGGCCTCAGAGGAACGAGAGCTCACTGTAGTCTGTTTTTGTTGCCTGGATATCTTCATGTCTTCCCTATCAATGGGACGATCCTTTGATATTTTGTTTTTAGCTTTTTAAATCAACCCATGTGATCTCAGTGATCAGTAGCTCATTTGATAAGACACAGTTGTCCAGTTTTATGAATCGGATCCACACTGAGACACCTCCAGGTCTGATTTGAGGAATATTCGCACAGATGAAGACCTGAGCTTCAACAGAGAGGATCTTTAAAGATGGAGGACGGGGCATGCTGCAAACACACTCTTAAACACGCACACACACCGAGGGAATGCATCCACACCCAGCTCACACATCCTACACACCCGCCCACGCACACATGCCCACACATACTTCGGTGACACACACACGGCCTCTGCTGCAGGAGTAGGACTTATCTCCTGCAGACGCACACTCCCATCGTTGTTCGGTGGTCACCCACGGCTCGGAGCAGCGTAATGATTCTGTTCCTCTTTACTTCCCTCACAACATGTGTGTTTGTGCACTTAGTTGCGTGTTTGTGTGTGTTTGCTGTACAGTTGTCCCTCCAGTGTGTGTGTGCATGTGTGTGAATGTGGATGTGGTCAGGGCCAGTCATCCTCCAGGCAGCTCTGAGGAAACCCACATCAACTGCCATCACCACACTCTAGGAATAGACTGCAGCAGGAATGGAAGGCACGCCTGGACTCACCCCTCCCTCCCCCCTCGTCTCCCCCCTGTCCTCAGGACTCCCAGCGTGCACCCATTCATATATTCACCAACTTCCTCAGCCTGGAGCCCTCTGCAGTCTTTACACAAACTCTCGGTTATGAGCTCGCTTCAGGCCAATCACAGCTGATCATCTGTCTGAATAATCCTCAGGTGTTGGAGATTGGAGATTTCAAATTGCAAACATCAAACATGTTTGATCAGTTCAATCAGATCAAGCTGCTACAGACAATAGTCCATAGTTTAGTACATTCATCAGGTTAGAGCTGCTTTGGTATGCAAGCCATCTGTAACCACGCTTATAGTCTCTGCTGCACATTTGTTTGATTTTTAAGTTCATATTATGTCCAGTGAATGCCTTCTCAGCCCCTAAAACTGAACTGAAGGCCATTCCGATGAATCCTTGTCTTACAGGAAAACCATGTGATTTATTTGGGCTGATAAGAGTTTGTTCAGGGGCTGACGGGACAATAGCAACCACAAGATAGCTCTACGAATCAGGCAGGTCAGTCATGTTCAGCTAAGACGATACACAGGGTAAAATCCAGTTCTCAAAATGACCCAAAAACCCTCATTCTCCTCTGATCTGGTCCCGTTATCACCTCATGCCTCACAAACCAAAGGCTTCAGTTTCGATGGAAAAACTAAAATGATAAAATGACTTTGGGAACATTTGACCTCCTTTGGTAGAATCACTAAAGCGTGGAAAAAGACGGAGATAAGACACCAAGACGATATCAGCTTATCTGTCGGCCTGTGAGGCTCGCCGCTCCGACCTGTAAACATCACACCAGGTCTCGTAAATGACAGATCGGCTCGAGGTCAAGCTTTCTTATGACAACTCGGAGTCTTAACTCCTGATTTCAGGAGCAGTATGAAGACATTCAAACCAATAAAATGTTTGTACTAAAGTGGCAAAAAATACACCATTCATATGCATTTATATAACTGCTGCTTTAATCATATATCACCTCAACAGTTTTCAAAGCCTTCGTTCTTACAGCTGCAATAGTCTGTGTGTAATGTCTGTTTAATGGTCTGTGAGGTCACGAGTGTTGCTACATATCATCTTTTGTTATTATTTTGATGGAGACCCCGATGAACCCACTTTATGTGTGACTTTTATTTCATTTATTGAGTGAGTCTCTGACCTGAAGTGTTCCTGTTTTGTGTCTTTCAGGAGGCAGTTTGAGCATCGATCCCTCCAGAAATGCCACGAGCTTCCAGATCTGCATCAGGTTCAGGTAAGAAGTCATTCCTCGATCTCTGCTGCCTCTCCTCTTCTTCTTCTCTCCCTCCTGTCTCCCACCGTCTTTCTACAAATTGGCAGAGAAACTGAGCTGCAGGAAGAATCCCTTTACTCCTCTTCAAATCCCCTGCAGCGTGAAGCTTCAGCAGAGAGAGAAATGATAAATCTTTGGCTTCAGAGGCAGCTTCAGTCAATACGTTGTCAGAGAGAGGAGACACAAGTCATGCAGCTTTTTTAAACCTTTATTTTTAACAGCTTTTTGTTCCAAAACTGCTGCAAATAAGCAAGCAGGTGTGGGAGGAGGTCTAGAAGGATGTCCAGTTTGGGAAAAGTTCAGAAAAAGACGAGAACTTATGGAAAGTATTCATGTTATCAGAGCCTTTTGTTGGCCAAACTTAAAAAACAAAAGCTTCTTTCTATGCCAAAGCGGCTGCAAACTGTGCTGCTGGAGACTTGTTTGATGAACTTCTGGCTCACAGCCTGAAACAAAAGCTCTTTTAATGGCTTTTCTTCCTCCTTGTGGGAAACTTATCCACAAAACAGAAACTATAGTTTGCCTTTAAGTTAATTTGTCTTATGGAGTTCAGTTTTTATGAATAAATCCTCGATTTAGAACAAATGTAAACTGAACACTGTTTTCTAGTTTCTGCTCCATCTCTTTTGTAATCTTGGATCTATTGTCTTGCTTGAGAGCCTCTGATGGCAGACTTTTACCAAATGTGTCTAAACATGAGGTGGTAAGGTTTCATGATGTTAGGGCACACTTGCACAAAGTCCAGTTGTCTTGCATCGTGCTGTAGCATAATTGTCCTCCCTCTTCAGTCCCAGCCTGCCTGGGAAGAGGCTGCATGGGACTGATGTTGTTGCTTATCACTCCTTCCTGTGCACGGACTAAGAAAGCGTACCATGCTGTAGCACGCACAGCAGTCCAACAAACCAAACTCTGGGACTGAAACATGCTTGGGCTCAGTATGGACGGCGTGTGCAGGTGCACCCTTCAAAAGTGGATTTATTGTGTCAGTCCAACTGAATGATTTGAGGACCATTTCCCCCAGTTCAAGGCTTGACACGACTAATTATTCATCCATATAATCCATAAGTATGCAATGCCAGTACAGATATGTAACTGCTCTAATCAAATCCAGCCTCTCAGATCTGGAATCATAAAGCAGAGTTGCAGGGATTATGTATTTTTGAAGGCAAACCAACAGGCTAGCATCATGCTGCTTCTCTCGACCAACAGCCTCTGGGATTACTCTCCATGTTATTGGATCATTGCTGATGATAAGCTCTGTGGAGAACAGCAGTTTGCCAAACTTGTACATTTTGCTCATCAATAAAGCTTAAACCTAATTGTGGAGAGCAAAATGCTGTTATAAAGATATTATTAAACTACAAATGTGGTGGTTGAAGATTTGAGAGTTTCCTCAAATCTTAAATAATTAGGAATATTGCTTGGGCCCTGGTCATTTTTGTAATCCTGGTTAGCAGTTTGTTAACAACAATTCCTTTTAAAAACACAACAACACTTTAAAATTCGTAACTGAGGCACAATAAAATGTTAAAATCTCATTTTCATGTGTTGTTCACACTTTATCAGAATCAGAATCAGCATTATTGGCCACGTATGTTAGACATACAAGGAATTTGGCGCTGGTTCACTTCACTCTCCAAGTACAGAATAGATACACACAGTATACACACAGTGTATATCCTATATTATTTCAGGTATTTATCTGAAAAAGTTTTTCTAAAATCCCGTAGACTTTGGGATGTAGAAACTGGAAGTGCTAAATGCTAACTCACTCCTGCGTTTTTGGACTCATTCCTGCTCCACTCTGTTATCCAGCATGTTTGGCATTCAGGATCGAGGAGGATTTAAGAAATAACCGTGTAGCCACTGAGGGTGAGCAGACCAGCCGGTGTCTACAGCCAGATGTTGCATACTTTTCCGGCTTACAAACATGGCAGCAAACAGAATCACAAGACAAACAGGCTTGCCCTGTAAAGCATGCAAGCCACGCCTATGTGGTCCAACAGCCAGGATTAAACCATCTGTATTTATTTTGACAGGTACTGAAATCATAAAACGATTACTCGCTGGTTTTGCGCCACATGCAGCCATTGAACACTCAACACTATCATTCTGAACCTTAAAAACAAGCAAAATTGAAGTAATAAATGAAAAATTAAATTGCACAGAAGCACAGACCAAACAGGTGCAAAACATCATGCAGTTTTCAGAACTGTGTGATGCAGAGATTGTGCTTGAAACTGAAAACTGATTAATTTCCCAGCTCTATAATGACAGCGCAGTGTTGGCCCTCCTTCATATTTGATTTCCCTCTGAAGTCATGTTTGATTACATGAGTCTCTATGAGATTGTTCGAATATTTCACTGTAGGCAGTGCAGCCTGGAGTCATAAATATCAGATATGTTCAATTTTTAAGACTTGAGATCTATGCAGCTCCGACCCAGTACAGAGCGGTAAAAAATTTGCATTGATGGTACACATGAGGAGTATTTGGACAAATTTTGTCCATTGCAACACACCTGGAATTGGGTCACACCCTCCTGACTATTAAGAGGGTTAAAGCGGGGCAAAAATCCTGAGTAAAATCATCCTGAGTAGTCCTGGTGAGATTTTTTGTTTGCAGAGTCAGGACCCCTGGTTAATGCTGAATGAATCTTATTGTGTTGGTGTTCTGATCTGGTCATTGCTCTCCACATAATTTCAATCTAAAAATCACACAGAGGGCTCCAGATTTAGGGCCGTAACAGTCTGCAGATTTGGCCTGAGGCAGAGACCGAAGGAGCAGAGATGGTGACAGAGAGCAGGAATGTGAGCACATTTCCCTTAATGAAAAGAAATTGGAGTCAAGTGACGCTCAGCTGGTCAGGGGATGTTTGATCGAGACGGTCATGAGGCTTCAGGTATGCAGGGCTTGGCTCGTGACCGCGGACAGAAAAAGACGAAGAAGAAGAGTCACCCTCAGTCCCTCCCTCCCTGCGTCGGTCACCTGTGCAGGTCGCTCTTTATTAACCAGGTCGGCACTCCTGCTCCGAGGCGGGCGGGTGTTGGAGCCCTCGTGGCGATGGCCGCCGCCTGTCTCGCCTCAGGCCTAATGGGAAAGAATGACAGGAATCTGCAACTGATAATGCCACGCTCGGAGATGTTCGTCAGCAGATAATCTCCCACATCCTCCCCCCTCCACCCTCAGGCTGCCCTAATTCTTCTCCTGCTTCTTCTCCTGCTCCTCATACCTCCTTTAAAAGCAGACTTTTAGTTTGAGGCGTGTCAGAGATGCACAGAAGGTGGAGGATGTGAAGGCACATATGCTTAAGCGCTCCTTTTTCAAGATGAATTTTAATTTGATGTTGTGTTAAGAGACTTTCTCCAGTTGATGTTAAAGCCTTGTTATCAACATTCTGCTCCAACTTTACCAACATTACTCTTTAAAAGATCCACTACTACTTCATTTGTCAATAATAGATGATAATAAAACTTGAAATCAATGATCTCAAGGTGATATTGGATCAGTGAATACCATATTTCATACATTCCACAGGTAGAATGTAAATGTTTGCACTTTAATAGCTATATAATTACTTTTTTGCTGACTTGACCCCCCAGTTTAGAGAGTGAAATCCAACATGATGATTCTGTATTAAAAATAAATTAAAGTGTGCAACACTTGCTTTAATTTGCTCCAACAGCCTCAGCCTAACAGCATGTCACTGACATTTACTGCATGGCTTTGGAAGTTGATTTCTGCCTCCCTCATCATTATTAATTAGATCCTATTTTAATTGGTCTTTGTGTTTAGACGTGTCTTTGTTTAAGGAGATACCAACCCAAAAATGTCAAGCATACTGTAGGAAATATGAAGCCTTAGACCTGAGCTGGCACCCTCAGAGAAGGTGTGCTACAGCCATTTCAAACTGGATGCGTGTCGACTGCAGCCTGTGTCAGCTTCAGCTCCAGCTCATTATGCTCCAGCTTTCATACCAGGTGTGTGTGCATGCAGGCTGCAGCTCCCTGCTGTCACACCTCTGTCTCTGCAAAAGTTTTACCTGAATGAAGGTCAGAGGACAGAAATCATCATCTGGAGGCCCCAGGTCCACATCAGGCCCCTCACAGACTGTAACCTGGCCCCAGAATATTAACAGTTTCTAATTTGATAAGAGAAAAAAGTGATGTTTTGTAGGGTGGCTGTTTTAATTAGATCCCCATAGACAAAATCCACTGATGGACCAGTTTGTTTGTTTCAAACCAAGTAAAAACATACTCTAGCAATGTGGATATACGGGTACAGGCCACTTCATTAGGTACACCTTGCTCATCCCAGGTCGGCCCCCCTTTTACCATCAGAAGATGGTCCACTGTGGTCAGAAAGGGATGGACAAGGTCGGCAACAATCCTCAGGTAGGCTGTGGGGTTTGAACCAGGTGGGACTAAGGGGCCCAAAGTGCAGCCTGAACCGCTGATCCAAGGCAGGATGGATTGCTTTATGATGTTCCCACCAGACTCTGAGGCGACCATCTGAGTGTGGAGCAGAGATCCAGACTCCTCTTGTTTAATGCATAAGTTGCTTCTTTACGGCTTTAATCAGGTCGATTGCTTAAAGTTTGAATATTCTATCCTCTGCTCTTTTTCTCCCTTATTCCATGGTTTAAATCATCTTCCCCTCGTTTGACCCCTTCATTTGTCTATAAACTTCTCTCTCTCTGATTTGTCCACAGACGTTGGCGTCCCCCCCCCATATGTGACCAGAGTCTCCGGGCCTCTCGCTTCAGGCCTCTGCGGCTGCTGTCAGTTGCTCAGTAGGCAGTGTAGATCCTGTGTAGCAATCAGCAGCTACATCTGGCTACTGGGTCTCTGACGGCTTGGCCTACTTCCTGGTCGAGCGACTCTGAATCCCTGCTCCCATTGGCTGCTGGCGCATTCCTCGGCTGCGATTGGCTGCGGTGTGAGGGGGGTCCATCCTGTGACCCTGCTGACAGGATGTTCTCTGTGTCACAACGCCACAAGGGGCCCTTTTAGACTTTTTTTAACTTCTTCCTCTTCCGTCGTTCTTCTTTAAATCAGCCTCGCTCTGCCTCGTGCTCTCTGAGGTCCTCTTTGTGCTGAAGCCATTCATAATCAAAAAACACCAAAGCTCACCAATAAAACTTTATCAGCACATGATCAGGACAAAAGACTTTCAAAGAGTTTTTAAAAAGCAACAGTCTGATTCAGATCTAACATCTTCACAGTATTTCTTCCTCTTCTCTAACTGGGTATTTATTTAAAACATCAGCAAAGAATCATCAGTAATTGTTTTTTAAATCATCCAGAATGCATTCTGCTGATGTGAAGGGAAATTTGCAATTCTTAGTCATGACATTAACCATCCGAACAATTTTAAAAATAAGTTTAAATCCAAATATCTCTTTATTGTTTTTATAGTTCTGATGTTAGGTTTGGATTTGGTAATGGTCAAACTCTGACATTAACGTCATAGAATAAATTAAAGTCATCCACGGAGTGGAGTCCACAAGTAGGCTGTTGCTTTTTAAAGAAAATACATAAATAAATCAGGTGGATCCAGCTGCACTGCAAGTTTATACCTTGGCAGGAGTTTTCCAAAATCTGTGTTTTAATGCCCTAAAACTCCATTTAAGTTTGGACAGAAGGACAAAACAAGTAGAAAAAGCTGAATTTTCAATAATACACACCTCATGTGGACGTAGCCTCAGCGTGAGGGAGAGAGCGAGGGAGTGATGGAGCTGCAGCTGCGGCTCTGAGCAATAAAATATCTAAAATGACTTAAAAATCACACAAAAACTAGAAAGCACTTGGAGAGTGCAAACCTCCGCCAAGGTAGCTCACATATTGCTGTTACATCCATAAGCAATAGTTCCATGACAAAGTTACCATCATAATATGATTCATGACCCAGATATCATCATTAGTTAGACAGTTATTGAGCAAAAACAATCGTTAACTAATGGCAGTTATCTGGATCACCGCCAAAATCTAATCATTGTTAGGTTGGGCCATTACCAACATCTCCTGAAAAGTTCAGCAAAATCCATCCAGTGGTTTTTGTGTAATCGTGCTAACAAACAAACAAACAAACAAACATACACTGGCAAAAACATAACCTCTTTGGCGGAGGTAATCAAACCTGTGCCTTTAGAAGGATGGACTTAATGTCATAGCCAGCGTACAAACAACATGAACACAACAAGGGATTTTGTTTGTTTTTGGACTAGATGTGCATCAGCCTTTACAGGCATCACAGAATCATTCATGTACTTAACTAGCAGAGGGAGTGGGATTTAATGTAGAAATCCTTTTACTGTGAGGAGACGTGCATCGGACCAAACCTGTGATCACTCAGATCTGACCTCCTCAGCTGCACAGATTGTTGCCCCATACCAATCAAATATCAAACCTGGCCTGGCCAATGCAACTCCAAAAGAGAAAGGTGGTAGAGATAATGAATGGACAGATTTGAAATTTGCAGAAACTGGAGGCCTTTACCCCAAACAGTAAAGGGATTGTTCAATTTGATTTGATTTCCATCCAGAGTCTTTGTTTCACTTTTACTTTAAAACAACATCACAAAAACTTTAATGTGTTTCTAAGCTTGAATAAAATCATGATATAAATGTTTCTTAAGCTGTGAGAGTCCTTGAGGAAACTGATTTAAAGTCTGACTTGTTAAAAGATTGATTTCCCCAAAGCAAACGTCTGAATGTCTGTTTTTAAGCTCCTGAGTCTTTGCTCTGTCCTGAACCTGGCATACAATGTAGATTTCTGTGTGGTTCAATTCTACAGCTACATTGTCTGCTGGGTTTCTGGCTAGCAATATAATCCTGCAGTTTTGATTCCTCCTGCAGAAAGGTAAGCATTCATTCATGCATTCATGTGCTCTGCCTCACATCCCCGACCCCGACCGTTCAATAAAAAGAAAACACTTCACCCAAGACTGCCGCGTGTGTGTCGTTTGTCAGACTGAATCTGAATGTTGAAGGAAATCTGGAATCTGCAGAATCTAAATTGATCCAGTGTTTTTTTTTGTCTGTCCCTGGAGTTAACCCCGAGCAGAAAGATGCCAGGAATATTCTAGAAACTCAGCACAAAGCCGGCTCGTTGTCTGTCAGAGCCGTGTCAGAGTGCTGTCAGAGCGCCTCCTTATTAACGGGGCACACACACACATGCACACACTCACCTGAGGTTGTCCCAAAACTTCACAAAACCATCAGAGCCTGAAGCAGGTATTTGGATCCTGTCCTGAGCGAGCAGAAAAGACACTCAAATATTCTCTGACACTGAATTCAGACTTTATTCTTCTCTACCTAAAATCAGGACGGAGGTCACAGTACAGAGAATTTTTAAGGTAAGAAGAGGGCTGAGCAACATGAACCTTATCGTATCTCTAAACAGATATATCCTAAAAAAAAAAAAAAGTTTGTAAAGGTATTTCATTGGAGAGCCTGATTAGTCACCTTTACAACAAGGTACAACTTGTAAGAATCTTGCTTCTGTGGAATTGGCAAAAAGTATTAAAATGAAAAAATGCTAAACGCGTGGGCAACACACAAAAACATACCAAAATCCAACTGAAGCTGGTGTCCTGGTCCGCAGAGTGTCAGGATTATTTGGTGTCAGCCCATGCCATCTCCAAACTGAGGACCATGAAGTTAAAGACAGACTGTGAGGTGGACACCCCAGTAAGACGAAACCCCAAGAAGACCAATTCCTCAGCCCTGATTCACTGAGGAACCGTAGGCTGTCTTCAGGAGAGGAGATTGAGCCACTTGTTTTTGGGACACTACACTGGTGTGCAGGTACGATTTCACACCTTATTCAAGGCTTTCCAGCAATATAAAATACCAATTGGTTCTTATTAAAGGTGCAGTGTGTAGAATTTGGCATTTGAGCGACATCTATCGTTCAGATTCTAGAATGAGCCCAACTGTAACCGAAACGTCACATCGCTGAGCGACGAAAGCCTGTGACGACCAAAAGAGATCGTGAGCACGGCATCATTTACTAAAGTGACGAGGTTTGGGTTCAGGTTAAATCCCCAGTGCAGAGTAGCAACTGTCTCTACATCCACCGCCGTCCTCTCCTCTTCTTCGCCTGCATTCCAAGTAGATTTCAGATCCGCTGGACAGATTCGCGTTTCGTTCTTTTTGTCCCTAAAATCCACCCGTAGACAACATGGCGAATCGTTATATCGGCCTACATGAACACAGCCCGTGGTAATGTAAATTTTCTGAAGCTTTTCCTAACTAAATAAAAATAAAACAAACATTTTATGGGGATGACTGTACTCTTATTTTGATGGACTTCACATACAAATAGAAACATTATATCCTATATTCACTGTTTCTGTTCGGCGAAATGCTGCCGAATTCTACACACTGCACCTTTAAAGGAGGTAAATTATCAACCAAAATAACTTTTCAAAACTGTTTTTCATGAGTATCTTTGAAAAAACGTCATAAAAACAACAACAGCATGACAAATAATTTCATTGTATTAAAATCATGAACTTTGATTTAATTCTAGTAAAAATCAAACAATAATGACAAAAATATAAGTCATCAAAACTCAGTGTTTTGTCATTTTTGTCATTTAAATGATGGTAAAAATAAATATTTAGTCCACTGCAGTAACTTAAATGTGAATTAACCTTTTTTTAATTTGATTTTTATCACTGGAAACCATCTTAAAAGCAGCCTGGTGCCAAAACAGCTCAGACTTTAATGGTTAAAATCGGGATCACCAACTAATCTCAGAATCTCACGTTTTCCCCCAGAAATGCAAATTCAATCAAAATGAGAATATTGACTTTTTTAGTTTTTTTTATATCTTTTATTGAAAATTAAGAGATGCACAAGTTATATATTTAGTGTTATTATTTACTTTATTATGACTACAAGGGTTTAACTGTTTTACTGTTCATTGATGAAAAAAGCAAAAAGTATTAAAATGAAAAAAGTGTAGCTTGGTTCTGATACTTAGAGATAGAGACACACATGACAGCGGCCTGTTTACACAGGATGAACGACCGCAGACACGCTTCACAGTTTAACATCAGAGCATCTGCAGACACATCAGTGTGAGTTTATGACGGACAGACAGCGCTGACGCTGACGTGTTTAAGGCACTCCAACGTCTCTTCTTCAGCCAGCAAATGTATCTCATAAGTTTATTAAAGACATTTTCCTCTCCTCCAAAAGCTGGAGAAGTTAAAATAGGACATGTCCCCCATTCTCCAGGCTGTAAACATCAATTTTATTATTATTTATCACACAGAAAAATCAGCCAGCTGCTCCACCGCTCAGGTGCAGTTTCATCCTGTGGGCTGACAGGACAGGACCTACGATGCAGCTTGATCCACAGATAAAGACTGTGAAATCATTTATTTGAATATATTTTTGAGGCATGTTAACATTTGTCATAGAATGAAAACACTATAGATAAATCTATGAGTAAATCCAGAACAAATAAAAATTGATGTTAACACAAATATCTCCAAAAACATGCATAACATCCCAGTAACAGCATGAGACAAATGCCTGATAAATGTGGCGTTTTGTGATGAAGAGCGACACCTCGCAGAGTAATTATGATAAATGGGCATGAATAAATGACTCATTTCCATCACGAGGACACGCCGTCCCTCCCTGAGTTAAAGTTCAGCCTCTCACCCTCTGAACGGATCCATCAGGACGCGAATCCCAGAATGTGAGAGCATGTTAATGGGCTCTAATGGGAGGTGTGTGCATGTGGGCGGTTATTGTGGCTCTGATAAGCCGTGGATGACGTACGCGGTGCGAGGTCTGCAGTCAGAGTGAAAAACAACAGGAGAGAAGAAGAGTGATGATGATGATGATGAGGGAGAGAAAGGAGAGAGTCTGTCGCCATTAAACACACAAACACTCTGATGGAGGGAGGTGAAGGTGGCGATCCTGATGTCATCAGCCTGCGTCCGCTGTCACCTCAAGAGCTGCGAACACAAAGTGGTGAAGGCGTCTGCGTCATGGACATATGAAGTTATCTAAGTGACCTCTGCAGGAGAGCCTTCTCAGAGATGTCCACGTGATCATCAGATGGCGAACACCAACACCTCTGACTTCAGAAGATGGATGAAGACCTTCTCAAAAGAGCTGAAGGGCCTCCTAAAGACAAACATGGACTGTATTTAGACGGACGCGGCTGCGGCTGCCTGAGAGTGAAGCCAGAACATCAAGCGTGTGCTCACTAAAGACACAAATGTGTCGTATGATTGCTCTGCCGTCCTTCTCTCTGCTTTCTTACCAACACAGATCCTTGTTCAGCACATGTTCATGTTCTGATACAGAAGGTGCCAATTCTGCACTGATATGACAAATAAAAAACACGTTGGATGTTTAGGATGCCTTTACAAGTATTTTTCTAACGGGCATGCTAGTACAGTATCTCCTATGTGCCCTGTTCAAGTGCATGAATCATGCCCTGGACCAGCGGATCCTGACCATTATCCTCAGAGAAAACCCAAAATTAGGTCCCAAACTTCACCTCAAACTGGAAAACAAGCCTTTAGAGATTGTGGGTAATTTCAAAATCCAGCAAAGTATGGAAGTGATATGGACGTAGACAACAAGTCAACATCGGCAGGTGATATAACCTGCTATTGTCATGTTGCTCCTTCTTCATACATGTATGTTCAGGGACTTTCTCCCTTGTGAAGTTGAAGATCTACCGTGATCATGTGATCTCCCAGCACTTTATCCAATCCAATCCTACCCACTTCCTTTATACAGTACATTCAGAAATAACATTGAATGAAGTAAAGCAGAGATAAAACCAAACGTCAAAAGAAAACTACAAAACTCATGAAAGCATTTAAAACAGAACTAAAATTAAAGATTAAGGAAAATAAGGACAGAGACCACACAACTCTCATGCTGAGTTAAAAGCCAATGAATGAAAATAGTTTTTAAGATGAGACTTTAAAGAGGGCAGGGTGGGGGATATTCTGATTTCAGGGGGAAAGTCTCTCCGTGATTTAGGGTTGATAACCTCAAGTTTTTGGACTGGCCTTTGAGGCGACAAGAAGAAACTGCTCCGCAGACCTCAAAGATCTCGAAGAGGTGTAGACTTTTAAAAGATTAGAGATGTATTGTGTTGCAAATCCATTTTTATTTAAAAGTAAATAATAAATTCTTGAAATGAATTTTAAAATCAATGAGAGCCTTTGAAGAGAGGCCAGGATGAGGGTGATGTGTTCCAGTTTTTAGTCCATGTTGGCCCGGCTGTAGACAAGTGATGGAGTCCTGATTAATTCCAATATAAAGTTAATTCCAGTCGTCCAAACATGAAGAAGTAAAAGCATGAATCACTCGCTCTAAATCATTAAAAGATCGTAGTGGGGATTTAACAACATGCTGCCAGTGGGCTAAATACAGATGAGACACTATACTGTTGGACTGTGAATATTTGTTATTTAACCACGTCCATGATTTTTAGGCTGCAGTCTATGCAAAGAGCCGACCCTACAAACTGCTTCTTTCCTGATATGACCTCTCCTGTCCCTGAATGATTGTGCTCTATAACATTAACCACAGCACTGATGGTGTTGGATATAGGATTTTAAACTTTAAGGTCTTTGTCTTCAGGATGCATCGATTGGTTTACATTTAATAACGGAGTGGAAAAGAAGAGTCAGACTGAAGGTGAGGTGTATTTTCCTCCACTGTTCAGTCTTCAGAAAACCTGCAGACCCTCAGACCATCACAGTTAAAAGCACATCTTTACTCTGACACCGTGTCACATGCCTCAAGGCCTCTGAGTCACTCCGAGCCGAGATCGCTGCAGCAGAAACATCTCTCTTAGTGCTCAGATATTTAAGACGTGCAGCTTCCTCTCAGTGACGAATTACTCAAGTAAAGTCTCTCCCAACGCCACTGAGTCTGATTCAGGATCTGTTTTATCATTCAGCCGTAATTTAATCAAGGCTAGAAGATTAAAAAGTTCTGATTGTCTTCCATGAATCACTGACGGCGATAAAACTCGGCTGTGGAGCTGAAAGGACTCTTTCACTTTGACTGTGGTTTGGCTCAAGTCTGCTTCATTTCAAAGTTCAGATCCTTTCTGCAGGTGGTGATTAAAAAAAGTACGGAGCCTCTTTTTGTCCAGGTATAAGGCCACATCTCTGACTCTTAATTCCCACAAAGTTCATCTGCGTAACTGTCTGTCTGTGCTGAACGATCTGCAGCAAAAAACATCTTATGGTTCATTTTTGTTCTTCATGATCTTAATCGACACGCTGAAGAGGCCATTTAATATATACAATACAGAGTATATTCCTGTAATCAATGGAGTCAACAACCCACAAAAGTGTTGGGGAGGGCAGACCCGTTAAAAAGCATATCCAGCAGGTGACTGGGCAATCGTTCGGTCAATCACATTCGTTACGGGTTAATCAGATGTTGTAGTAGAAGAGAAGTTCAAATCGCGAGCCACTGTGAACAGCAAACTTTTGCTGAAACACGTCAAGAGGGACTTCATATTTGATCTGCTTTAACAAAAATCCACCAGCTGGAAAATTTATTGAAGTCACACCCTGTGATGGAAAACCTGACAGCCCCAGAGAGAAGATGCTAAGATATCACAATTTCCTAACGTGTCGGGCAGAAGAGTGGGTGACAGGGACTGATCTCACTGTTAAAGGCTGAGAAATACAAACAACACACACAAATTAGACCCAGAATATTCTAAATAAGTTTATTTTATTTTTTAATCCTGCCTCTATAGCATATATCAAGACAAAAATGTCCCTTGTTTTAACTGTAGTGGACAGCCCCTGATGTCATGAACCAGGTATTAATCAGAATGCTCTCTCCATTCACAGCGTAGCTTTTAACTGGTGAGACCAGACGACATCACATCATCCCGATTTTAGCCTCTTCACTTTGGCTTCTTGTTAGTCTAAGAATCAATTTTAAAATTTTACTGATCACTTTTAAAGCACTAATGGGTATGACTCAGTGAGATCACTGAACTATGGACGCCCTGTATAAAAAGCTTGTGTTATCCTCAAATTAACTGAGAACTGACTGAACCACGCACTGGTTTGCCGTCGTGTCCCTTCACTGTCTTTGCCGAAGACGTAGGCTGAGCCTCCAAAGGATTTAGGCTAGGCCTAACAGAGTATTATTCCACTTGACACTGTTGGAAATGCCTTGGTTTGCGCTCTCAGAGAACATCTTGTTTCTTTGTTTGTTTGTGAACAGGATGACTGAAAAACTTAAAAACTCATGTGGTTGAAATTTTCAGGGAATGTTGGTCACAGCACAAGGAAGGAAGAAGTGATAAGATTTTGGTAATGATCAGAATCCAGAAGTGAATCCAGGAATTTTTTGAAGGATTTGTTTACAGTGCAAGATCGGGCAGTTTTCCACATCTCTGACAATAACTTGCTTGACACCTCAAATTCCTTTTAGTCTGTTGTCTGCTTTTATTTTTGATTTACTTCATCTGTCTACATCTGTATTTACATATATATATCAGAGTTTGGGTTCCTCAGGTCATAGTTTGTGCCTGAGTTCTCGTGCTTTGTTCTTTTGTCTGTTTTTGTCCCTTTAATAATTATCATTATTGAGCGTCCTGTCGTCCATAACTACACACCCCTGATGCGTCAGTCTGATCAACTGAGGGTTAAGTATCTTGCCCAAGAACACATGGACGTGTGACAGACAGATTTGGGCTTCAGTCCTCAAAATCCAGATTGATGGTGAAGTGACTCACCGACCAAGGCGTCAACTCTCGTTTGTGTCAGCGGTTCCCAAGGTGGGTGTACATTTTTGCCACCTCATCACGCTGGCGTTTCTTCACTCGGTGTCTGAAATAGACGTCAGGGATTCCGGCGCGCCTTCACACCAGAGTCCATGGTTATCCGCCCCCTTCTGCAGTGACTCAGCGGGTTTGGTATGAGATTATGGAGCCGTGGACGTGTCCAGATCCGCCCCGCTCACCAACACTTAGAGTTTCTGGTAAAATGTGGTTAAATTGAAGAAAAGACAGCCTCAGCCTGTGAAGCCGACATCCCACTGCTCCGTCCCTCTGCAGGATCGTCTTCACAGAGGTGTTGAGTCACCACATCGGATTTAAGGTTTTACACAACTGTCATGATTCAGAGTGTGTCATCCAGTATCAGATATTTCTGTTCAGCCTCAGCAGCAGTTGGACATGTCAGATGGTTATATGCAGATGTGGTCGGCCATGTTTATTTACTGCCAGCCACAGATTTAGCAACGGGCTGATTGGGCTGGTGCCCGTGGACCTGCGACCTCCAGGGGCCTCCTAGTCCAGTCTACTGTGTCACCCTGCCATTGATTTTGTTATATTTTAATATTATATTTTAATAAAAAAGAAATAAAGTAATTACACAATTTCTGCTATGATTTGCAAGAAAATCTGAATTATTATGTATATATATATATATATATATATATATATATATATATATATATATATATATATATATGTATATACACATATATACATTTATATATATATATGTTTATACATATATATATACATATTTACATACACATATACAGTATTTATTGTAGATTTAAGTTTTAAGTTTATATATATATATATATATATATATATGTATATATACAGTAAGTATAAGTTTTCAGTTCAATGTGCAGTGACGGCAACAATTCAGGTGACCATGAGAGCTGAGGCTGGAGGGAGAGCAAAATGGATAAGAAAAAATGGAGCAGAAAACAAAAAGGTGAAAAACTAAAAACTGAGAAAAAAGACTGAAGTAAGAAGACTTTTGAAAGATATTTGTAACTTTTTTTCATGCTGTCAGCCCCTTTTGGAATTGTAGATGTGAATGAGGAGGACAAGATTGCTAACAAGAGAGGGAGTTGGGAACAAAATGGCAGGAAGGCATATTTAACACCAAATTTTTTCATCTCGCATTTCTCAAAGTTATAAAAGTTATCACGAACTGGAGGACATATATATTTTTCTATTTCTACCTCCCAAAATGGTACAATAAAGTCAAATGTTAGCATGTGGGTTTTGTCCAAGCCTGACCTGAGGAAAACAGGCTTATGAGTCGTCGCTGCTGCCAGAGAAGGCTGATCCTGTTCACCTGCGCTGAGGAACCCTGATTGGCTAGGCTGACTCCCAAGCCCCACATCAGCCAATCAGGAGCAACTGAGGAAACAGTATAAGAAGCTGTAACCAGCCGTGCTCCTGTGCCTCTTCGCATTAGAAATACATTGTTGGAATCTGTGAAAATTCTGTAACCCCTTTTGTGAGGCACTAGTTCGCTTATTTTGTAACTTTTTAGCACATTATACACACACTAGTCCTTTTCACTTGTTGGACACATCAGAGAATTGGGTGCTGTTTTGTTTGGTAATTGTTCTCTTTTGATTTGTTAGACAGGGTTTGTTTTCTATAGCTCTAGGTTAGAGTCTCCTATTGCTCTCATTTTACTTCTGTTTACAGCACTCATTTAGTTAATTGCCTCCCTTTGTTGTCACAATTTTACTTTTGTTTAATAAATAACTTCTTGGTTTTATGTTACTTCCCTTTCCCCAAACGAGCTGGTTGTAACATGAAGAGTGAAGCATCTTTAAACATTCACATCCTCAGTAATGTCAGGCTCGATGGTGGTCAGCGCACTGACGGCAGCAGTAAGCCAGCAGGTGGCGCAGAAGCAGACTGGGACTCGCTGGCTTTAGCATATTAATGTGGTACGTGAGTTTTGCGTCGTCTCTCAGGAGTGGCAACAACATAAACTGTGTCACTGAGACAGTCACGAACCTCATATAGACCGGTAAATCTGGCAGAGAGAGACGAACCTGTAATCGGCAGTAAAGCCAAAACTCTGTCACCAACCTGAAAGCGGCGGAGAACGGCAGCTCGGTCAAAACGACGCTTCATGGTGGACTGGGTGAAGTTGAGACACTCTTGGCAAGTTAATTGGCACTATGCAAACGCTCACAGAACTTACTGTCAAAATCTAACACATTTTCTTCACGAGTCTGAAGAGAGGAACTTTTCCGTCAGAGATTTCAAAGGGCTGCAGAGCGAGTGGCCAACAACGAGCTCCACAGGACTAAAGCCAAAGGACTGTTGGAAAGCCTCACGGGCCGCAAACAAAACAAACGGAAGACCTTCATCCCAATTCTTACCTGTTTCTAAACAACATTTACAGAGCATTGGTTTTAATGTCTGATGCCAGCGCTCTAGCACGCCCTGAGACTCGGGGTGAAAGGTTTACGCCTAGAGTCCTGAGGATCTGTTTAAATAGCTTGGACTGGAATTTGGCGCCCTGGTCAGTCTGGGTTACTTGAGGACGGCCAAATGTTGATCAAAATTTTGTCAAAGCTTTCACATCCGAGCTGGACGTAATTTTACGCAGTGGGATTGCTTTAGGATAGTGAGTGACCGCACACATAAGGGTGAGTAAATACTGATGCCCATTTTTGGTACGCGGTAGCAGACCCACACAGTCCATTATTATGAAAGGGCCTCTCCTATTTAAAACCTGATATAATCCTATTTTACAAAGCATCTTGATGTTATTCACAATCTATATAAAAAAAAACATGTTAAGCTTTCTAAAATGTAGATCACACATGACACGTTGTCACAGTGACAGCCAAATAAAAGCTAGACATTATTGGTGCAGGAAAATATGTATAAAAATTCCTATGGATATGTTCATGACTTTATGATAAAATTCATACTGCAAATGACACACAGTTCCAGTTAATATGTGCATGTGTACATTTAACCCTAATTTTTTTTAAGTGATAATCTAACTCATACAGCTCTAATGGTGGAGGTGATGGCACGTGCTATTACATTTTAGTGTGACAGGGCCAGTGGTTTCCACACTTTTACTGTCTAAAAAATTCTACATATTTTTTTTTTACCCCATGGCTATACATTTATATACATTTACAACTCTATTGCACATTATTTGGTCATTTAATAAGCATTTCCTTAAAACTCAAACCTGCATCATATGGAAATGATGTGTCAGCATTTAACATCAACTGAAAAAAACAGCATTGCACATTTAAACTTAAAGAGGAAGCATTTAAAAGTGACACAACATGCAGAGTCCAAACCTTTAGCACATAAAAGCGTTAAAGCTTTAAATAAACTCAGTCAGATGACAAACTCCTCAGAATTTAATAATGTCATAAAATGTTCTCTAGAAGGTTAACACTTTTAGTCTGGCTCATTTCTTTACTGTATGAGCTCAGTTCCTCTTAAATTCAGGCTGCAGCTTTTAAAGAGCCACGCTTAGCTCAGAGCATGAATCTATTTTGTCTCAATCGAGGAACCTGCAGAAAAAAATGTACCTAACACAGGTAGGATGTGGCTGGAGAGTAGCCAGGGCTAACATGCCACGAAGGGAGTACTTCTTTTCCGCTCCATTCCTGCTGCAGCATGTGCATTATTTACTACTGATAATGTTACTGCAAGCTAATGAAAGTAATTCCTGCAAACATCAGTAAATCCCGTGCAGCAGATCAGGCACAGGCATCGTTACTGAGGCTCTAAGCAACATCTGCAGTCTCTGATTACAAACTGAACATGTGTGTGTAAATCCTGTATAAATTACAGGCATTTCCACAGGCTGCAGTTCTACAGTAATCTGTAACAGTAAAACATGTATGGGAAGGGGTGGCCATTGGGGGGCCTCCAAGAGTAATGGCCCAGGGGCCTCATATATTCTACATCTGGGCCTGTTTACTGCAGAGATCTTTCTTTTACTCTGCGTCAGAGGGCAGATGGTGAAGGGATGAGAAGATCAAATACTCCTGAAGTTTGGCCAAGATCGATTTGACACCGAGTAAAAATAGAACATTTATGTTTTAATATTTTACTTTAGGATAGAGATTCTGAAAAATATCTGGAAGTCAACAAACGTGAAAAACTGCAAGTAATTGTGATAATTATACAATTTATGTGTTGGTTTAATAGACAGGTTCATTGGTCCACACCAGAGCTCCTGTGAGCTTTCAGGGCACCCATGATCTAACGAACTTTCCAAAATAAGTGAACCATAGTTCACCTGGTCTGGACAAACGCTGTTATGTGTGAAAGCGTTCTTAGAAGAGTCAGAAATTTGTATGCAAATAAACCTGCACTTGGGCACCAAATATTGGATCTTTTTTTTTTTTTTTTTTTTCAAAAAAGTGTGACAAACTCCTGCACCATGAGAGAGCTGTTGGCTTTCTTTCCCTCATTCTATTATGGCAGTTTTTAGTTGGAAATATGACTAAAAACAATGGTTTTATCTTAAAGTTTTAAGAGATTTCAAGTTTATAAATCATAAAAATACATCTTTTTCACTCTTAAAGCATTGAAAGTTTGAAAATTTTGTGTTGAATTAAAAATGAAAACTTTTTGCCGCCTAGGTTGGATATCTTTTTTTAAGTTTATGAATCTTGCATCATGTTTTATCCTAGTTTGTATCGTTGGAGGTGACAAACCATCTCTCACTCTCCCTGCAGAGCAGAGCACGTCACTGCTGCACGCCAATGATTGGCTTATCAATTTAACCTAAAAGTAATCTCTCCACAGCCTCCACCCTGCAGTGACATCACACAGACATTTGACCCCTCAGTGTTTCTGCTAGGACTCGGGGTCAGAGGTGAGAAGACGGCCAAACACTCTCCGTCTGACCTCACGTCAGCCTCTAACTTTAGCTCCACGCTCTCACACTCAGACGCAGAGACGAACATGAGATCGTCGCCACGGTCCCGCTGAAGCCAAAACCCTGACGAGGCAAAAACATGGGCACGTTCCCCGCCGTGTCAGACTGATGGACTGACAGGCAGCTGACCTCACGCCACCAACGCCGCATGTAACACAAAGAGCATCGGACGACGGGGCTGGGCGATGTCAAGGGGAAAGAATTGTGAAATGAGAAAGAGATGTTGAGATTTCACAATGTGAGGAGGATGAGGGTGAAGCAGAGATGGTACGATGGAAATGAGGAGCACATGATGGAGCGTGGCAGCGTCTGTCCGTCTGTCCAGTGTGCAGAAGAATGCTGAGCCTCCTTCTGCCTTAGTAATGATATTATGAGCACCGGACGGCGGCTATGATCGACATGTAGACGCTAACTCAGAGGGTGATGAGGTGTTTCTAACAGCAGCCATCCTTCATTGTTTTAACTCATTATTTAACAAAGTGTAATAATTCAGGTGTGTTTCTCTGACTTTCATAACTTAATCTTGGAGCAAATCAATTTAAATATGAACTTGAGATCCAGAGACAACCAACCAGGCACGTTCACACTCTCACCTGAGGCCAATCAAGAGCCATCAGTTACCCTCACTGGCATGTTTTGGTTGGTGGGAGTAGGCCAGATTTCCACACATGCAGAGAACATAAACGCCACACAGGAAGTACCTGACCAGGGATATTTCGACAGAAATGCAGCCCTCTCTGTCATCTCTTTGTCTGAATCTGTTATTTACCTGCAGCAGGTCTGTACCAACGAGACAACGGGCAGGGGAGAAACAGAAACAGTGCTGTTATGTTCCACCGGGACAAAGGGAAGGCCAGGAAAGCATCAAAGTACCTGCGTGCCCACAGCAAGAAGGTTGCTGGTTCAACCCCTGTGTTGGTCAGGCCCCTTCTGTGTGGAGTTTGCATGTTCTCCTTGTGCATGCACGGGTTCTCTCCAGGCAATCCAGCTTCTTCCACAGACCAAAAACATGCTCACTAGGTTGATTGGTGACTCTAAATTGCCCTAAGTTGTGAGTGTGAGCTTGAATGGTTGTCTGTCTCTCTATGTGGGCCTGTGGTTGGCTGGCAACTGGTCGGGGATGTCAGCTGGGAAAGGCTCCCGCCCTCTGTGACCCTGAAAAAGGATGAGCGGTAAAGATGACAGCCATGGTATTGGCTGCCAGAACAGACATGTTTCAGCCGTGACGCTTCCCGTGTGTTTGGACTTGTTGTACAGAGACGATTACTACCTCCACCGAGGAGGTTTGTTTGTTTGTTTGTTTGTTTGTTTGTTAGCACAATTACGCAACAACTACTGGACAGATTTTGCTGAAATTTTCAGGAGATGTTGGTAATGGCCCAACTTAAAAATGATTAGATTTTGGTGGTGATGCAGATAACCTCCATTAGAATGATCGTTTTCTTCTCAATAACTGTCTAACTAATAACATCAACATGATTTTGAGTGCTAGGTGTGTGTTTTCAGGGTCATGAATCAAAATATGATGGTAACTTTATCATGGACCCGTTGTTTATTGATTTAACAGATATGTGTGAGCTACCTTGGCAGAGCTTTGAGCTCTCCGAGTGCTGTCTAGTTTTTAAAGTGGATGGCCTTTATTTGGTTCAAGTCAAAATTGTGGCTCCTTTCCTGCACATCATTCTCCACTCTCACATCCTACCAGCTGATCAGCTTCTCCAAGGTAAAGACAGGGAGAGCCTAAAAATAAATCTTTAAAAAAATGACTGAGACTTCACATCAGGACAGACGTAACACGAACCTTCAGGCTTCATGCGAGGGTAACAAAGAGATTCAATGAGGCGTCTCTTCTAAACTCGAACACATCAGAATTTAATTTTCCAGCCTGAATCTTAAAAGTCTTTTTGGCCTCCGCCGTCACTCTCATGTTGCCCGTTTGAAACGCTGAATTGAACAGAAAGAAGAGCAGAGCGGCCATTTTTTTTAACCAGCAGAGACCGATGAGAGTGTGAAAGCTTTGCTGCGGGGGGATGGGGGGGGTCACTTTCTTTACTCTCTGACTCCCCCTCCTCACCCCTCATCCCCTCTCCTTCACTCACTTGTTCTCTCTCCGGCTCAGAAACGGCGAGGAGTCAGTCCGTCTGTTTCGAGAGGTTTGGAATTAGTTGGTCTCCTAGCAACAGGCGTACAATACAACATGGAGCGTGTGAGACAGTGAGAGTGGTGTGTGTGTGTGGGGGGGGGGTGTGTGTGTGTGTGTGTGTGCATTAATCAGCTGAACACACTTTTTCCACTGTCCTACATGTTTGTGGGTTTACTCTCCTGTGGAAACCTGTTCCACTCCACGCGTCGCCTCACTCTTCCCTCGTCTTCCTCACACACACACACACACACATTCTTCATCCACGGCGGACGGCACTTCCTGGCGTTACGTAAGACGCTGAATGGAAACTGGTGATAAGCAAGAGTTTTTATCACGAGGACAGCAGCAGTGACCATGAGAGCCTGGGTGGGACAAACTGTCCGTGGGGGAGGAAACGGGGGAGAGTATCCTCTAAACAACCATGCCGACCTCCCCCCCCACCCCCGCCCTCCCACATGGTCACCATGATGTCACCAACTGTGCCGTTCAGCCCAAATGTGGGTCACTACCCCGGGACAACCTGCAGGGCTGCAGGGTGTCCACCAGAGGCTTCCTGCAGAGTCAGTCTCTATTGACCTCCATGCTTTTACAGTTTGACCTGCTCTTCCTCTCATGAGAGAGCACATCTATGCACAAGACAGGAAGTCCACAGCATCCCTCTCTCCCTGTTAACAGAGAAAGAAGCTTCCTGAAACAGCTTGTTCCTCCATCTGCAACTCCCAAACTAACAAACCTGTCATCCATTGACTCGAGCTGCAACCACGCTGCAGCACAGAGACTGTAGAGCTTCAAAACATGGTGATAACAGCATGAGCAGAGTCGACCAGTCAATGCATGAAGGCATGATTTCGGCATGAAGCCGGACTCTCTGGTGACGGTGGCGGAGAAGAGAACATTTGACAAACTGCGACACATTATGGAGGATGCCAGGCACCCTCTGCAGCCCCAGACTGCTCCTTCAAAAGTTCAGGACCAACAGACTGAGAAACTCTTTTGTCCATCAGACCATCAGACTGTACAACTCCTCACTGGGGGAAGAGGAGTAACAGGAAGACTGAGGAAGGAGCAGTAGCCAGCCAGAAACCATATTTTTATATTTTTAACTATATTTATTTATATTTTTTATTTATATCTGCATTGTTTTACTTCCTGATATCCTGTGTTTTTTACCCTGTATACTACACAATGTTACAATAAATGGGTTTGATAAAGTTCTATCTAATCTAATCTAACCAGTCAAAGCAGACTGATGGAGAAGGGGCCCAGTCCTCCAGAATTTCAGGCCTCCAGGACTGAAAATGGAGGCCAATGCAGGAGTGACAAAGGCTGTAGTACCTCGAGTGTCCACTTGAGGCTGGCTGCAGAAACCTGACAACCAAATGATTGTGTGCAAGGAAAAAAAATACAATTTACAGCCTGGTTCAGCTTGGATCAACAGTTTTAGTCAGAATATATAAAAAATTCATATTATTATATAAAATTTAATTTGTTTACATGTTGGCCCTGTTGACTTGTAATCTTATAATCACCTCCTGAAATTGTAGTTCTTGCGTGATTTCCTGTTTCAATCTGCTCATGGCTGCACTCACCTGTGCAGTGCTTTAAATACGCTTCAACTGGGTGAAGATATGTGTCTCTAGATGGGACGCTGCAGCAGTCAGACTTTGTGAAATTGCAGGTAACACATGATAAAGCTGACACTGACAGGCTGCCAAATTAAGCATTGCTTAGTCTCAGTTTGAGTTTCAAAATAATTTATATCTCTTGACAAGTTGGTCATTTTCTTAAAAATGTTCAATAAGAGAATCCTTGCTTGAGTTCAGAGACACAAAGTACAGTCTTATGACCAGGCACTAGAACAAATATGGACAAGATAAGGTCTTAGGATAAGATTATAATTGCAAATGTTTGTACTTGTGAATTAATATTTGGTATTTGAAAAACCATGACCCCTTTCCTTGCTGTAAAACATCAAAAAGTGTTGAAAATGTTGATAATCTTTCTCCTATCCGAGAAACCTTCAGCACTACATCAGAATTAAAACCTGATTTGAATAAATTTGGGACTTTTGTATCACAGGTCACATAAATCTCTTCACTGAATATGTTTAAATTAAAGGATGTTTTTTGGAGCTGAATGGGTTAAACTGCCCTGAGTGGAGCTGTGAAATGTGAGAAGTGACCGGAGAGAGAAGGAGAAGGAAGGGTGATTTCTAGGGACCGACCGAAAGAGGAAGACCCGAGCGTCACCCTCCTCCTCTGTCGGCTCTGAGCCTCCCTGCTGAGAGCCTCTCTTCTTCTTCTGCTCTTTTCGGTGCTTTTGGAGTCGTTTCTTTGTCCAGATTCATGACACCTGTGACCAGAGGAGTTTTTGAACTAGGGGGACTCTTTATGCTGTTACACCGCTCCAGACGAGGTTCTTTCCCCGAGCGCTAAAGCCCAGCAGTAAGCGTTTCCCACTTCCCGTGCCGAGCTGATTCAGCCTCCAAGAATGTCGAATCTCTGACTCACACTTCCTCCTGGATATGACCGAGCTTCCTCTGCTCCGCTAACTGATTTAGCCTCCCTCTCCTCCCTCGCTCCACCCGGCTTTCTCCCCCCCTAAAAAAAACCGCCAGCCTCCTTCCTCTAACAGTCTGAGAGTGTAAGAAGTGAGTCCGCCCGGTGCAGCGGCCCGGGCCGGCTCACTGACCCACTGAAGCTGTAAGTCATCAACCATGTGACTCATTTGAATTTAATTTGTCACGTCTATTTTTAGACGCTTCAGTCTGGTCTGATGATCATTCATAGGCGAGGACAGATGGCTCTCTGTTTTATCGTTGAGGCTAACAGCAGGTCCACAGTTAGCGTCTCCTGGACAGGTGAGCTAATAAACATTAGCACACTGAGTCCAGCTCTCAGTGTGCTAATGTTTAAGAAGATATAAACCAAACTTTGACTACCTCCAGGCTGAAAGTGCCTCATGTCCCCCTGAGACCCCCTGTTGTCCCCACTGGGGGGCCTTGGACCCCAGGTTGGGAACCAAGGCTTCAGCCAATAGTTTACCCAGGAGCAGAGGTCGTTTGTACAAGGCCCGTGTCCTCATCAGAGTCAAAGGGTTGGAGTTTTTGACCTTGAGATAGATGTGGCGTGCATAGAGAGACATAACACTCAGATACAGAGAAATGAAAATGATGAGGTATTTTTAAGCATTTCTGCTCCTGCCAGCCTTCATCTGTGGGGGGCTGAATCATGAGTGACTAATAACTACATAAATTAAAGGGTTAAATTATATTTTTATTCATTTTGAGGCACCTCGGTGCTAAAAAGAAAAATCTGCGCGCTGTCCCTTTACAATGACGGGACTGACTTATTTAATCTGACTGATGAAGGTGAAGGAGGTGAGGGAATGTGGTCTTTTCAGGACTTATTTTAAAAAAAGGTCTTCTTTTGTCATTTTTTTCCATCAACATGCTATAAAAGAATTATTTCCTCTTGATTTTATGCACAGATCGACCTGTCATTGCAAACAAAAGCCGTTCCTGCAGCTCATTAAATTAGGTAACAGTTTGATATCCAAAGATCAGAAAGTGACTCATCACTTAATAAAACAGATCCACTTAACTGTTCTCATTCTGCAGGCGTGTTTGCCGTAATATTTGTTGATGGATGTTTAGAAACGCGTCGTTATTGCGTCAAACTTTCTCTGTATTGTTGACTCTTACGTTGTTGGAGACTGTTTGCATTCTCTTTGGCATTTGAAGGGCAGCATCGCTGTATTTAGCCTGGAGGGGCAGAAAATTCATGAGCCTGTTCTGACCTTAAGAAAGAAACACAGCGATAAAGCTCTGGACCACACCTCATGTTCAACACTCAGGGCAGGTTTACCTTCAAGGGTGCAGGAATTAAAGTGCGTCAATCAGACACTGAGGATGACAGGTATGTCAGGAGGTCTCATAAAAGTCCCTGTGGCCCGAGTTTAATTAGATTTTAAAGTTGTCTGAAGATTCTTTCTCTTTTCACTTCACAGCTGAACCCAAACAATGTGATACAGCACCAACAAGCCCTCATATCTTTGTTTTGTTGTAATGGTCTTTAATTAACCTGGTGTTTCAGTTTCTGCAGCTGTTGAAATCAAACATATCACATCTGTACAACATCTAATTATTTTAATAAAGATGACAGAAAGTAAAGAGCTGAAAGGTTTAGAGTGAAGCTTAACACTCATATCAGACTGGAAGCATGTCGGCTGTGCTTTAAATTGTTTTTTATTCAGTGGTTTACTGAAGGACTCTGGTCAGAACAGTTCATAATATTGGAAAAAAAAATCCTACAGATGTGTTAATGAGGGCATCAGTGACCACCCACACCTGTCTATTTACCTGTGTTCATCTTATTTTGTGTCTGCTTCAGCCAACAGTGACGTAAACTGTTCTGCGACTCCTCCGAAGAGTTGAAATTTTTTTTAAAAAATGCTGGAAAATCGCGGCAGAGAAAGACACCCGGAAGAAGTGCTGTTACAGAGGAAAACAATTGTTTCAACAGCAGTGATTTTTAGAGATGTGTCTCTGTGCGATCGGCACCTTAGTGTGAACATTTAGGTCCTTTCATTGTCTGTTTTATTGACTGCATGAATATTTTAGGCTGCTTTTTGTATTGGAGTGCCCAACATCGTATCCAAACTGAGCATCAGATGTCGTGTTGCCTGCTGTCCACACTGCAAAACGGATGCAGTGTGTGCCCTGAATTTACCTTTATAAACAGCACAGCCGGTGTTTTTGTTGCACAGATAGAGAAACATACGTGTAGAGATATGTTCTGATGAGGAGTGGACTCAAAGGCTCATCAGTGCACAGCACGACACTTCAGTGATGGAAATGGATGAATGCTCCACTCTCGCCGTCACATTTAAAAGATAAACGATCTCTGCTGAGGGAGAAAAGTCAAAGAAATTTAAGAAAATCCCTCCAGCACCTTCAGTCTCCCTCCTTCCTTGCTCATGTCGATGCTAGGGATGCAGAGGAAAACAGAAAATAGGAGGCGAACACACGTGGTGTAGCTTCAGTTACGACACTCACACATTATTCAGTGTGATTAGTCTGACTTTGCCCTACAGGGGGCCACAGATTGGGCTAAACACACAGACCAGTCAGTGCTGTAATGCTTGAATTTGTTTTTTACCTTTGACACTGTTTTTTTAGAAATCAGGTCACACCACCTGACTGCATCCAGATTCATGTTCGATTGTCGAAGAGACTTTGCCCAACTGGGAATTGTGGTAAAAACCAGGCAAAATGTCTTGTAGTGTGCCCTCAGCTTAAATCATACAACTTTGATGTTTTTATTTTCTCTGTACTGCTGTGTGAACATTTTTGATCAAGGGCTGCAGCGCCCCTTACTCCAGAAAAAATGCAGCGAGCTCGAGCTGTCAGTCCGAGGAAAGAGCGAATGGAGCAACAGGACTGAACATGACTGTGATCAGATTATTTCACATTCTTTATTAGGAATAACCCCTTAAGATGTGTCATCTTATTTTTGAGGGGATCCTTAAGGCAAAATGCAACATTTGAAATACAGGTTTACAACCCAACGAATAGAGCACAAAACAGTATATGACCGAGGTGACGCAGTACAAGAATAAAGAAAACAGGAACAAAAAGTAAACAAAAATAAACCAGACAAACAAACAAAATCTGAAAGGAACAGAGCTGTCAAGTGATGATAGGTATACAAGCTCAGGAGAACCTTTGTGTGGCAAGTTTGAGCTGGAGTGTAGTTTGTAGTGAACATTCAGGTCAATAATAATCACACTGATGATGTTCATATTTACAAGCAGAACATGGTTAAAGTGAAACAGGTGAAATGGAAGTGTGGTTTAAAACAAGTACAATTAATCCTGAGATATGAGGACAGAGCATTTTTAGGAATGGAGAGAGGTGATAGACCAAATATTTGCTGGAAGATCGTTCCAATCTGAACATAAACACTTTCTTAGCTACTGATGTGGAAACCCTGGAAGAGAAAAAAATAGCTGTTTTGTTAGTCGCAGTTGATAATTAGAGGACAATGGTACCAAAAGCTGTTTAAGACGGAGGGGATAACTGAGATGTATACACCTGTGGATAAACTATAAGCAATGAGACTGCCTTCTTATTGTGGAGGAGGGTAAATCAAGCTTCTCATACATGGTACAGTGGTGAGTTGTGAAGGGACAACCAATCGTGTTTCAAATCCCATGGTGCTGTTTTCTGATCAGTGAAAGTCTTCTCACCAAAGTGCACGTCATAGCCGACCTTACGTTTCTTTGTCCACAGAGCAGTGACAATAAAGGTATTCTCTTATCAGCTTCCCTCGCTCATGATCGTCATCTCCTGGGAAAATCTCTACAGCTGCAGTAAAGCTCGGCAACAATGATATTTGTTTCAGTTTCTACTTAAATCAACACGTTTGAGCCAGTGTAAGCGAGTGTAAACTCTTAATTGGGTTAATTGGTCTGTGAGGAGATGGAGCCCTGTGATTACATCATTTAATATTTGACTTCCTCTCCCTCTTTAGCTCAGGAAGGATGTGGAGCCTGACCCTGACACGGCCCTCCATATCTCCGCCATAAAGTCGGTCAGCCTGCGTTTACTCGAGTGTGAAGCCGACGTCTTTCCTCTGAGCTCAGTGGAAAGTTTACCTTGTGACCGAGGTGTGCTGCGAGCTGATTATGCAAACATCCCACAGCCAGCAGAGCCTGCACACGCACACACACGGCGTGCATGCATTCACCTGCTGTGACGTCACCTACGACAGGTGGATACTGGAGGCCCCGAGGCAGTGTGTGTGTGTGCGTGTGTGTGAACTGTTTACTCATAACAGTCTGATTGTTAGCGAGCCGCGCGTCAAGAGAGCGAGGATATGGCGAGTGATGATGTCACACGGTCATAACGGAGGGAAAAGTTGTGCAATCCCTGCGTCAGTGTGGGGGGGCGACAGCAGGTCAGAGCAGCACGCCGGCCGCTCGACCTCCAAACAACATCTGTCAGAGGGAGCGGCCGGTTAGTCAAGGCTGGCTGAGTTATACAGGAGGAGGAGGAGGAGGAGGAGGAAAGCACCGGAGCGTCCACGCTGATGAAGATCTGATGATGATAAACTGATGAAGAATGTTGGAGAGAGAAGAAACACAAACAGGCTCAGCTGCTCGACTCCATCACACTCACAGAAGAGTGAAACAGACGTAGACCTGATCAGCTGAGACGAACCACGTCCCAGGACCTTTGACCTTTAGGGTCTTGTTTCAAGGTCTGACTGTTTCCTCTGTTTCTGTGGTCACTGTGAAAAGACAGCCACACTCCCCAGGACACCTCCTTCACCTTCAGAGCTCCTTCATTCTTCAAGGTTGTTGAAGGCTTGTTTCTAAACCTAAAAGAAGAGACGTGCATGTGGACCCACTCTGTTTTTATCAGCTGACCAACAGAGACATTTGGGAACGCAGTGGACCGAGGCTTTGCCTCTGTTGTATCATATTTGATACGTACTTTTATGATACCTCTATCTAATCTCTATGATCAATAAATTACTAAAAAAAACATCTGAATACAATCAGATAAATGATAAAAAATTGTCCTCAAATGGATTATCAGTTGCCAAAAACACCTAATGAATCAAATAAGATACAAAAAATATATATTTTAAATGTTATGGAAAATCTGATTTTTCAGGATTTCAGTATAAAGTGAAATAAACATTTCAGCTCCAAAAAATTAGAATTTTCCGGCTATAATTTGTGTTTTCAGGCAATAAAGGGTAAAAATAGTCTTCTGTTTTCTCATCAAGTATTTGAAAATATTCCTGTCCAATCAAAAGCACATCAACACATTGTTTGTTAAGTTTGTTACCTGTACCTTTTCTTGCATTTTCATTTTCATATCTGTTCCTTATCTGTCCATCCATCCATCCTGGAGCCTCCTTTGTTACCTGCTGCGCTCGTCCAGGTCGTTGCTCTTCGCAGTTCCCTGAGCTCTTACAGATCTTGGGGAGACTTCATTTTCTCACAGAGCACCTTGGACATGGAGAAGTCTCCAAAAACAGCTGAAGATAGATTCACTGATCTCACTGAGGAAATAAAAGGATCATAAAGAGCGTGGTGACAGAGAAGTGAAGCTGTTTTTCTTGAAATGTCTCTGTACATTTGAAAGCCTGTTTTTAAATGTTGAGACTTGTTTAATGTGTTGTTGTTTATTCTGTAACACTGTATTGGCTGCTACCTTGGCCAGGTCTCTCTTGTGTCTGTTTTTTTTCATTTTTATTTTGGTTTCTGGTTCCTCTTTTATTTTGCTAATTCCTGTCTCCCTCTCTTTCAGTTCCTGGTTCGTCTCCCTCCTGTGTGGTTACCTGGCCACTCCCTGATGTGTTTCACCTGTGTCATGTTAGTTGCACTCCCTGCCCCTTTAAGCATGCTCACTCACAATCTGCCAGATTAACTCACGTACCTTCGTAGTTATCCAGCACTCTCTTCCTGACCAGTTCCTGGTGTTTTTGACCAGTTTCCTGATTCTTGGTTTCTGACTGTGTACCTCTGATTATCTGCTGCCTGGTAACGAACTCTTTTTCTGAATAAAGACCAAGTTTTTGGATCATGAACAGCTCCGCGTCTGCGTCCTTTCTGTCTGTGTCTTGACATCTTGTAAAGGAGATTTTTAATCTCAGTGGGACTTCCTGGTTAAATACAGGTCAAATAAATACATAAAATAAATCTATCCTGCTTATCCCTTTTGGGGTCACAGGGACTGGAGCCTATCCCAGCTGACACTGGGCGAGGCAGGGTACACCCTGAACTGTGCCAGCCAATCACAGGGCCACACAGAGAGACAGACAACCATTCACACTCACACTCATACCTGAGGGCAATTCAGAGTCACCAATCAACCCAATGAGCATAGTTTGGTCTGTGGGAGGAAGCTGGAGTGCCTGGAGAGAACCTACACATGCACAGGGAGAGCATGAAAGGTAATGAAGGGCCCTGCCTGACACGGGGATCAAACTAGCAACCTTCTTTCTGTGAGGCAGGTGCACTACCTGCTGTGACCTGACTCGTGTTATGGTGTGTTTAGTATGAGATGTTCTTTGTTTATATTTCAACACCACACATATCTAACCGTCTTGATCAAATCCTGTTATTAAAAACTATTGAGGGCACTCTCCCCGGTTTCAACATCAGCTGTAACCATGGCAACCACAGACACAAGCAGCCATGGGTCACCAGTCAACAAAATCACTTCTGAAACAATAAGACCGGGTCTCGCTCTAATCAGCAGTTTGTCTCAGAGAGAACGTCTCTGACTGAGGAGGTGCTGGAGTGGGACGTCCCTGTCCACACGGAGACACCCTAAACCCATAAAGGGACGGACATGGTCAGCAGTAATACTCAGGTAGGCTGTGGGGCCCAAAGAAAATGTCCCCACACCACCACAGCAGCAGCAGCAGCCTGGCTGTTTCAGTTTAACTTTCTCTGTGGAGTTTCCATGTTCTCCATGTGCATGTGTGGGTTTTCTGCAGGGACTCTGGTTCCTCCCACAGACCAGAAAACATACTGGATTTATTGATTTGTGACTGGATGAGAGTGTGAGTGCAAATGGTAATTTGTCTCTTTATGCTGGCCTGTGATTGGCAGGCAACCAGCTGAGGTGTAACCCAGTGTCTCAGCCCCCCTGTGAACCTGAAACATGACCTCTGTATATTTGTCTCTGCCTAGGAGGTCATGTTTTTGGCCCCGTTTGTTTGTCGGCTTGTTAGCAAGATTACAAAAAACTACTGGATGGATTTTGCTGGAATTTTCAGGAGATGTTATTATGGGTAACGGCCCAACTTAGAAATGACTACATTTTGGTGGTGATCTGCACATTTGTCTGGATACAAAAAATTCTCAAAATTTAGAAAAAAGTTAACATTGGGCTGAATCGTAAAAAATATCTATGACATCACTTAATGGATTCGCTTCAAAATTTACAGGATAATATATAAAACATGTCTCTATTATCAAGGTAAATTTCATGTGGATCTGATCCAGATTGACGTCACAAAAAAACAAAACACTGAAGTTAATGGGAAATCTCATTCATTTCTCCTCGGCTGCTGTGAGGGTTTCGCCCCCTTTACGTCATTATTGAAATTGTAGTTTATTTGCAAACTGACATCAACATTTTCCAAGCCTATGTCACTTCATTTCCCAGTTTGCCATAAGCAGAGACTTGGTCGTCCAGTCAGATCTTTTCTATTTCCATAATCAGGGTAAAGGATTGGTTCGGCGCAGTGGCACCACGGTTGAAAAGCTTAAAAAAGAGACTCTTTACTCTTTAATGATTAAAAATGTGTCCCTCGGGAACTGAGAAAACAGTAATGTGGCCCTTTTGGTGATAAAAGTTGCTGATGTCAGCATCGTCATTAGCAGTCTGGTGCTGACCAGATGTGATGATTTGTGGGCGTTCAGCTGAAATTGACTGTATCTATAAAGGGGGATGGATAATGGATGAATGACCTTCTAAAGTCACGCCGCCTTCTGCTAATGTGACATGTTCACCACAGACTTGATGGTCATTTATCTGTGAGCATCGCGGCTGTTATTAACCGCTCTTTTAACATAACCAGCAGATATAGACTCCTGTTTCTTAATCTACGACAACAATAAAGAAAAGTGCTTTCGAACAGTTATAATAAAAACGGGAATTAAAATGTAGGTACTTCACTGATCCTGATTGTTATTTCAGAGGTTCGCTCGCCCTCCACCTGTTGGACCAGCGGAGTTCCCCTCAGACTCCAGGTGAGGCAGCACCTGTCGGGTCAGTTTGTTTATGACTTCAACAAACATCCAGTAAAATCCTCCTGGTTTATCTCACGTTAACCCTTCCTTCGCCAAATATCATGTGGTCATTATTAGGTTGACCCTGTGACCTTTCCCCCGGTTTATTGTTTTATTTTGGTGACTTGGTCTGTTTCACATCATGACCATCAGCCGGCTGTTGGAGCTCCACACAGCTGAACGATGATGGTCCGAGGAGTCACCGTGACTCAAAGTCAACCACAGGAAAGAATTTACACGCTCTGGAGCCTGCAGCACAGTGGTGTTTATCATCTGTTTTCCTGCAGAAGACGCTCAGATGATTCTCCACAGGAGGACCATCAGCTCACAGAGGTGGAGGAGCAGGCGGCTTCATGCTGAGGGTGGAGTTAGTGCGAGCGTTTGTGGACACTGCCCTCATGTGGCTCCTCCACAACTCACAGAGGAACAGACGAGCGCTTCAGCCTCTTTATCTCATCGATAATTAGAGACAGAAGATCAGAGTCAGACACTTAAAATGGAACTTAACTACAATCCTGATGACATTTTTAAAATGTAACATGAACGTTTTTTTTTAATCTGAAAAGACTAAACTTAACTCTGATGTCTCGTCAGGAGCTTGAAAAGATAATCAAATCATCAGTGATAAACATTTAATTATTCCTGAGATTATTTTATAATTATTAATGCAGATTACTTTAGATTAATTACCATCCAGGTTGTTGCTGCCAGTGAGTCTCAGTTAAATTTAAAGGCAAACATCAGGCTGCACAAAAAGACTTTGGTAGATTTTTCATTCCTGAATGGTACAGTATATTTACAGTACAGTGGATTATCAGTTGCCAAAAACACTTACTGTATCAAATGAGATACAAAAAATATATATGTTAAATTTTATGGAAATTTTGATTTGCAAGAGCACGAACCCCCACCAAGGGCATTTCCAACACTGGCTAATGAGTGTGGAAAAAACTGCTAACATGTCATTGAAAAAATCCCTGGATCCACATTCAGATTCAGATCTTCACCAAAATCCAATCATGTCTTCCTTGAACCATGATTAACACTCCCTCAAAGTTTCATCTAAGTCTGTTTTTAACTTTTCGAGTTATCCTGCTAACAGACACACAGACAGACAAAAACATGCCCTCCTCAGAGGAGGCATTAACAGAGCTGCTGTCGTTAAAGGATCATTAAATGGTGGAAAAGGTTTGTTTTTCCAAATGTGTCAGAAAGGTCCAACACCTGAAAAGTTCCAGTGATTCTATGAACACATGATGGTAGCGTCAGTTAGTAGAAATGGATGGATGGATGGATCTGAGGATGTCTTTACATCCAACCAGATGAATAAAAGAACAGATCTTTGGTTGGGTGAATGGAGAGACTGAAGGACAGATGGATGGATGGATGGATGAAATGATCTCAGGATGGGTGGAGAGATATATGGATGTTTGGATGGATGTTTGGATCTGAGGATGTCTTTACATCCAACCACACTGTAACGGATTGTTGTAAACATAACAGTATTTTACCATAATATCTACAGCTACCTAGTGTAAAAAATCTATAGAGTAAATGACTGTAAATGACAAAAGATTGTGGGATTACATGATGATTTTTGTAAAATTAACACTATTTGACCATAAAATGTCTGTACAGTAAGTTACTGAAAAGTGTAATGGATCAAGAGAAATTATTTTTCCCCAGGAAAACTGACCAATAGTAAGTGAGATTTCTTTTTGTCAATGTTTCACATTTTTGGGTGAAATAAATGTTTGAGTGAAAGTTTTTTATTTGATAAAATTTATGTATCTTTCTTCCTTTTTTTCTTACGAAGTGATATCTTACTAATAAATTATCAGTAAAATAGTTAAAGATATAGTAATATTAATAAAAATACAGTAAGTTCACAGTAATTTAAAATGCATTAAAAAGTTGTAGAATAAATATGGTAATGAAAAACAGTAAGGAAATTGTTTTTGATAATACAGTCATTATGCTGTAAGACAGTAAAATACCTTGAACATAAAATACAGTAGTAAAACTGTTATGGAAAATACAGACTAATGCTATAAATAAAGATAGAGTAATGCTACTGTAAAGACATTTACAGTAACTTACTGGTGTCTTGTTGTCAGTAAGTTACTGTAAAATTTACAACAACCTTTTTACAGTGCAGATGAATAAAAGAACGGATCTTTGGTTGGGTGAATGGAGAGACTGAAGGACAGATGGATGGATGGATGGATGGATGGATGGATGTCTTTATCACTGTCTTTCATTCACCTTCAGGAAAGAAGGGAGACTGACGGTTATGTCACTTTGAGCAGACTAACCCAGTTCGTCTGGTCCTCTGCAGAAAAACAAACTAAACACCAAAATGACGACCTGAACATCATGATTCACTCTGACAGGCTGCAGACATCACATCACCATCATCCTTCATTAATCTGGTGAAAAACACTTAATAAATCTATGAATTATGAGGAAATGAGGTTAAATTTGTAGGCGTTGGTTCATCTCTGATTCACCATTTAAAAATGTTCAGGAGGAAATTATTCAGCGGCTCGTTCGGTGCTTTAGCCCGATGAGACATCTCTGCAATAATATTCATGTGATTATTTTTTACAGAATAAGAATGTTTTGAAATTATATAACTGAAATATCCAGATCTGACAGTATAGATGAGTATATTTTTGCAGCTATTTGATGGACGTGATCATTGTTGGTGTGGTGAACATCATGGAGGACCTGCTCTGACAGACTCTGAATCATCTCACAAAATAAAGTCTTTAAAAAAACAGAAAAAAGATTATTAAAACACGAGCTGTTCATATTCTCTATAACAGCTCTGCACTGACAGATACTGTATATAATGAGAAATATGAACAGTTATTATCAGGACTAAATGTGCAGGAAGCTTATTTATACATGAATTTATTAAGGTACATAAAAAGAAAGGAGGGGTAGATAGAAAAGCTGGTTAGCTGAGAAATCAACACATTTGGATATAAAATGGATGATAGAATAAATGCTACTATTAAATTTGACAGTGTTTAAGATGATTTGAGTAAAGAAAATGTTATCAGATGTTTACAGGAACAGAAATTAACATCCTGTGATTCATTCAAACTCAATCAACCTGTTGTTCTCATTATTAAAATATTCACCACAGCGTGATTATAGTATCAAAGATTCCTCATTTTTAAGGAGGATAAAGAGTTTCAAAATCTCCATAATTTTATCTGTCAACCATTTTTGTGTTTGTCTGAAGCAGAGCTGGGGGATTTATGACTTGTTGATATGTATGATAAATGGGGATTTGGGGAGGGGATGAGAATATGCCAACTTTTGATAAAACCTTAAGGGATTTTTTTGTGGAGAGAAATGTTAATTTAATCAGTATTTCTCTGCCATTGCAGCTGAAAAAAGGACAAAAAAATCCTAAAACATGGACTTTAGAAAGATTGTGAACACTGCAGTATTAGCCATAGTTACTCCTTCCTAAAGAACACACTGAACTTTTATTTCAGTGTTTTTCTGTTCAGTTAAAGGAGGGGATTTTGGACCAGTGTTTGTGAAGTTAAATATCATATTTAACCCGCTCCTTCCTGTGACTCACGGCTCCAAATGCTCGGACTCATCAGAGAGGAATCTACGAGAACTTCTACAGAGAGAGAGGTTAGGAGAAGAGGAGAGAAGGAGGAACATTTAGGGTTTAGGAGACAGGACACCGAGGAGGACACAGAGAGGCAGCAGAGCGTCCTCTGTCCTGCAGTGCGGCTGTTTTTCCATCAACATGTTTAATCATCATGTTGTGATTTTGACCGCAGCACAGACTGAATGTTTGAACATTTAATGAGGATTTAGGAGTTTGTAGGATGAGAAGGTGTGATGTGAGTTAGGCTGGGCTGACTGGAGGTTTGGTCCTGATCCTGAACCTTCGTCAGTACATCAACCTCATTTCTGGTTATTTTCAGTTTTGTGACATTAAGAACACCAAGGACATTAACAAATAGACACCATGTTCACCACGTAAGCCTGCAGCCGTGATATGACAGCGCCATATTGGAGGGGTCAAAAATGGGGATTGGGGTGCAGAAACCGGCTTTTCCTGAGCAATAACCACAAGAACCACCAACGGTTAACGATGATGGGAAAGAAACACAGATAAAAGGTTTCAGTCATAGCTAAAAGTTGGATAATATGTTTAAAAGTTGAACCGAACCACTGACTTCAAGCTAAAGACCAGCTCCTTCTACTCTTTCTTCAGATATCAGTATCTCCACACACGAGTGCACAAGTGCTTAAACTTCATTTTTCACCCTCAGCTGCACAACAATAGACTCAGAGATGTTCTCACAGTCTCAGCTGATGGGACACTGAGTCAGAGCAGAGCACTGAGACCCAGAGGGAGATATCAGCCCCCTCACCTGGTCTGAATCAGGGCCAATCACCTGCACACACCTGAGTCTGCTCAGGTTAGCAGAG
Organism: Cetoscarus ocellatus; assembly: GCA_037902135.1. Taxonomy (NCBI): domain Eukaryota; kingdom Metazoa; phylum Chordata; class Actinopteri; order Labriformes; family Labridae; genus Cetoscarus; species Cetoscarus ocellatus. The sequence goes on from JBAMNC010001296.1 coordinate 570,325, forward strand.
CACAGGATGCCTCCTCACAGGATAAGCCAACATGAGCTGAAGCTCCAAAGGCACCAACACTCACATTAAACTGATTTTAATGGAGCAGTTTATTGAACAAATGTCCAAGTACATGAAAAGACCATCAGAGACATGAATGTCCTTCAGCAGGTGGACAAACACATGACCCAGCACCTTAATTTAAGACGGTGGATAACAAACATTTCTGCAGGTCTGCAGCTTGTTGCCGAATAAAACCCCTCAGAGGAGCTTTAGGTGTGCAGATCTTTCTCTTTTTCTCCCTGATTTAAGTTTATATCAGAACAATCGTGACAGAGAAACAAAGAACAGCAGCAGAGCCTGAGGTGAACAGTCCTGTGAGTCTACTCTGTCCTCCACTACCCCTTTGTGCAGCAGATCACAGGGCTGACATGTAGAGAAAGACAACCACACACACATGCAGTGCCATAAGAGTCACTCATCAACCCGAAGAGCATGTTTTTGGGCTACGACAGGAAACTGGAGTGGCTGCAGAGAGCCCACACACGCACAGGTGGAGCATGTGAAGACCTGACTGACTCGGGACTTGAACCAGCAACCTTCTCCCTGTGATCAATATCAGAGACCTTTAGTTTTCATTCTGTCTTTAAGGACTTTATTTTGGGGGTTTTATGTTTGATTCTGTTTTTATTTGAATGTTTTTGACCTCTCTAAGCTGGTTTTCTTAATTATTTGAACCCTCTGAGCCGTCACCAAAGTTAAATCTTCTTTTGTTGTTTGCAAAGGTTGATTTCCATGAGCCTCACAGAGCAAAGTTCTGGTGTAATTCTGTCTTTGGACTCACTTTGAGGGTAAAACCTCCTCTATGACTATTTAACTCAGTACATTATGATGAAACAGAACCATGAATCCATTAAGTCTGATGTCTTTAATCTGGTCTTGGTCCAGTGTTTTTCCAAAGGTCAGCCTCCACATTTATCACATTCATGCTCCTAATAAATAACTTCCTGAGGATGTTAGTCACAGAGTGTTTCAGCGGGCCGTCATGGACGGACTGTTCCCCTTTCATGATTTTATGAATGAGCAGCAGCACATGTGTTTACTCTGACACATTATTACACAGCCTCGGTTTGATTTCATGTTTAGGTTCACAGCACGGCCCCCTCTGCTCTCATCCAGGTCGAGCGGAGCTCAAACATTTTGGTTGATTTATTTATTTATTTGTTTTGAACCTCGACTTCCTGAAGCTCTGAGACACGCGACCGTCCGATGAGTCTGCTCTGAGTCAGAGAGGAACCAGAGCCGGGCTGAGTCTCAACATGTTCACGCTGCAGCCATGAGTGATAAATCATCTTCATCATGGACAGAAATTCATTTTTTATCCATAAAAGAAAACCTTCAGTGTCTGATTATTTAAGCTAAAGATGGATTTAACTGCATCAGTTTAAAGGCTTGTTAAGCTGTTTTTATCCTCGTGTCCTTTTTAATCATCTTCTGGTCATTTTGGTTTTATTTTCTGCTTCATTTCAAGCTGTCATCCTTCTCCAGCCTTCATATTAGGCTGAAATAAGTCATGATTAAAGCTTTGTTGAGTTTTGAATCAGTTGTAATTACAATACTTTCTACATTAAAAACATGAATGAATCAAATCATTTGGCCAAATAACTTCCAATAAAACCACTTTTTTTTATGTCCCTTGAAATGAAGGTTAAAGGGGCAGTTCTGGATTTTTGAAGTGAGGTTGCATGAGGTAAAAGCACTGGCCTGAACATTAGGCACACTCACAAAGCTCAGCTCTGCATCTGTGCAGAAATAGTCGGCACAGAAGCTACAGGGCTATACATTGCTGCATATGGGGGCTCCGTGACGGTATACCTACTGCGTTTTTCAAAGTATCATTACAGTTATTTACTTAATAATTACTGTGTTTTATTAACAGTATCATTACTGTATTTTAATTTATGGTATCCTTAAAATATTTTCACTCACATCTATATTATTATGTTTATAACTCTTTAAATGATTTACTGGCAATTTGATTTTTTTTAACGAGATGAATGAATGAGAGTTATACAAACATTCGTCCCACAAAAAATGTGATTTGGTTTGTTTCATCATTAAAATCATGTCAAATGTCCTCATAAAAAGACAGATAATCACACAGACTGTCATTTACAGTTACCTACTGTAACAAGCTTTTACAGTGAGTAGATATTATAGTAATATACAGATACTGTAACCTACAAAAAAATCATTTACAGTGTATAATCACCAAAAGCAGGAGACAGAGCTGTGTCTCATATGTCCTTGTGTCTCAGGAAGTGTCCCTGAGTGTCTCTAACAGCAGTCCTGTCCCCGCTCTCACATTCCTCACAAACCAGCACTTCCACAAATGACAGTGATTTCCTGCTGAAAGCTCTGCGTCTGCACTCCAGCAAATATAATTTGCTCCGCTCTGTGCGTCTGAAATCCCCTCATATGTTTTTTTATCCTTCAGACCTGAAGAGTGAGTCACTGCTGAAGAGTCAAAACAAAAAAGAGAAAGGAACTGAGTCAGAGTCTGAGTAACTCAGCAGGAAAACACCTTCAATATCCCAGCACAGACCGAGTCCCTCAGATCTGCAGCGACACCTGCTGGAGAAAGGCTGCAAAGGCTCTTCGTTCCTTAAAAGTCATTCATCAGACTCAGACTCTCTGAATGTAGAAAGTCGATGATACTTTGACGTCTGGAAAAAGTTTTTCTTCTCCTTCATAAACTACATTTTAACACACGTACAACCTGCTCCTCTTCATCTGATCCTCCAGGTTTCAGAGTCGAGTGACTCACATGATCGACCTTCAAAATGAAAAGTTTTAAAAATATTGTCATGACGACAAACAAACCGGAATCCACAAGCACGAGATACGATGCAACACGAGCCACTTTCAGTTCAGTATGTGACTGACAGATCGATCGTCCAGTCACGTTCTGGATGTGTTTGAAAGGTTCAGCCCTCCCAAACACTTTCTGTGGGTTTGCTAAGACAGCCCGGTGAAAGAAATCCTGCAAAGGTTAAGCTATAAATAGAGCAGGAAGTAACTTGATTACGTTGTCCCGTAGCTTTGTGGGAGCGTTGTTGTTTCCTCAGTCACTTTACTGATGAAGATGTGCGTTAGCGTCTTTCCAGCTAAATTTCCCCACGGCAGAGCGAGCTCAGCGGTGTACAGTAGAGCAGCAGCCCAGCAGCACTCTCTGGAGATGAGTAGAAACATCAGTGGACTCGTGGAGACACTGACTTTAGCAGAGCGACTGTATTTCTTACACCCTGATCCTTTGTGCTGCTCTGAAACAGCCGAACCTGCAGGCAGACGAGGGTGAGCGCACACTCAGCAAAAGCAGCTCATATCCAATCAGCGGCTGATGACGAGGTGATCAGTACAAGCTGTCTCATCTTCAGAAGCATCAGAACTTCCCCATCATGCATGCAAACTGCATCCTGCATTTGATCGTAGACACAAGTTTGATGATCCACTTTGTTTGTTCCTTCAGTTAAAATAAAACCTCCCTTCTCTCTTTAACAAAAGCTGATCAGGTCTTTAATCAGAAACAGACAGTTGAGCCCAAATATCACCAGCTGGACCATGAAGACTCTCCATGAAGATTCCTTTTTAAGCGGGATACACACATAGAGATTATCGGGCTGTTTTTGTCCCGACCAAAGATGGCAAACTCCAGATTATCTTCTGTATTATAAGATTATCCTATCAGATTATCCTGTGGTCTGAGGTGTTCAGAGTGAGTTTGTCCCGATAATCGGCTCTGAAACAGGTCAGCGGCAACAATCGTAAATATTAAACTTGTTCAATATTTACGACCAAAAATCTTCATGTGTGTGGGGAAAGCCGACGACTCCCGAGTCATGACTCGGTGAACTGTGACATGAATGTAGCCAATCAAGAAGCGAGCTGACTGAGGAATAAGGAAGCAGGCGTAAATAAAAACAAACATGGCCGACCTGAAACATAAAGTTGGGAGGAGCTCACGTGTTCACGCTGTCTCCAGGATTTTTTCCACAGTCTTTTCTTTTTTTAGTTCAAAAACAGTCCAAGACCACCATCACTCCCTCTCCTCGTATGTCCTCTTCCATGCTGTGTTTTCCGGTTGTTGCTGTTTCCTCTTCTCGGTTTTCGTTTGATCAGATTTCTGTCTTGGAGGACTAGATTCTAGATCGGTGGTGGGACAGAATGGTTCTGTGTGTGCTGTGTTGAGATTATCAGAGCTCACCACACACAGTACGATCCAAACTGTTCAATGCCTGATTTTTTATCTTCATGTGCGGGCTCTCTAACAGATAAAACATCTCTTCAGATTTAGAATATCAGGAAGTCAGCGGGGCAACAGTGTCCAAAGACGTGAGGCAAAAACCAGGAACAGAGTGCAGGAAGGAGTCGGTACACAAATAAAAAGAGATCAGATCAGGCGGCCAAATCCAGGAAGGACATGAATGTGCAAAAATAAAAGAAACTTCACAGACATGACATGTTGTCTGGATCACTCTGAAGTTAGGGCCTTGCTGGATGAAAACGATGGTGCAGAACTTACCCAACACGTGTTTCTGTCCGATATACCTGTGCACGTTAACTTTACCTGAGGCAGCTCTGCTGTTTCTTCTGAATGTCCCCGTCCCTCAGTCCTGAAGGAGAGACGAGAAAACCACGACCTGCCAGCTCCAAGTTTGAACCTGAAAGGTAAAAAAGGGATCATGAATAAATTAGTGGTGAGTTGGTCTGAGTGGTTGTCAGCCCGTGGGGCTAACGGCGCCCCCTGTGGTTGCTTTAATGAAGTATGTGTCAGTTAGCGCTCGCTTCGCCGCAGCCATCCCACACGCTCGGCTCTCAGTGTCACAGAAACACAAAGCACGTCAGCGAGCCAGAACAATCAACGTCACTCATAAAGTTTGTAGAGAGCGAGTCCAGGAGAGGAGTTATTGTTCCTCCTGCTGAAATCGAGCAGGATCATTAAAGTCTAAATATTCAGGCGCCGACACAAAGGCCTGAGCGCTCCATGAAGGGTCACGCTCTGTGTCCGGACTCACATGGGCAAGAACTTCAGTGTAAATATGATAATGATCATACAGAACAGCACTGACGGCACCCTCACACCGGGGTCAGGGTCAGGGTCAGATGACACGGGGAAGAGGTCCAAGACCTGATATGGACCTGGGCAAGCCAAAGGAGACCACATGGGACACACGGACAAAATCGCTGGGCTACTGCACTGCAAAAACAGATCCAGGTGAGAGTGTTTGTCCAATTTAAAGTCCAAAATGCCTCACGAGACCGATTCTAAGTCAAAATGTCCTGATATGTCTGGATTAAGGTCTTATATGAAGATATAAAAACTAAAAATAAAGCCTGAGTTGCATGTAGAAGTAAAATAATCTGCCAATGAAGCACATTTAACTTAAAGGACCTTTAAAGTTTTTTATTATCCAGAGCAGATTTTAAACTTTAATTTTAGACCCTCACTGAGAAAAACTCTGCTTGTTTCATTGGCAGATATTTTTATTTATTTTTATTTGTCAGAAAACAACATTAAACTCATCAGAGTAGAGATGCTCTGTACCAGATTATATTTCCCTCTGCAGTCCCTGTGACAGGCAAAGGAGAAATTAAGGAATAAATATAAAGTGCATTTGCAGTACAGAAAGTGCATAAAAGCATAGGAAAATACATTTTAGTTCATAGAAAGTGCATGCATTATCATTAAAGGCAGTTTAATGTGTTATTTTTGCCTTTTTATTTCTTGCAGTAAAATATTTATCTGGACTTGTGAAGTGAATGTGGATTAGAAAAAGTGTCTCAGAGATTTCTGACCTGAAAACAGACAAACACACTTTCTGAGATTTTGTGATACTAATGTTAAATGTTTTTAAAAGCAAATGAAAGACCTACCTCTTAGTCTGGCTTTTACCTGAATCTTATGCACTTATCTTAATCTGTTTTAGTAATTTGGGTTTTATATTATTCTGTTTTAACTTCAGAATAATCTTTTCGTAGTTTATCCTCTTGTTTTGTCGTTTTTCCCCAAGCTCTTCTTCAGTGTTTTATTCCCGTTTGAACATATTGTCATTACCTTTTAGTGTTTTTATTCTCATTACAGCACACTTTTATTATTTGTTAATTTCTTCATTTTAATTTATTTTTTTATTCTATTTGAAATTTTTAATTTTACACTTTAACCTAGGCTCCAGTGTTTACTCATTTTAAACCTTTACGATGGTGTTTTTTCGTGTGTACTGGGTTTGTCTTTTATTCATTTATGATGTATTATGGTGAGGGGGTTTGGGTCATACTTCCTTTTACCTTCTTTTAATTTATCTGTGTGTTTGTAAAACACTCTGTGCTGCAGGTTCTTGTATGAAAAGTGATTATAAATAATGTTTGTTTGATTGACTGATTTTGACACTAATATTCTTATAACTGAGGTGTAATAAATAAAACCTGTTTATTCTGAGTTAAAAAGCCTGGATGCTGGTTGTTGCTCTGATGTGAGTCTTTTAAATGAATATTGTGATTTAACAAACATCATGAGGCTGTTTTGGAGAGCAGAGCTGAACGTGGGCCTGAAGCTCTGATGCTTTAATCACTTTAACGAGGAAATGATCCCACACACGCAGAGACAAATATCACCATGAAGGAAACCTTCACCTGAGGCGTTATGACAGAAAACATTCAACCTGGAGAACCATCAACAGACTGACACACGAATAACTAATCAGCCAATCACAGTGCAGCAAAGCAATGCCTTTCAGCTTGTAGACAAAGTCAGGACGACCTGCTGAGGTTCAAACTGAGCATCAAAATGGAGAAGAAAGGAGATTTAAGAGACTCTGAGCGAGGTCTGGTTGTTGGTCTACTGGGATTTTAACAAACAAACATCTCTGGGGTTTGCAAAGAATGGTCTGAGAGAGGAGAGAATATCCAGTGAGCAGCATAAATGCCCGGTTGAGGTCAGGATGGATGGAGATGATAGTCAGAAACAGGAACTCAACCAATGTCTGCAGAAGATCATCTCTGAACACAAAACACATCAGATCTTGAAGCAGATGGTCCACAGCAGCAGGAGACCACACCAGGGTCCACTCCTGTCAGCTAAGAACAGAAACTGAGGGTCTGACTCTCCAGAACTGGACCACAGAAGACTGTAAAAGTGTCTCCTGGTCTGATGAGTCTGGATCCCTGCTCCACATTCAGATGTAGGCTCAGAGTTTGGTGTGAACATCATAAAGCATGGATCCATCCTGCCTTGGATCAGCGGTTCAGGCTGCTGCTGGTGGTCCCTTAGTCCCACCTGAGCATGGTTCAAACCCCACAGCCTACCTGAGGATTGTTGCTGACCATGTCCATCCCTTTATTCTTCATTTATCATGTCAGCGTGTGAGGGTTCCTCTGAGAACAGACGTCCATCAGACAGACGGAGCTGCTCCTGTTTCCTGGTTTGAGGCTTTTCAGATCGTTTCAGCTGAAACGTGGAGGCAGCGGCTCCATAATTAATGTCGTGTCTCCCTCCCTGGTGTCCTCCCTGTCCTGTAAACCTCTCCCTGATCTTCTCCGTCTCTAAAGTCCAGAGCAAACAGACCTCGGCTCATTAAAAGTCACCATGCAGCGTCCAGTTTACGTCTCCTGCGGGGCTGAGGTTTTATCTGAATGAAGCCCATCAGCAGAGCATCATGGGTAAAAAATAATGAATCAGAACAAAGAGGCGTGGAGGAATGAAAGGCTCTGTGATGTGGGTGAAGGTCTGTGTGTTCAGACGGCCTCAGCAGGTGATGCAGCTGATTAACCATCCTCAGGTCAGTGTGTGGACCCCGAGGAGAGTTAAAGCTGTGATTAAATATCATCTGATCACTGCATGGCTCCTAAAAAGGTGATGAAGCTGTGGTGGAGTTTGTGGATCCTAAATAAAGACCTGATTGTCTCTGATTTACAGGACACAGAAAGAGGAAGCTGGCCGAGTGTCGGTTTGTGAAAGAGGAACAGAGAGAGGGTTTGTTCCTCCAGACGACCCTCAGAGGGTTTGTTTAACACATCAGGGCTTTTATTACATCAAGTTATTTCGGAGCGACTGTAACAGACTAACCACACACAGGCAACGGCCTGGAGACATGTTCAGGCAGACTATCTCAGGAGGATTCTGAATGGGCGTTCGGTTTGACCCTGACAAATTAAATGATGTTGATACCTGCTCGATACTACAGTCACAAAGACAGAAGCTCTGGACCCACAACACCGGGTGATTCTGGGGCATCCCCAAAACACGCACGAAAATATCAGCACCGTTTAAGGGACAAAACAACAAAACAACTTTTAAGGACATCTTTCTGTTGCTCATCTTGGAGAAAAGATGTTAGATCATTGATTCTCAACTGGTGGGTTGTGACCCAAACTTGGATCACGAGCCTTTGCCTGGGCTAAGAAAAATGTTATAGGATTCTGTGCTTTTATTTTGAAGGGGTGCAATCTATTCACTCTCCCTAACAACAGGTGGTGATGATTCCCTGTAGAGTTATTTGATGGACGTTTTAACAGGAAGGTATTTGTCATATTCACATTTTCAGGAGTGGACAGTAACAAAGTAGATTTACTCGAGTACTGTACTGAAGTTTGCTTTTTGAGTGTCTGTACTTTACTTGAATATTATTTTTTTGGAAAATTATGACTTTAACTACGTTTGAAAGACAAATATTGTACTTTTAACTCCACTACATTTCTATGAAGGCTCTTGTTAATTTTAAGTATAGCTCTAAATCAGCGGATGAGATTTCTCTCCTCCTCTAAAATCGATCTGCATGTGATTGGTTCAGGTGGTGATGCCGCACCTGTACCTCGCTTATGCACTACTCAGATCGGACAGGTAACCGTTGAGCTAAGGTTGCTCAGTTAACGGTTCGTCTTGGCAGGTACGATGCTACGGCAGATACAGACGACGACTCCACAGCAGAGCAACAAAACAATAACGCACTGACATTAAAGCAAAAATGTACTTTAATACTGAAGTACTTTCAAAATCAGGTACTCCAGTACTTCAACTCAAGTAAAAATTGACTGAACAACTTTCACTTGTATTGGAGTAATATTTGACCAGGAGTATCTGTACTTTCACTCAAGTAAAGGAGTTGAGTACTTTGTCCACCACGGCATATTTTCAAGATTTCTTGAAACAAATTCTCAGTAGCTGGACTTTTTTATTTCATGTTTGTGCCCGAAAGCTCTGAGCAGTCTCTAACAGGCTGAAGTGTTTTGTGTGACAGCCTCAGGATCAATGGCCTATTTAGTGCTGCTGATTGAATATTATTGATACCAGGCTGTTCAGTATGTAGGGGAGACCGGGGACAGTTGCAACACTTTTTGCATTTGACTCTGTTACTCAGACATAGTTTAGATTAGACAAACCAAATTTTTATACAATAAACTTACATCTGTCTGTTAATAGTCAAAACCATTTAAAAATGATTGCAGAAAGAACTTTCTTCATAATTTGCATTTTGGAAGCAAAAAGTCAGATGGTGCAACTGCCCCGCCACTGGGACAGTTGCACCACTGTTTGGGGATGGTTGCAACATGTTATAAATACAATATCTTTAAGTGTTATAAGACATTATATTCCAGTGTTAATGAAAGGATTATTATCAAAAATGTAAGTTAGAATATATTACAGTGTTATTAGGTTGAAATGCTCATTCAGCATTTCAACTTATAATTCTTCTACTTAATTTATTTATCAGCTTTGATCTGGTGACAATTATAGATTAGTTAAGATCAATATGACTAATGTGCAGATGTCAAAGATTCAAATATATAACATACAGTAGGCTTTTATGACAAAGGAAGAAAGGAACAATTTATGAGGCAATTCATGTAAATCATTAATTACTTAATTAATCCTAATTAATTTAATTCCCCCACTGTGGGACTCATCTTTCTTCTTTTTATTATTTTATTGAGCCTATTGTCAGGATATGCATTCATAATGCAAATTTGAGAAAACTGGCCCTCCAAAAACTATGTGGAAAAACACAACTGTAGAAGATGCATCTTGGTCTGTTTTTATATTAATGCATTGAACGGGGACAGTTGCAACAACTGTCAGCCGTGATAAAACCACATGTGCTAGCTAAACAATATGACTTGATGCATGCTAACTATTAGTTAAAAGTTAACATATCACTTGTTTAAGCCATAAAAGTTTGAGCTGAGTCACAAAAACAGTGACAACAGTTTAATGAAAACAAAGTTCAAGAAAAAAAATACTCATACCTCAAAAACAGTTTTTTTTCACAATAAATCCTCGAGCAGCTCTCAAATCTTCTCTCTTTTTCTCTGCACGAGGGAGCAGCCAACTGAGCATGTGCAGTGTGAGTGACATCACTCTAGCTTTCTTCTGATTGGAGAAAAATGACATGGTGCAACCATACCCTGTTGCAACTGTCCCTGGTCTCCCCCTACCCACTGATGCAGGGTTGTGACACCTATCCCTACATTTATATTCTTGAAACCTTGTGTCCAAAGATGCATTTTCAGACTGTAATAAAAATGCAGAGAATTCAGTGTAAATGGGAATATTTCCCTCGCACTGCCACCTGCTCCATCATTAAACTAATTTCTTTTTTGTTTTGGCAAACTGTAAAATTAGTCTGCTGAACATCCACACATCTGCTTCAAGAGAGGACTTGTTAGTTCTGAAATGCTCTTCTGCAAACCTCGGCTGTAACAAGGGTTTATTCACCTGAATCACCTTCTCTAGGCCGGCTTGACCATGCTCACATGCCTGAATGCACTCAGTTGCTGCTATGTGATTGGCTAATTTGCTATTTGTTTTGATAATCAGAGAGTGTATAGCCACTGATAGTTGGAGTTTGTACAGGAAGAAAACATGAAATATGATTTATCAGGGGCCGCTGATGGCTGAACAGACAGTGGAGGTTAATAACCTGCTGTGCACGTCACCTGTTCACCTCTTGACTCTGATTCTGAGCACTCTGAATAAAAAAACATACAAAGCTTCAATATCCTTTTTGTAGCTAAAGAAATTTCTCATTTAGGCTGTCAGATCATCCTCAGAGGAGTCTCAGACTAAAAGTCCACAGATTAAAAATGTGAGTTTTCAGAAATATTTTAGTCTTCATTTGTTTCCTTCATTTCTCTTTTTAGTGGGATAAGAAACTTGGTTATGTTGACGTTTATGGTTTTTAGCATGTAATTCCCAAAGTAAGCACTAGATGGAGCCTCGGCCTCTGTGAAAATCTACAAAAACTCCATCAGAGAGAATTATGGGAATTAAAGACAGTGGACAGCTTTTGTTTAGACTCAGGACTGCAGAACAGTTCAGAGGATTAACAGATCTGAAAGTAACTCAAGGTACTTCTGCCAGAGTAAAAGGTGACCTTTGACCCTACCAACATCACAATACAGTCTCCCATCAGTCCCATCACTGCCACGGCATCACCACCTTCAACTGATCCAGGCTGCATACATGTGAGCTCCAGGTAGTGACAACCCTATCTACTTTACAACATGGCCTCTTATCGTCCCTCTAACTCCACCACATGGACCAGTGATCGTCAACGGGCGGCCCGGGGCCACATTAGGCCCCCAAAGCTTCCAACGCAGCCCCTCGAGTTAAGCAAATTCAGAAAAAGAGCAGAAAGAACTGGTTGTGGTTTTAAGAGCAGCTATTTGCCAACTTTTACTGCCCAAAACAACTGAGATTGAAAAAGATTTAAAGAGAAATGACTTCATGTTTGTTCGGGTTGATTTAAAGCGACCTGTCAGCCGATACACTCGACCGTGAGAGAAATTTAAGCTTTAACCCCCGAGAGAAGTCCGTCTACTCTGCCCCGTGTGGACCAGTTATCGTGTTTTGCCTAAAATATCTTTAGTTTTAGTCATAATTTAGTCATCTGAATTGATTTTTTTGTCTAGCTTTAGTCGATGAAATCTGCTGTAAATTTAGTTGAATAAAATATGAAGTGTAAAGGGTAAGGCATTTTTATGTTTCCTTGAATTTCTGAAGTATAAATGAACAGTGACTAGCAGAACACGGAGAGGTGACTTCATGTTTTAGTTGTTTCACAAAAATCCGCCTGTGATCCAACATTTGACCAGAAAAACAAGCCACACAAAGAGCTGAAATATTTAAATAGTTCACATTGTTTAATATTTTCTTAATGTATGTTAAAACTGGCCCTTGAAAAAACAGTTGGTGACTTTTTTTGTAATTTACAGCCAGTTTAAGTACAGCTAGATTAATTTAGAAACACTGAGCTCATTTAGACTTAAAGAGTAGAGAAAAATCCTCACTATTGACGTCATTTATTGGTGCCCAAACTAATTCTCTCTTCCTTTTCTGTGCCCATAAAGAAACTACTTTCATCCTCGACACCAACAAACTGACTGAAGTCTCCTGCTTTGCTAACAGCTTCATATCCTTAAGAATTGATCTCCTATGTCTAAAAAAGCACAGAGCAGAACAATGATAAATGTCTCGTTAATTTTGAAGCTCGTGATTGTAAGATATGACAGTCAAGGTGACGTCTAGGGCGAGAAACAGCTCCAGTCTCTTCATGTTTTTGACCCTCTCTTTTTAACAGATGATTGGCCCAGTTTGTTAGCCCGAGGTTAAAGGTGGGGCGGTAACTTGGATGAGACTGCAGTGGAAGCACATTTATAAAGTACAAAGCGTGAGCCACTTTGTAGAACAAATTCACATCAAAACATGTTTGAAGTGGAGGGAAAATATCTGTACTATAGAGAAGTTTGTGGTTTTTGTTTTTCATTTGATAAAGAAATGCGGTCCACGTTAGTGCTGAGAGATTTATCGTTTTCAGATCAAAATCGCAATTTCAGACAACGCACTCGTGATCACCAAAGCTGCAATTCTGACCCAGGATCTGATGTGTCAACGATTTTACACATTTGCCGGCAATCTGCACTTAAGAGTGGCTCACAAATGAACTCACAACTGCCAATCAGCTCTCATTGTTCACTTAAAAGAGTCGAGTTCAAAAGAGTCGACTCGTTCATGAACGTCACATCTGCACCGCGGAGGTGCTGGTAAGAACAACACAAAGCCTCTGTTTAGGAGGAGAAGTTAGTGTCCCTTTAATAATGAAAACAGATTATTTATCATCAGTATTAGATGATGAATAATCTGTTCTGTGCTTCTGATCACTGATTTCCTGACTGTTGTCTAGACTGTAAACATAGTTAATACGGCACTGAAGCTTGATTTGAACTAAATTCTGAATCACAATATCTGAGAGAAAAATCGCAGTTAGATCTTTTCCTGAAATCGTTCGGCTCGGGTCCACATTAACGTCTACGCTAATCCTGTAGCTCCGCCTCTTCCTGTTCTCTCGGTGAGAATGAGACAGTGATCCAGCTGCACTGCAGGGTCAGAGGGTTTCAGCAGCTCCAGGCCTTTGGCTGCAGAAACAGAAGTGTCTGAATGAAGGCACAGGTTTAAATAAAGACAGGTTTCTGTTTATTGACTCATAAAACATCCTTCAAACATAAACCTTTGTGGCTCCGCTCTGTCTCTGTACATCGCTGACTAAGCAGTTCATTAATATAGAAAACACGAAGAGGAGCCGCTGTTGAAAATCACAGCCCTCGCTCTCATTTAATGGCAGGTACTCTGGAAAAAATTACAGCATTCCATCAACAAATATTTTCAAGCAATAAATATGCATTTATAAATAGTGTAAATTTACATGAAAATAAAAAACACAAATTCACTCTTTCTGTGTGTGCAACCCTTTCTCTGTGACGTGGCTGTTTGAAAAGAAGGAGAGACTCTGAAAATTAACGCTTAGAAAAGAGACGGGGTTCACATTACAAAACCGTGGTGATTTCCTGACTGAGGAGGGCGAGGGCGAGGAGGGCGAAGGTACAAAAAGAGGAGCGTGGAGCTCTCAGAGATGATGGAGGAGGTTCAGTAGTCTTTGTGAGAACAGAATATGTACAAAACTCTGATTCCTGGACTCTCGGGGCTGTTTTTGTGTTTTCTGGGCGAGCGGGAGGAGAACAGTCATGGCGAAGGAGGCGGAGCTTAGGCTGGCCCCGGCAGGTTGCATAGACACACAGCTTTCACACAGCTGCCTTATGGGAGAGCTACGGAGCGCCGTCTGCAGCGCCCGCTCACTTCCTGAATATCAGAAAAGACGAGATCGTCCGAGGGTGGAGCATCAGGAGGACGAGGAGGGGAGGGGGCTCGCCTGTGAGGAAGAACGAGAGAATATTTTTATTTTAGTTTCATAAATGTTCAGAACAAACAAAGAATAAAATCATTTAACAAACTTATCAATAACTGAAAAGGTTTAGGCTGAAGCTCGTGGCTTATTTCTGCCTCTCCTGTACAAACACATAAGACATCCTTCTTCAAATCAGTATACAGTAAAATCATTTATAAGGTCTTTTCTGAACTTTAAGAGAGTTTTATATCATTTTAATTAATCACTGAGCTCATTCTGATATTTTATCTCCTAAACAAACACATCTGTATTTAAGATTTATTCTTACCTTCTTGTTTAAACATAAGCACACCTCGTAAACTAGATTTTCCTTCTCTTAGTTTAAAAAATATTATAATTCAAGCAGGAAGAGTATTATTTAAAATATTATCTCCGCTGTTTTTTAAATTTGATTTTAACATCGAAGATCCAAAGAAAAACTGATTACAGGGTTCCAGATAACCAGCTTCACTGATTATTCTGATCACTCTTCTCTGTAGTTTGATTACTTTGCAAGTACAGTGGGTATGGAAAGTATTCAGACCCCTTTAAATTTTTCACTCTTTGTTTCATTGCAGCCATTTGCTAAAATCAAAAAAGTCCATTTTATTTCTCATTAATGTACACTCAGCACCACATCTTGACAGAAAAAAAACAGAAATGTAGAATTTTTTGCAAATTTACTAAAAATACAAAATCTGAAATATCACATGGTCATAAGTATTCAGACCCTTTGCTGTGACACTCATATTTAACTCACAAAGCTGTCCATTTCTTCAGATCCTCCTTGAAATGGTTCTACTCCTTCATTGCCGTCCAGCTGTGCTTAGTTAAACTGATTGGACTTGATTAGGAAAGGCACACACCTGTCTAAATAAGACCTTACAGCCCACAGTGCATGTCAGAGCAAATGAGAATCATGAGGTTGAAGGAACTGCCCAAGGAGCTCAGAGACAGAATTGTGGCAAGGCACAAATCTGGCCAAGGTTACAAAAGAATTTCTTCAGCACTCAAGGTTCCTAAGAGCACAGTGGCCTCCATAATCCTCAAATGGAAGAAGTTTGGGACGACCAGAACTCTTCCAAGACCTGGCCGTCCAGCCAAACTGAGCAATCGTGGGAGAAGAGCCTTGGTGAGAGAGGTAAAGAAGAACCCAAAGATCACTTTGGCTGAGCTTCAGAGATGCAGTAGGGAGATGGGAGAAAGTTCTGCAAAGTCAACCATCACTGCAGCCCTTCATCAATCAGGCCTTTATGGCAGAGTGGCCCGACGGAAGCCTCTTCTCAGTGCAAGACATATGAAAGCCCGCCTAGAGTTTGCCAAAAAACACCTGAAGGACTCCCAGACTATGAGAAACAAGATTCTCTGGTCTGATGAGACGAAGATTGAACTTTTTGGCAATAATTCTAAGCGGTATGTGTGGAGAAAACCAGGCACTGCTCATCACCTGCCCAATACAATCCCAACAGTGAAACATGGTGGTGGTAGCATCATGCTATGGGGGTGTTTTTCAGCTGCAGGGACAGGACGACTAATTGCAATTGAAGGAAAGATGAATGTGGTCAAGTACAGGGATATCCTGGATGAAAACCTTCTCCAGAGTGCTCAGGACCTCAGACTGGGCCAAAGGTTCACCTTCCAACAAGACAATGACCCTAAGCACACAGCTAAAATAACAAAGGAGTGGCTTCGGAACAAGTCTGTGACCATTCTTGACTGGCCCAGCCAGAGCCCTGACCTAAACCCAAGTGAACATCTCTGGAGAGACCTGAAAATGGCTGTCCACCAACATTCACCATCCAACCTGACGGATCTGGAGAGGATTTGCAAGGAAGAATGGCAGAGGATCCCCAAATCCAGGTGTGAAAAACTTGTTGCATCATTCCCAAGAAGACTCATGGCTGTACTGGCCCAAAAAGGTGCTTCTACTCAATACTGAGCAAAGGGTCTGAATATTTATGACCATGTAATATTTCAGTTTTTCTTTTTCAATAAATTTACAAAAATGTCTACATTTCTGTTTTTTTCTGCCATGATGGGGTGCTGAGTGTACATTTTTGAGAAATAAAATGGACTTTTTTGATTTTAGCAAATGGCTGCAATGACATAAAGAGTGGAAAATTTAAAGAAGTCTGAATACTTTCCGTACCCACTGTATTTCCCCAGGTTTCTACACAGTATGGCATATCAGGCATTATGAGTTTTTATTTAATAAATACTTAGTTCTAGGGATGCTCGATATTAACGGTTTGATATCAGTATCAGCCGATACTGAAAGTTTTGCAGATATTTACAGCTGATATATCAGCCACACATATTGTCCATGTATCGGCTGGAATATCAGCAAATTACACAAATGATCAATATTGATGCACCTTCTCATCACTGAATGGGGGACATTTAAAAATCAAGGGTTTCATTTTTGCAAGAGTAAAATGCTGTTTTTCTTGATTTACATCTGTTCCTCACAAAAATATACTGTAACACTGAAAGAAACAAGTCCATTTTTGTTAAGTACAGAGATTGTGTAGAAATCGGTATCTGCAATAATAAATTAAAACATATCGGATATCATCAAAAATCCTGCATCCCTACTTAGTTCTGTAAAGAACTGGAACAGATTTGCATAATTTAGGGTTAATGTGTTCTATAAGAGGACGATGAAGATGAATAAACACGTCCACCCTCTTCATGGCGGATACTTACGAGCGTGAACTGGTCGTAGACCTGCATCAGGTCCTCGATCCTGTACTGCTCCAGCACCACAAAGTTGTCCAGGTTAGAGCTCCCCCTGCGGGCGCAGTCCTGGCAGTGCACCACGTACGTCTTCCTGCTGTTGCTCTCACTGGTGACGAAGAGCAGGTTGAACACTTCCACCTGAGCAGAGAGGGAAAAAGACGAAGGTCAAGGGTCAAAATCACACATCAAGCTACTAAAGGCAGACTTCCCTCCTCAGATCTTCATAACCTCACATGAGCTGAAGTCTGCTGTTGTCTAAGAGCCTGAATCAACTTTATGGTCAGAGCGAACGTGTCCACAGGGTCTTTTCTACCAGCCGACGTCACTCAGTTAACGAACAGAAAAATGGAGAAGCGCTGACAGCACAGTGTTGCCAGATTTTTCTACTGAAATAAGCAACCAGGTTGATAAAAACAAGCCCAAAACAAGCAACCTTCAGCTATTTTATTTCTAATGTGATATATCACTTCTTTTTTTAAAAAAGAGAAATCTACATGAAGTGCGTTTTGATTTTCATCTAAGTTACATTTCAATTTCACAGTGACATTTGTTCTTATTTGGCTCTTCACTGACTTCTTCAGCATCCTTTTCTTTGTACAGAAGTGAAGAGA
Organism: Cetoscarus ocellatus; assembly: GCA_037902135.1. NCBI lineage: Eukaryota > Metazoa > Chordata > Actinopteri > Labriformes > Labridae > Cetoscarus > Cetoscarus ocellatus. The sequence goes on from JBAMNC010001296.1 coordinate 587,927, forward strand.
CAGGCTGCTGTTATTTATAACTCTGTTATCACTGAACAGTCTGTCTGACCTTGACTTCTGTAACCAAACATAGTCAGGCTTTTGTCTAAGGTTTATGTTGACCCTCAACAGCTTTATTATGGAGAAAACAGTAACAGCTACATTAGAAATAAAGTTAATTCTGACAATAAGGACTTCTTTCTGGTGCAAACATCATTTTTGCCTCTTTTTACAGTCAAATTTACATTTGTGTTTGGAGTGGGACAAAGTGGTTTGTGTAACTTGTTAACTGAGTTTATATTGGTAGTAGAGTAAGCATCAGGTCCCTCCTGGGTTTGGGGGCACAACAATTGCACTTTTGGAATAAGAATGAAAAAACACAACCTGCAACTGCAAATATTTACAAGCAACTTTTCAAAAGAAGAAGCCAGAAGTTGCTTATAATAAGCAGACCTGGCAACTCTGGGAATGAAACCCAGAGGATGGAGGCAGCCCTGAAAGTATTCCTTGTCAGAAGATGTTTTCCTCTCTTATGAAGAAGTCCTGGTGTTTAAAATTATAAATATTATATGATATATATTCTGCAGAGATAATGTTGATGCACGGTCACGTCCTGACCTCACAGATGCTGCAGTAATGAGCCGGCTCATTCTGCGTCCTCCCGTGCCACACCAGCTCTTTCCCAGAGTTCAGCAGGAGCTCCCTCTGCATCTGACACTGCTTCAGGGTCCGCAGCAGACAATACCTGCGACAAGCACACAGGACAACACCAGTTAGGACAGCTTATGGGGCCAGAATATTAGGTTATCTTAAAGTATTCATCAGTTCGTTTTAAAATGAAACTGTCTTTGCAGATTTCAAACAGTTTTCACCAAAGTCTGAACGAAAAACTGAGCCAAGATCTCGAGGCACACTTCCTTCAGATCCTCATAACACCGCCTTTACAACTCTTTTAACATCTGATCATCTCTTATCATGAACATTTGCACATAATTGATGGCAGGTAAAATCTGAAGCACAACTTTGTAACTTCTAAAACATTGACAAAATAATTTGGGACGCACGTTATTGGATTTTTTTTTTTTTGCAAAAGCCAATAGTCTAAGATATATTTTAGCCCATACTGACATTAAAACTTATAGGTGCAAATAACACTTTCTGGGACATGCTGCTGCACTCTCTTATCTGTGTGAATAAATAATGCGTTTGTGCTGCAGTTGCTTTTTTGATTTTTTCACATGGAAAGATGCAGCATTTATCTGGAAACTCTGCATAAAAGGACTACGATGTGAACTGCTGCAGTGGGAAAAGACGTAAAGATGCTGTTTTATTTTATATTTATTTTATTGTTTTTATTATTATTTTTACTTATTATTATTAATGTTCAACCCTGAGCTGAGTTGGCTTAGAGCTATGGGTCCAAATGTAATTTGACCTGAACATTCAGGTGTTAAATCCTGAATCGTGTATTTTGTACTTTAACCAATGAATTATCTCCCTCTCAAGAATAAAATTAAAGTAAATTTTTCAAACATATTAGGCTACCATATTGGCATATTAGCAGAAATGTTCATATCTAACAGATAACAAAATATGATTTAGAAGCAATTATCTGCCAGTGCCAACATCATGCCAATAATTCTGCACATCCCTAAAAAGGAAAAACAAAAAACTTATCTATAATTTTGTAAAATTTCAACAATGCTGCAAAATTTTAAGAATAAGATGAACCAACTGGTAACGCTGTGAAATGAAAACAACTACTTTCCCCTTATTTTTTTGAATAAGTTTTTAAGTTTGGGTGTGTTTTCAGCTGCAGCTTCAGTTTGACTTGATTAAAAACTGCTCCACCTGTTGCTCTTTCATTGTGATAATAACTTGTTGTGCAAATTCCCAGGACACACCCAGAGCCACCTGAGGGCACACGTTAGAGATTGTGGGTGTTTAAGCTCCGCAGATTTCCGCAGAATTTCAGATCTTCATGTCTGAACAGAAACAGAGGTGACACAGCAAACAGAGAAACACCGCCTGGATCTAAACAATTAATAATTAATGTGTGCAAACAGGTGTGCAGGACTTCACCTGCAGCTCTGGAAATAAAAAAACAATTCAACAGACACTGTTTGACTTTCTTCAAATAAATATTTAAGTTAAATTATGTTACAGTAAAGATCCTAGTTAATAAAATTAACTTTGCTCAGGCAGACTCTCACTTGATCATCTCGAAGAGCTTGTGGTCGGACACTTTGATGTTCCTCGCCATATTCCAGGACAGGTGGATCATGGGGACGATGGACTTGACGCTCTGCAGCTTGTTCCACTCGTATCGCTCCACGGCCAGCTTGTACTGATGAGCTGAGGACGAGCAGAGAGGCTCTCTTAGACCTTCAGATCGTTCATTCATCACCCTGTCACACAGTGAACGTCTCCACCTGCAGAGCTTCAGTCGTCACCTCACCTGTGAGCGGGCCCACGTTCCAGGCGATGTTGTTGCACCAGCCGATGGCTTGGACCCAGTGGATGGTCCCCGTGTTGAGCCAGACCAGGTCCCCCGGGCGCTGGATGAACCGGTAAACGGGCACGTTGTTCTCGTACAGGTCCTCCAGGTTCGGCCACCAGGAGCCCATCAGGAAGTTGATGTTGTTCCTGTGAGGAGAAACGAAGAACGTCCATCAGGTGGAGTCGACTCAAACAGGTAGATCTTCCTTCACACAGGTGCTCCCTCTCCAGCGCCTCACCTTTCACATAAGTCGTTGATGACGCCCCAGTACGTCTCCGGCACGGCGAACCACTCACAGTCTCCAGGACCGATGTTGATATTGACCGAGCAGAAGTTGTTGTTCTCCTGGTGACCTTTAGAAGAAGAGCAGGAGGGTTAAAAACAAAGACGAACCTCTGACAGAGCCGATGGATTCAGTAACTGATGTCCTTCTTCACCTGGAGTCCTGCTCCCCGGGACCTTCATGTAGAGCTGCACCGTGTTCATGCCCAGGATGGTGTGGCCCACGTGGCTCAGCAGGTTACCGGCCGACACCACGCGAGCAAACGCAGGGAGTTTGGAGAGCTCCTGAAGCTGCTGCTTCCACCTGAGGGACACAGTCAGGTTAGCACGGGCTGTGAGGCAGCGTTAATGCTGACAGCACTTCTTAATTTAGTTTTAGTTATAGTCTGCTGCCTTAATATTCCTTTTAGTTTTAGTCATAATTTAGTCATCTAAGTTGTTTCAATTTAAGTCTAGTTTTAGTCGATGAAATCTGCTGTAAATGTAGTCGACTAAAATATGAAGTGTAAAGGGTAAGACTTTTTTTCCCCCTTGAATTTCTGAAGTCATGTTTTACACTTGGATAAAATCAAACATCTAATAACCCTTTATTGAATGCTAGTAAAGTCTGAATGTATAAATGAACAGAAACAAATTTTCCTTTTGTGTGAAATGCAGTCACCTTTATTTAGGCTACCTGGCAGAGCATCTCAGTTACAATACCAGAACTGACAACAAACAGTGAACCTGCTCTACATGAATATATCAATTCATAAAGAGAGGAGCTCTGATTGGATCGCTCCACAACTTATCCCACCACCACCAAGCTAAGGCAGCTGTGATTGGATGTCCCTCTTAACTCATCCAACCTTTCCACACAACCAAAGTAGCTGTGATTGGATATATTCCTAACTTGTCTCTACTTTCTACATGACCAAATTAGGTCTGATTGGATTAAGTCTCTGTCAAACATTTTAGTCTAGTTTTTATTTGTTGATGAAAATGTCAGTTAATTTAGTTTGAGTTTTTGTCCATGTGCACTTGTTTTTATTAGTTACTGTCTAGTTTTCGTCAGAGGAAAAAGGTTGTTGATGAAAGTAATCAGTCAACAGAATGAACACTGCTGTACGACGGAGTAAGACAGAAAAACAGGGGAGCATCGTCTCACTCACTTCTTCTCATCAGAGAGCTCGATGTTGGTGCCAAACTTGATGTGTTTGAATGGACCTTTCCTGCGTCGAAAAACACTGACAGACAAAAACACATTTACAGAGTTAGTGACAAAGGGGTAAGACGGCCTGAAAGAGGAGTGAAGGAGAAACAGGTCTCACCTCTCTGAAGAACCAGCTTCTGCTTCGATCTCCTTCTTCTTCTCATTCTCCTCCTGTCAGAACAAAACAGTCAAAGGGTTAAAAACATCACAAATTAGAGCTTCATTGATCACAAAGCCAGAACAATGAATTTAATCACTATGTAATAAAAGTACACATAAGTCATACTTCAAGCAAATTTAACCCACTAACACACTCAACAGGAAGACATCATCAGAAAAAAAGCTTCTTATGTCTGAATCATTAGGACTCCTGTGTCCTCCTATTTATTTCGGTCTTCATTAGAGATGTTCTGATACCATTTTTTCCCTCTCAATACTAATACTTGTGCTGTGGGTATTGGCCCACAGTGAGTACCGATCCGACACCAGTATGTTATAAAAAAAATATCAAACTACGCCTGCATGACTGTGATATGATTATCATGTGGTAAGGCCTGGCTCAGGTTAAACCCTGTGTAAAACATGAATAAATACAGCAAATTGAAGCCATTTATTTTAAAATTCATTTTTAAATAGAACAGTATAAAAAAACAGAAGTGAAAATGCAATTTGATTAATAAATCTAGGAATAATTATTTTAAAAAAACTAAAGTGCAGCCACAATATTTTTAAATAAAAAAGGCATTTAAATACAACAGTATAAAAACGGTAGTGCAACAGCAACTTAGATAAATAAACCTAGGAATATTTTTTTTTAATTAAAGCACAGTCACAATATTGTAAAATGAAGGCATTTAAATAGAACAGTATAAAAAAATAGGTGTTAACAGTAAGTAGATTACTTATTTAATAAATTACGTGGTATCGGATGGTGCCTGGACTCCAGTAGTTGCCGATACCGATACCAGCATTTCGGATACTGGTATCAGAATCAGAACAACTCTAGTCTTCATTAGTGGGAAGAGGGTGAGAGAGTGGGGGAGAAACATGCAGGCAGCAGACCCTCAGCCAGACTCCAACACAGACGAGGCGAGAGCCCTCTACGTGCACAGATGTAACAACGCAGCCGCCATTTTGTGCCGGCAGTGCTCACGTTTTCAGCTTCAGGGTGATTCCCAGCAGTGCTTCATGTACTTACAGTAAGGCTGTTTAAATCACTCAGGGTGCTTTATACTTTCCTTTAGTCATGAATATAAAACCAAGAAAACATGAGCACGTGAAGAAATCATGTCCTCTCACTGAGAGCAGCTGAGGACATGCAGCCCTACACATACGAGTCTCATTAGCCCCGTCTCCACCAAGTGGTCCGGTATGGATCGGCACGGTTTGGCTCAGGCCGGATCGGTAAAGCCTGATCCTGGTTGCGTTTCCACAGCCACCCGTACCCTACTTGGTAGGCGGCGTGTAAGCCGTATGCCGATAGCATGACGTCATAGCAGTGCGACGCAGTGTACCGGCTATTAAATACAACGAAGAAGAAAACGCGACACAGTAAACAAAGAGCAACGATTCTCTTCACCGAGAATACTGAGGAAGGTCTGCACCTCCACAGTAGACCATGGGATGCTCGGGCTTGATGCCATTTTCCAAACAAAAAAGCCTTGAGAGTTATCTTCACGAAGACGAGTGGAGATTTAAACACGGCGGGGCTGTGTTGTTCTTTATTACGGCTGTCGCACGGGAAGTGACGTCTCCTTCGACCAATCAACGGGCTGCAGTGTTTCTAGCTCCACCTTCTGGGGTCGGATCGGTATGCTTGGCACCCCAACAGAAGGGTCCCAAAAAGTAGAACGGTACGGTTCGCTTATAAGGGGTCCTGTCCCGGTTTTAGGCTATGGAAACGCCACAAAAAGCGAGCCGTACTGAGACGAACCGAACTGAACCCTCTGGTGGAAACGGGGCTATTGGTTTCCTCTACGCCACAGAGCGATGCAGGAATGAAATATTTTTGTAGGATAACCCGATGTTAACCTTGTTCTGGTCAGTCAAGGCTTTTCTGTGTGGAGTGGGCGTGTTCTCCCCGTGCATGCATGGGTTTTCTCCAGGGCACTACAGCCTTCTCCCACAAAACATGCTCTTCAGGTTGATTGGTGACACTAATTTGCCCTTAGGTGTGAATGGTTGTCTGTCTCTCTATGTGGCCTTGTGATTGGCTGGCCCACCCTGGTTCAGGGTGTACCCCCACACTTGCCCAATGTCAGCTGGGATAGACTCCAGCCCCCACGACCCTGAAAGGCATAATGGCTATAGACTAAGGACAGACTTCTAGGTTAACCTTGGGCTAATGAACCAGATTAAAGCTTCTAAAATTAGAAAACATATTTGTTTGTTCTCTTCCTTGCTTTAAAAAATAGATAAACTTATGAAGTATATGAAGCTGTAAACAAAGAGGGGGTCTGCAGTCTGTTGGTTGGTGTCAGGGCTTGACACTGTTAAAAAAGTTGACTGTTTTAACTGAAAGAGCTTTTTGCAGAAGCAGAGAGTGTTTCCCTGTTCAGCTTTAAACATGCTGCTCTACATCAGTTTTATTTGATTATGAGCTCCTGCAGTGAAAAGAAACTGTGGCTCTTGCTCAACATTTTTAGAAGGCAACAAGTAAAATGAGTCAAAAAACGTTCAGCTAATTTACAACATGAAAAACTCTCTGCCGTTCTCCAGGAAAGTCAAACTGATTTTTAAGAGTAAATCGCAATTTCAGACGACGCAATCATGTGACCGCCAAAGCTGCAATTTTTTGCAGCACTCCTGACTGACCAGGATCTGTTGTATTGACTATGTCACACATACTATTTTACAGATTTGCAGGAAATTTGCATTACCGAAGTGCTGATAAGCAGGTCAAGACTATTTATCATCAATATTAGATGATAAATGATGTGTTATGTGCTTTTGATCATTGATTTCTTTACTGTTGTCTATACTGTAAACACAGTGAAAATTGCACTGAAGCTTGATTTGAAGAAACTTGGGAATCGAAATGAAATCACAATATCTGCCAGAAAAATCACAACCAGATCTTTTCCCAAGATTATTCAGCCCTAGGTCAAGGCTTCATCATCCACTAAGAGACATGCAGACATTAAAAACATCATGCAAAGCTCTCCTGCACTAAAGTAAAAACCCTGTGGGATCATTAAGTGAGGACAAAGTCCCTCAAACTCTCTGTCCCCTCAGAGACGGGACAGCTCGGTTTGTGCCTCACTGACCTTCAGAGACTCCTGGAAGGACGAGGCCTGGTACTGAGCGTATTTGATGATGGTGGTGTGCGAGCGGCTGCTCTCGCAGCGCCACATCTTCCTGCTGCCGCTCAGGTCCCAGTTCTCGTCCGTGGGTTGAGCCAGCTGAGTCCGGACCTCCACCAGGTGGTCCGGGTTCGCCTCCACCAAAGTCTTTGTGGAGAACAGGCCCAGATCTGCAGAGGAGAGGTCCATCAGTGATCTGAGTGTGTGAGTTTATTAAACCAGTAAGAGTCAAAAATCAATGTCCGGTGAGGGAGGAAGGACAAAAATCAAACATGTCAGACTTTCTGTCGTGGTCCTAATCACTGCGACACTACATGAAGCCAACAGGTTTGGGGGCAGATTAGTCCTGAAGCTGTACAGTTGTCTGTCTCTTAGCATGAGTAAAAAAAAATCTCAGTTTTCAGTTATTTAATCTTTCACAATAAAAAAGTTGAATTAAATGATTAAATGGATTTATTGCCCCGGTCCACCTAGAGGGTTTGATTTCTGCAAGTCTCACCCTCAAGGAATGACTTTGTGTATCTTAGGACAGAGGGCAAACAAGTTCAGGGCAGCTGCAGACTTTATTACATCAAATTCAGGAATATAAGGACCGATCTAACACTGGTGCTTTTCAGATTTTATGTCAGGGTCAACAGCTTTTATTCAAACCCAGTATCTATCATCTCTGAGTCAGACCGAACTGTAACTAGTTGGATTTCACCTCCTCCTCTCTTCGATTCAGGGTTTGTAAATGGGGCAAAAGCTGACTTAAAGGCTCAAATGTCACGATAACAAGAGAGCACAAACCTTCATCGAGGCATTTTAACACCGAGGAACAATTTATTATCGAATGAACACGGAGAAATGGCCTTCGCTGCAATGTTAATCAATCCTTTAAAAATCTCAGGGATCAAACACTTCTTCCTCGTGTCATGAAAATCATTTCTGCAAATAATTTCATCAAGATATGTTGGGAACTATTTGAGTTATCTTCAGACAGTAGAGCTGAGCATCCTCAAGATTCAATACGATTTGTATCACGGTGCAGCACAGTGAGTAATATCTTTGACTTTCCATATTTTTGTACCAGGCTACTTTTGCTTTACTTTGAATATGAACTACTTTAATTAATCAAAAATGTCTTTTTATCATAAAATAAATACATTTCACAGGTCTCATCACAATACTGATGCTGTAGTCTCTGCACCAATGCACCTTTATCTGCGTCATGATGCATCGATGAAAAGATTATTTTAACACGGACAAAAGACATAAAACACAACATTCTAGGCAGAAGTAATACAGAGATTTTTTAAAATAAATGATAAACTGTTTTTACCTTTTAAAGTTATTGATTCCCTCTGTACTGGTTTACAATGCTGCTGCTGGAATCTTAATTTTCTTAATCCTAATTTCCCTGAGGTAGTCTTCCCAAGATATTAATAAAGTACTATCTAATCTCATCTGATCTAATCATGATATTATCCAGTCAAGGTTGGCTTTTTGGCATTGAGGTATCTTAGTTTAAGTTCCGTCTAAGATTAAAAAAAAATAAATAAATAACTTTTCCAGTCATTTGGAAAGCTTTTTTAAGGATCAGAGGGAGCTCTAAAGGTGAGATACTCTTTTTCAGACTCAATAACAACGCAGCGCTGCAGCAGGTTTAACCTCGGCTGAGCAGGTCGGCTTATTTTTCCTTAAGCTTCATCAGCAGCAGGACATTTCCACAAACATTCAGACAGTCTGCAGGAAGAGCAGAGGGTCCTCCTGACAGACAAGCAGACGTTTGGACCTTGTTGGCAGAAAGCTGCAGAACTTCCCCTCAACGATCACCTGCAGTAACTCTTCCAGCTTGCAGGGGGTGCTGTTGTCATACGTGTTCATCCTCACACACATGCTCACTCTCACACAGACACACCCACAGGACCATGTGAGCCCCAGGACACAAACATCCAGCTGCAGGCCTCGCTGCTGCACTCAGAGTCAAATCAACGGTCTGGATCCTCAGAGCACCAACATTTACACATCAATCTGTCTCCAGAGCGCCATACCCAGTTTGAGGGCCCCGGCGAGGCCCCTGATGACGGTGACGGGGTTGGCCGGGTTTGTGCAGAACTGATGCAGCGGGGGGAAGAAGGCGTCCCTCTTGTTCTCTAGCTGCAGGTCAGAAAGAGAGGAGAAACCGTGAAGGCCGCAGCAACACAAGAGCACAGTGAAGACTTCTCCATGTTTGGTTCACCTACGTAAATACTGGGCGTGGGGGGGTTCAGTTTGTCCTTTGGCAGCAGAGGAGATGGGGCGGGAGGAGGGCGAGGAGGGGGACACTTGTCCAGGAGGATGCTGCTCGTCGACAGGCCGTTCTTACCCAGGTTCCTGCAGAGAGAGCAGGATTAGGATGACCATGAAACCACAATCGGCTGGAGTAAAATCACATCAGGACATGTCTGAGATCAATGTGTCTGAGATCAATGAGACCATGTGTCTTCTCTGGAGTTCACTCGTCATGTTTTCAGGACATTTTCAGTGACAGATCAGCTGATACGTCAGGAACGCATCACAACCAGCACGTCTGTCTGTCTGTGACAGTCTACGGTTACACAGCCACAAACTCCTGCTGAGGCCGTCTCCAGGACAGAGACTGATCCCAAACCTCAGACCTCTTCATCCAAAACATACAGAACGCCGTTTGGGCGTAAAATTGATGTCAGTGATATCAACCTTACTGTAGCTCTGCTAGTGCTCAAATATGGAGAACATGTACTCAATGTTGGTCAACTACTGCACAGGCAGGCTTTACTAGTCAAGTAAAAAGTGTCACTAGCACTACTAGTAGACTGTTTTGGGTCTACTAGTACTACTAGTAAGCCTTATATGCTTACAAGGGGGCAGGAAAAAGCAAATTCAGTCTTCCCTTTGGCTTTTGAAAATATTACAGCCAATCAGGGTGCTGGATTTGGTTATAGTCCCTCCTACTTCATTTGCATTAGGTCTACTAGAACTACTAGTTGACCAAAACAGTCTACAGTCAGTGAAATATGAGTTTACTAGTAGTACTAATCACACAAAAATTTGGTTTTAATAGCAAAGGTTTAAGGCGCACTAGTGCACGATTAGAGCTTACTTGTAAAGCAGATAACTATGATATTAAATTTTCATACTGTTACATCCCTAACCTCCAGACTCTGTTTGATTATTAAGGCAACAATTCAATTTGACTAAATATCACAATGCATCACGATGCAACTTGGTGAGGAGTATCCTTCATTTTCCATATTTCTGCACCTACCATATAGATTAAAAAAATTCAATTAACTACTTAGGAATGGCTTTTGTGAATGTTGGCTTTTTGTGGGCACATAATCAAATGTTGATTATGTAGTTTAAACGTAGGAAGGTTTGTCTACATCAACTGAAAGCTGAGGTATTCTCTCAGTATATTTACATCAAACTCTCTGATCAATATTTAATCTCATTTAAAAAACAAATAAAAGCCTGTGCAGAACCTGACAGGACCTACCATCATGAAAACTACATTTTCAGTGTTTATATTTTCCAACATTGCAACAACTTATGATTGGAGTAAGTCAAGAAAAATATCTTTATTTCTTATTTTTAAATCTTCTGCAGAAAATAATTAGAATTCATCGATTTAATGTATATATGTTGCCAAGCCCTACTTTGTGCTTATAAACGGTTTTCAGCGATGAATCATGTCAACAACCTGATGGAGAATACTGAAAAAAAATCACAAAACAAAACAAACATGTGAAGGGGAGAGCTCTTCCTGTACAGATGCAGAGCTGACCTTCATCACTGTGCCTAATGTTTAGGCCAATGTCATGTGCATCATACAAACTGCCCTCAGAAATCCTGCACTGTCCCTTTAAGACTAACGTAGTGAGCTCGTCTAATGACGGCTTGATGAATGCTTTTGGTTTGTTTTACTTCGGCAGTTTCATTCATACAGAGACTGAGATAACTGAGGCTACTTCATCGTCTCACCTGCAGGCTTTGAGCACCTCACTGGAGCTGGGGTAGATGGACACGGACGACCACGGCGCCAGACAGGCGTGGATGCTCCGCCTGTGAGCAGCTCCTGTGGGCTCCTCCTTCAGCGGGCTCTGGGAGTCCTCGGGGCCCTTCCCGTTGACCGTTGGCCCCTGATTGGACGGGCTATTAAGGCAGGAGGGGCTGTTGGTGGCGTCGGCGGAGGCAGGAGACGGCGTGCCGACTGTCTGCTCGGATGTCGGTTTGGCTGCGCCGTGGAGACCCGGGTGGACGTTGTTGATCTTCTCTGAGGCGGGCCCTCCGTGGTTACCGTGGTTACTGTGGTTGTTGTTGTCATCGTTACTGGTGGCATTGGCTTTTCCCTTTAACAAGGCTGAGAGCTGAGGATTGTCTGAAGTGAACACGCCAGGGGCGGGGGCGGGGGAGCCGGGCCGAGACGGGCCAGCGGAGCCGTCCGTCCCCTGCGGCTGGACGTGATTAGCCAATCCCTGTGCGGGGGCGGAGCCTGGACTCAAAGGTGTCCCTGCAGAGTGCCTGACGGCGGCGTTCTCTGGACCTGATGGCAAAGCGTTGTTGCCCCCTGAAGGCGTGGCGTCTTTGGTGTGGAGCCCTGAGGTAGTAGCGGCGTGGGGGGGCGAGGAGAGGTGGTTGGGCGTGGACTGGGGGGAGGTGGGGGACAGGGAGGAGGCCGAGGAGGAGGCAGTGCAGGGCCCAGAGGAATGTCCGACCTGATTCAGAATGGCAGAGGAAGAGAAGGAGGTCTGAGGGGACGACGAGGAAGAGAAAGGTTCTCCATTTGGACCGGCCGAATGTGAACCTGGACCTTTGTGAAGCCCCTGAAACCACAAGGAGACACCGTGAGGAAGAATAGTTTTATTGTTTTATAGCATAGAATAGTTTGTGAAGGTGTTACTGGTGAATCTTGTTTATAAGACAGCAGAAATCGTCTTATTCTGGGACCAGTGAGAGTCCACAGCCCTCACAGCCATCACAGCCCGGGTCTGAATAAAGAGCTGTTTGTAGCTTTAAGTCATCAAAACCTGGTCCAGGTTTGAAATAAAAGTCCAGACCAGGGGCGGGCAACTCTGATCACCAAGAGGGCCACATTCCTTTTCCTTTTTCAGTGCCTCAGGGGCCGCACTGTTACATTCTGTCGGGCACTCTCAATGAGGAAAAAATTTAATTAAAAAAAACAAAAAAATAGAAAATAGAAAGCTTCAGATTCAGAAATACTTTGGGAATCTCCAACGGGAAATTCCGTTGTTTCAGTTGCTCTTGTACGCTGTATAGCAAGGAATATCAAACAAGACATTAGAATAGATAAGAGCATTAAAGCTTAAGTAAAAATAAGAAAGCAGGTTGCAACATACAGAATCTTTTACACTTCAACTTCCTTATGAAGAAAAAAAGAAATAAAATAAGTATTTTTCCTTCATAAGTAAGTCGAAGTATAACTTAAAAGATTCTGTATGTTGCAACTTGCTTTCTTATTTTCACAGTTTACTATTTTTACTTTTAAAAAAGGATTATACCAACATTAACATACTTTAACTCAAACACAATTGAAAATTCATGATTTCGTGAGTTTGACACATAACTAAAGCCAATTTAAACTGATTTTTAAGTCAATAAAAGAATCAATGTTCATCAGTTTTTAAAGCACAAATATATGACTCTTACCATTGTTTACAAATGTTTTTAATAATACTAAATATTATATTTCAATGAATTATGAAAGATATTTAGAGATACAATCAGACCAAAGTAAGTTCTTTAATGAAATATAAAAAACAAAGCATGTAACAGCAATTTAAGCTTGATGATGTGATGCACCATATTTAGCAGTTGTTGTTATGCTTTCTCAGGATTTCAGCACATATCAGCCAGTCAAATTTAATGTTTTTTTAAAGCCATTTTAATACTATACTGTAAAATTATAATGCCATGACCGTGAAATCAAGAAAATTACACAGGTTTGTTTTTTATTAAAAGATGATTTTTATATAAAAACTGTCCCTACAAATATCTTAAACATATCAGAGCTTATGGAGCTGAGAGAGAACTTATATTACCACGTTTATGCAGATTCAAATATCTGGCGAATCACAGTTTATAATTAAATATTGTTATATTATTATTACCATATACTACTAATTATTTTTTCTTGAAAACTACAGAAAGTATTTTTATGCCACTGAGAATCAAATTTAATGATTCTTTTAAAGCCATTTAAGGCCTTAATTTTTACAAAATCAATTTAATGACTATTAATGCTTTTTAATGCCCCGCAGAAAAACATTTCTTCATATTTCCTATTATTATTATTATTGTTATTATTATTTTTTTTTTTTTGGAAGTGATTGGTGGGCCGTACTGAGTGAGGTGAAGGGCCTCATGTGGCCCCTGGGCTGCCAGTTGCCCACCCCTGGTCTAAAGGGTCAAATGAAACCCGGTTACCTGAGAGTTAGTGTTGCGTTGCTGGCTCCTCCAGCTCTCGTCGCTCTGACTGGGACTACTGGTAGTGCTGGTGCTGGGCTGACTGGCGGCTGTGCAGTTGTGAGGTAGAGAGTTCTGCTGCGGGTAAGGCACGTTTCCGTTGCTCGCGCCGCCTCCGTGGTTCTTGTCCGGGTGCCCCCCCGGCGGCCCCGCAGAGGGACTGGAGGACCCGTTGGCCGTGGGCTGGGCGACGCACGGGGGCCGGATGGCGGCGTGGTTGACGGGGGAGGAGCGGGCGAGGCCGGCGGTGTTGAGGGAGGAGGGCTCGGCAGACGGCCCGTTGGGGAGGCCGGGCCGAGGGTGAGCTCCTGCTGCAGCCTGCTGCCTCACCTGAGACGGAGAAACAGACTCTTTACTAACACAGCGAAGGACACGTCATCTCCAACCACCTGCGGAGCGTGGCATCCACGCGTCAGAATCTGAAACTGAAAGCACCCTTTGATACCAGCTCAACAAACACGAAAGTCCCGGACACTCAACAAGGACAAATCAAATGTATCTCCATATTTTTAGCTGATTTTTTTCCTGCATGGAAACAAAAATGCTGGACAGTACCAGAATTATACACTTTGATATGATTATACTTAAACTGAAATAATTACAATACCAGTCAACTATGATCAATTTATCCTTTATTTTTCATCTTCAGACCTTTTAGTCATACATTGGCAATGTTCCTGTGAAAATTTAGCCTTGGTTTTTAGATTTATTTTTAATCTCCAGACATGTCTACATTTCATTAAATGTGTTAAAGGGGGAATTCTTGATATTATTCCTCTTTATCACCACACCGATCATTTTGGCATCAGAAAGCACCCACTGCCTTTCTGGAGTCATAAAATAAATAATTCTTAAATATCAGTGTGCTTTATGTAGGATCAGGTGTGTACCTGCTGCTGATGCTGCTGCATGAGAGAGAACTGACTCTCCAGCGTCTCCAACATCTGCACCTGAGGGGGCTTCAGGTTACCTCGGTTGCTCCGCAGATGATCCAGGAGCTGAAAAATCCACAAGATGTTTCGATTATTGAGCAGCAGACAAACACAGGGTTCAGGCACACTTTAAAAAACAAATTCAGGACATACAGAGACCATTTTGAAGACCTTAACTGAAAAAAAATAATTATTTTAGCACTGCAGAACAAATCGCAATCAAATAAAGTGTGGTATATTAATTTAATTTCACATTATGTTATAAAACTGCTTTGTTTGAGTGAAATTCTTCATGTAATTAAGTGTATCAGGGTGCTATAAACTCTTCTTTAAACAGGACATCAAGTTGTTTTGCTCTCCAAACAGAGGAAAAGACACACAGGTGCATATGGAAAAATAAAACTGGCCCCTCAAACAGCCCAAAAAAGATAAAAAAGATCTCAGTCTTCATGCATCTAACAATCTCAACCCCTCAGTGGTGGAAATAAGACTGTATCAGACACTTTAGGGCCTTCAACTTCAAAAATCAAATCTGCGACCCTCTAATCTGAAAACCTGCAGGAACCCTGCACTAACAAAGGTGATACACAAAGCCAATCACTCTGCAGCTAAAAAACGCAGCTCCTTGGCCTCATTAAGAGGTTGTCACTTCATCTGAACTCCTCAGATGTTTCAACAGGATCGTGAAGGAGTCACTGGGTCATTAATGTCATCTAGAGGTCGCAGGTCCTTCCTTCCTGCAGCTGTTAGGCTCTACAACAAAAACCTCTCTAATGTGCAAGAAACAGTATTTATATTTACATTATCTCAAATTTTCCATCTGTAATATATCAAACATGTACATAACGACTGTAAATACTGCTTATATACTTTATTGTATGTTTCATTCGTAAGTTTCTTTCTTTATATTTCTTCCTTGTATTCTACAGCTGCTGTAAGCTTGGAATTTCCCCCTATGGGGCTAATAAAGGAATATCTTATCTTATCTTAGAGATTATTGATGACTCTCTGTCACTTTGTATGATCTTAAAACACAAAAATAAAACAATCATTCAGCACAGACACGGGACGCTCTTTAATCTTTAACACTCTGAACAACATGAAAAACAAGCAATAACCATGAGAATGAAACATAAAGATAATAATAGACTCAGAAAAATACACCTGGCTTTCAGTACATCTGATTCTGTATTGTGGTCAAAATATGAGCAAAAAAACAACACATTTATCATAAAGGACAAGAAACAGCAAAACACTCGAGCAGCTCATATGATTGTGTGAAGGCAAAACTGAGACTAAACCCTGATGAATTTCTCACAGGTATGTTGTCACTAAAGAAACAACCTCCATGTAAAACATGTTTTTGTCCCTCGGGCCCTCAGACTGCACAACTCCTCACTGCGAGGTGAAGGAGTAACAGGAGGACTGAGGACGGCAAGGAGCAGCAGCCATTTGTATTTGCTAATTGTTTTTACTTCTTTACTTTTCTGACGCCTGTGTGCTTGCTATGCTGCTGTAATCTTCATTTCCCTGAGGGAGTCTAAGGCATTAGTAAAGTTCTGTTAACCTGTTCAACCCTTTTTTAAGCCTTCTGCTCGAAACCTATACTCATTAAGAAAAGAGTGTATCTCTGCAACCACAAGGTCTTTTTGAATAGTTTTGGTGTCATAATAAAAGTAACACTTGAGAGATTTGTCCAGATGTGTAATTATTAGTATATGTGTTACTGGGACAGAGTAAATGAAGATAGAAGTCAGAATAATTTGAAAATCTCATCCTCGCCTAAAACAGAAACAAGCTTTTATTGTGAATATCTCTCTTAGAAATGATGCTGGAGTGGCTGTAAAGCTCTAACAATGAATAATAAAATATGTTTACATCATCTCTGCGAAGGATTATTGTTATAAAGTGATGCAGAGGAAAATTAAAGAGGTTTGATAACAATATGGTCAGGCGAGGATTTTGAAAAACAGTGCATATTTAGCCAAAAGTCAAAAATATATGTATTTGTCAAATAAAAGCAGACATGACTATAGTCTTTAGACTATAGTCTTTAGACTATAGTCTAAAGACTATAGTCTAAAGACTTTAGTCTTTAGACTATAGGCACAGGTCACTGCTTGTGCACAGGTCACTGCTTGTGCCGTCTTGCAGAGGAGTCTTTCTCCTGAGCCCCAGCAGACCCAGAATTGGGTCCCATGGGCTGATGAGGTTAAATCTAAAATATGAATTCTTATAAATTCTCCTACCTGGAGTTTCTGTGCCGTGAGGTACCAGCTGGGGGTCTGCTGCTGATTGGGGCTGTTCACCCACGAGTCTGCAGCTCCCTGCAGACAGACGGACGGACAGACAGATGAGAAACATGGACCTTGTTTTTATCATCGAGCAGGTTAGAGGAGATATAATAAATGTTCTGACAGGCACCTTTGCTGGGCTGGCAGTACGTTTCTTCTTGGCGGGACTGGCCTGTGAGTCTGCGTGGTTGCTGGCGGTCTGAGCTCCGTCCTTACAGGCCTGAAAAATCAGAGACAGGATGAAGTTAAAGACACGCTGGACCGACCAAAACATCAGCAAAGACATAACATCAGCAAAGACCAAACATCAGCAAAGACCAAACATCAGCAAAGACCAAAACATCAGCAAAGACCAAACATCAGTAAAGACCAAAACATCAACAAAGACCAAACAACAACAAAGACCAAACATCAGCAAAGACCAAACATCAACAAAGACCAAAACATCAGCAAAGACCAAACAACAACAAAGACCAAACATCAGCAAAGACCAAACATCAGCAAATACCAAAACATCAGCAAAGACCAAAATATCAACAAAGACCAAACATCAGCAAAGACATAACATCAACAAAGACCAAAACATCAACAGAGACCAAAACATCAGCAAAGACCAAACATCAACAAAGACCAAAACATCAGCAAAGACCATCAGCAAAGACCAATACATCAACGAAGACCAATACATCAACAAAGACCAAAACATCAGCAAAGACCATCAGCAAAGACCAAAACATCAGCAAAGACCAAAACATCAACAAAGACCAAAACATCAGCAAAGACCAAACATCAGCAAAGACCAAAACATCAACAAAGACCAAAACATCAACAAAGACCAAAACATCAGCAAAGACCAAAACATCAGCAAAGATCAAAATATCAACAAAGACCAAACATCAGCAAAGACCAAATCATCAGCAAAGACCAAAATATCAACAAAGACCAAACATCAGCAAAGACCAAAACATCAGCAAAGACCAAAATATCAACAAAGACCAAAACATCAGCAAAGACCAAAACATCAGCAAAGACCAAACATTAGCAAAGACCAAAACATCAGCAAAGACCAAAACATCAGCAAAGACCAAAACATCAACAAAGACCAAAACATCAGCAAAGACCAAAACATCAGCAAAGACATAACATCAGCAAAGACCAAACATCAGCAAAGACCAAAACATCAACAAAGACCAAACAACAAAGACCAAACATCAGCAAAGACCAAACATCAGCAAAGACCAAAACATCAGCAAAGACCAAACATCAACAAAGACCAAAACATCAGCAAAGACCATCAGCAAAGACCAATACATCAACAAAGACCAAAACATCAGCAAAGACCATCAGCAAAGACCAAAACATCAGCAAAGACCAAAACATCAACAAAGACCAAAACATCAGCAAAGACCAAACATCAGCAAAGACCAAAACATCAACAAAGACCAAAACATCAACAAAGACCAAAACATCAGCAAAGACCAAAACATCAGCAAAGATCAAAATATCAACAAAGACCAAACATCAGCAAAGACCAAATCATCAGCAAAGACCAAAATATCAACAAAGACCAAACATCAGCAAAGACCAAAACATCAGCAAAGACCAAAATATCAACAAAGACCAAAACATCAGCAAAGACCAAACATTAGCAAAGACCAAAACATCAGCAAAGACCAAAACATCAGCAAAGACCAAAACATCAACAAAGACCAAAACATCAGCAAAGACCAAAACATCAGCAAAGACATAACATCAGCAAAGACCAAACATCAGCAAAGACCAAAACATCAACAAAGACCAAACAACAAAGACCAAACATCAGCAAAGACCAAACATCAGCAAAGACCAAAACATCAGCAAAGACCAAACATCAGTAAAGACCAAACATCAGCAAAGACCAAAACATCAGCAAAGACCAAACATCAGCAAAGACCAAAACATCAGCAAAGACCAAACATCAGTAAAGACCAAACATCAACAAAGACCAAAACATCAGCAAAGACCAAACAACAACAAAGACCAAACATCAGCAAAGACCAAACATCAGCAAAGACCAAAACATCAGCAAAGACCAAAACATCAGCAAAGACCAAACAACAACAAAGACCAAACATCAGCAAAGACCAAACATCAGCAAAGACCAAAACATCAGCAAAGACCAAAATATCAACAAAGACCAAACATCAGCAAAGACCAAATCATCAGCAAAGACCAAAATATCAACAAAGACCAAACATCAACAAAGACCAAAACATCAGCAAAGACCAAACATCAGCAAAGACCAAACATCAGCAAAGACCAAAACATCAACAAAGACCAAAACATCAGCAAAGACCAAACATCAACAAAGACCAAAACATCAGCAAAGACCATCAGCAAAGACCAATACATCAACAAAGACCAAAACATCAGCAAAGACCAAACATCAACAAAGACCATCAGCAAAGACCAATACATCAACAAAGACCAAACATCAGCAAAGACCAAACATCAGCAAAGACCAAACATCAGCAAAGACCAAATATCAGCAAAGACCAAAACATCAGCAAAGACCAAACATCAACAAAGACCAAAACATCAGCAAAGACCATCAGCAAAGACCAAAACATCAGCAAAGACCAAAACATCAACAAAGACCAAAACATCAGCAAAGACCATCAGCAAAGACCAAAACATCAGCAAAGACCAAAACATCAACAAAGACCAAAACATCAGCAAAGACCATCAGCAAAGACCAAAACATCAGCAAAGACCAAAACATCAACAAAGACCAAAACATCAGCAAAGACCAAACATCAACAAAGACCAAAACATCAACAAAGACCAAAACATCAACAAAGACAAAACATCAGCAAAGACCAAAACATCAACAAAGACCAAAAAATCAACAAAGACCAAAACATCAACAAAGACCAAACATCAGCAAAGACCAAAACATCAGCAAAGACCAAACATCAGCAAAGACCAAACATCAACAAAGACCAAAACATCAACAAAGACCAAAACATCAACAAAGACCAAAACATCAGCAAAGACCAAACATCAACAAAGACCATCAGCAAAGACCAAACATCAGCAAAGACCAAAACATCAGCAAAGACCAAACATCAGCAAAGACCAAACATCAACAAAGACCATCAGCAAAGACCAATACATCAACAAAGACCAAAACATCAGCAAAGACCAAACATCAGCAAAGACAAAACATCAGCAAAGACCAAAACATCAACAAAGACCAAAACATCAGCAAAGACCATCAGCAAAGACCAAAACATCAACAAAGACCAAAACATCAACAAAGACCAAACATCAGCAAAGACCAAAATATCAACAAAGACCAAAACATCTGCAAAGACCAAACATCAGCAAAGACCAAATATCAGCAAAGAACAAACATCAACAAAGACCAAACATCAGCAAAGACCAAAACATCAGCAAAGACCAAAACATCAACAAAAACCAAAACATCAACAAAGACCAAAACATCAGCAAAGACCAAAACATCAACAAAGACCAAACATCAGCAAAGACCAAAACATCAACAAAGACCAAAACATCAGCAAAGACCAAAACATCAACAAAAACCAAAACATCAGCAAAGACCAAAACATCAACAAAAACCAAAACATCAGCAAAGACCAAAACATCAGCAAAGACCAAAACATCAGCAAAGACCAAACATCAGCAAAGACCAAAACATCAACAAAGACCAAAACATCAACAAAGACCAAACATCAGCAAAGACCAAAACATCAACAAAGACCAAAACATCAACAAAGACCAAAACATCAGCAAAGACCAAAACATCAGCAAAGACCAAACATCAGCAAAGACCAAACATCAACAAAGACCATCAGCAAAGACCAAAACATCAGCAAAGACCAAAACATCAACAAAGACCAAAACATCAGCAAAGACCAAACATCAGCAAAGACCAAAACATCAACAAAGACCAAAACATCAGCAAAGACCAAACATCAGCAAAGACCAAAACATCAGCAAAGACCAAAACATCAGCAAAGACCAAAACATCAACAAAGACCAAAACATCAGCAAAGACCAAACATCAACAAAGACCAAAACATCAGCAAAGACCAAACATCAGCAAAGACCAAACATCAACAAAGACCAAAACATCAACAAAGACCAAACATCAGCAAAGACCAAACATCAGGAAAGACCAAATATCAACAAAGACCAAACATCAACAAAGACCAAAACATCAACAAAGACCAAACATCAGCAAAGACCAAACATCAGGAAAGACCAAATATCAACAAAGACCAAAACATCAGCAAAGACCAAAACATCAACAAAGACCAAAACATCAGCAAAGACCAAAACATCAGCAAAGACCAAACATCAGCAAAGACCAAATATCAACAAAGACCAAAACATCAGCAAAGACCAAAACATCAACAAAGACCAAACATCAGCAAAGACCAAACATCAGGAAAGACCAAAACATCAGCAAAGACCAAAACATCAACAAAGACCAAACATCAGCAAAGACCAAACATCAACAAAGACCAAAACATCAACAAAGACCAAACATCAGCAAAGACCAAACATCAACAAAGACCAAAACATCAACAAAGACCAAACATCAGCAAAGACCAAACATCAACAAAGACCAAAACATCAACAAAGACCAAAACATCAACAAAGACCAAACATCAGCAAAGACCAAACATCAACAAAGACCAAAACATCAACAAAGACCAAAACATCAGCAAAGACCAAAACATCAGCAAAGACCAAAACATCAACAAAGCCTCTTAACTTTGAACCAATCACTTAAAATGATCCTGAAAGTAGAGATTCAGACACTACAGACTCTTTTCATTTTCTGCAAACATAGAATAAAAAACAACTTAAAGAAATAAATCATTAACTTGGATTCTACATTTTTCTGCTTATTTAACAATGATTTATGGTCCCACCTTAATTTGATGTTAATTTAAATAATTATCAGTGTAATCAAGCAGTGATTCAGACAGGAAAGAGTAATGAGCTGCACTGCATGTATTTATGAATATATTCGATCACTGAAGAGTTAAACTTCAGGTATTAACACTTTCCTTTCAACATGTCTGTACATTATTCTGCTTAATTTTTCTACAGACTGAATCATATTAATCATATTTTATTTAATTTTCTTTTCATTAGCTCCTTCTTCAGTAAAATGTGCAAAAACTGACCTTAAATGGTGAAAACAGCTTCATTAGAAGCTCAAAGAGGATGATTTTCAGTTAAACATTTTTAAGACAAAATGCATTTAAAAATTAAAATAAAAGGACTGACTGTGATGGGTCTCTGCATTGATGCAGTTATCATTAAAAAATGTTACTTGTTTTGATAAAACAAAAGTGGAAGTTCAAGCTTAGATTACGTGAGCAGGACATGTTTTTCCTCTTGTGAAGCAGACTTGTGAAATAGAAAATTGCTCTTGAGCGTTAGTGCTTATAATGCAATAAATCATTTTAACGTCATTTTAAAGCACCTGGTGTTAAAATAAATCCAAGTATTAGGGTTGGGTAATGAATTTAATAGTTATCACATCATGAGATTTCGCAATAAACACAAGGCAACAGCCTGAAAATTAATGCAATAAATTATAGTTGGTAAAACGGCCCGGCTTTTCTATCTGTGGTGTGAGACTAAAGCTGGCTTGAGCTACATTTATGTTGATTTGTGCCAGTTTGGTGAAGAAAAATGTTTTTTGATCACTTTTAGATTCAGAATAAATGTGTAGCAGCTGCTGGTGCTGAAAAAACAGAAGAAACTGCAGAGACGAGGACTCTGGGTTAAATGCACTCCTGATAAGGCCTCTGTATATGTTTTTTAAGATTATCATATTTCATATCTCAATACTGAACAATTTTATCACACAATATATCTTATTGCCAGATATGAACATTTCTCCAGACATATCCTGCTGATATTTTAGCTTTAGACATCTGTATAAAGATTGTGAAGTTTTCTGACATGAATCTTAAATTGAGAGAATAAGCTCCTAAAATACGGCTTGTTTTCTGTCAGCAGGACAGCAAATCACTGTTTCAGCCTTTAAAACAGTGATAAAACTTGATTTTACTGTTATTTTAAAATATTTTTTCCACATGACGTAGGTGTAATCTAAAAAGAAACGACTCTCAGTCATTTTCAAATAATAATATTGATTTTGGTATTGGTCAAAATAAGTCTTGAAACATTATAGATATCTGCAAAAATCTAATATCCTGGATCAGGTCTACCAAGAATCAAAATATCTGACATGGTCTCAGTAAAACATGAATGAAGCATTCTGAAACATATTTCAAGCTTTGGTCATTTAGGATCAGAGACATGATGCTTGATTCTGTTTCTCTAAATTAACTCTGGAGCTCCAGTCGCCTTCAGTGATTGGACAAAACACGCTAATCTTTAAAGACAGAGGTCTAGTCCTGATGACGCCTGAATTATATTGACTTAAATAATTATAATCATAAATGGTCCTGAACAGTCCTCTTGTATTAAAATGTTAAAGCACCCCCACAGGCTGCAGAGCCTCACCTGCTGAGTGTGTGCTGTGTTCAGGGCCCCCTGCCTCGACGTGAGCTCAGCGGGGATGGGCAGGCTCCACGCCTCCTCGATACTGGGAAGCATTTTGCTCTTATTCTGCAGACTGCCGGGCTGGAGGTTACACAGCTGAGCCTGAGGAGACGCACAGTGAGGAGAGTAAAACACTTCAGGAGGAATAACAAGGTTTGAGGACGTGAGGAAGGGCTTTCCAACTTAAAGAGAGGAGAAATGTGATTTAACAAGAATAAAGTAAAGGGCAGTGGTCAAATTCCTCAAAACAATCTAAAGATTTTACAGGAGTCTTTGCAGAAGCAGAATCATATTAGTTCAGACCACAGGAGCCTCTTTGTCACTGGATTTTCACATCATTCATATTCAGAGCTTACAAAGCCTACACCGTCTCACAGACAGATCGAGCTAATTCAGTGAACCTGGTCTACCTGCAGCAGTTTGATGCGTTGCGTGAGTGCGGCCATGTTGAGGCAGGCCTTGCTGCGCGTAGCATTGATGTAGCACTTGATGGCGTCGTGCGGCTGCCCGCAGGACTCGTACAGCGTCCCCAGGTCCATCCAGGCGGCGGCGTGGCTGTGGTCGAGCTGAACGGCACAGATGTAGGCCTGCAGAGCGTCCATAGGCTGGTTCTGCTGCTGGTACAGAACCCTGAGGGCAGAGCGAGGGAGAGGGGGGTTATTCTCTTATCCTGCTCCAGGATTCAGGTCTTTATCTTATCTGAGACGTCCCAGGGACTCCCCGAGGATCTGCACCCCCCTCCATCCTGCAGTCATCTATCTATAGATCCTGTTTTATCTCCTGCAGCGCTGCACGTGTCCTCTGTTACTACGACTCCAGGACTCCTTCCAAAACCACTTTAGAGGTTCAGATGAGCAGTTTAATCCTGTTATTTTTGTACTTTAGCATCCTAAAAGCTCTGTCCCAGCATTTAGGAGAAAACATTCCCATCCTTACCCTATGGAGCACCAGGTGTCAGCGCTGGCCTCCGACTTGTCGATGGACTGGCGGTATGAGATGAAGGCATCCTGCACTTTCCCAATACTCGAGTAACACCTGAAGAAAGACGAACATGGAGACAACAGGGAGTAAAACATCTGCAAAAGTGAAAGAAGAGAGGCTAAACCTCTCCTGTGATAAATGAAATCATTTCTGTTTTTGCTGAAACAGTTTCTAAAGGACAGTATATCTGCAAAAGTCAGAATATGAGATTGGAGAGCTTCTCCTCTTTTAGTGCAATAGATAGTTAAAGGTAAAGTATAAAATAGCTATAAAGTAAAGTATAGGTGATTGGTGATTAATGCTCACAGATATCATATCACATATGACTTTTCACAGACTGATTGTATTGCACAGGATGAATGAATACTGAGGTAGTATTTAGAGCAGATCTTTCACGTCCTGCAATGTGCCAAGACAACAATTTGCCCAGCCCTAATGGACCCAATCACCACAAACAACCAACAGAAGAGGAGGGAGCAGCAGAAATGAGAGCTGATTTGCAGACTGTTGTACTTGAGTATTTGTTCATAAGGGAACTCGAGTACTCGAGTACTGGTTTCCAGTTAACTGCCATCTCTTGCATGGATTTATCCATTCAGTCTACAACAGAGAATCTAACTATAGAGAGGCAAACTGGTCAGGCAGACTGTTGATAAAGCAGCAGGGGACAAACACTTAGACTGAAGGATTCTTCAAAGTTATATCCTTCTTAATGTCCATCTTAGAGCTGTTTCTCCACGATTAAGAATAATTTCGAAGGATGCCGGAGAGCACAATGGGTATCCCACACCCTGTGAGCAAAAGCAAACAAAGCACCTTCCTAAAAACACTTATATACAGCAATAAAAACAACAAACTTCACTAAATCCACTGACGATCATTCTTTGAAACTCTCAGCATGGTGCATCACACTGCTGTGAGTTTACCGACAGGTGGGAAGGTCTTTACGGGACGTCCCTACCAGCCGAGCCTGAGGGAGCTCACACCTGCAGGGACAGCATGGACCCTGAGGGGGGGGGCGTATACCCTCTGCTCCAGCTGGGGCTGGGCATTATGAACCTCACGATTGGATTTGATTCAGTAAGAAGTAGAAATACACAAATAATTACAGTACCTGTTAACAATTTGTGAATTTTTATTTTCATGCCAATGTGAACATATGTGGTATGTCACTTCACATTTTTGAGCAATCAAACATCTGAAAATAAAAATTTGCACAATAATAACTTATTTGTGCATATGGAGTAAAAAAGTAAAAAGCATGACAGTTAATACAATAATTATAAATGTCCAGCTGGACTTTCTTGTCTTTCTTTGTCAATAAATATGTCAGGAATTGTCCTTTGAATACATTTTTTCACAAGAAATAAAAGTTAACAATTCTGGCAAGTATTTGTCATTATTATGTGCTAAATGCTTAAACAGTGTGCAATTACAAGAAAAATGGCTTTGAATTTTCAGCAGGATTCTCTTCATAAACAATAAATGAACATGTAGAAATTTTCTGAGATGACCAAAAATAAACTTCACCCATTTTACATAAGCTCAAACATTTCTGTTTGCCTGCAGCATTTAGTGTCCATGTTACAGCCTGTTATATTAGACCATGTCCAGGTATTTCTTTACTGATGGTAGTCCCTGAAGCAGTTCCTGTCCAGCTGAAGACAGAGATCTCGACATTTCTTCCTCCAATATTTCTAAAATTACGATTTATGGAATCCACAGAAAATGAACTATGATGAAAAAGACGATCAATGACAAAAAAAGACAGTAAAACACGGGGAAAATACGTCAGAAATACGGCAGAACACAGAGAAAATATGGCAAAAAAACGGAAAGAAAACCCTCAAGAATGATACTAATGCTGTTGTGTTTAATATTTTACATTATTCACACAGAAAATACTGATAAACCGCCATTAAATCACTCTCATGTTTGGCTCTCAAACCTATCACTCTGCAGCAGAGTGTTTCTCAACAGCTGGATAAACACTGTGAAAGTGCATAGCGCCCCCCACTGGCCAGGAGGTGAATCGATTCAGAGGATTTGCTGAATCGATATTGAATTCGGAGGAGAAATATTGCACTGCATTGATGAATCGATATTTCTGCCCACCCCTGGCTCCAACAACTGTGAGCATTCAGCCGTCTGATTTAATCCCAACAGGACACCAAACCAGCAGAGAAGAAACTGCAGCGTCCTTCATCAGACTGAGTTCACTTCAACACAAAGACCATGGAGCTGATTGGACAGCAAGACTTAACCCTTAACCAAAATATGGATGATCATCTTCAGGGGCACATGGCTCTACGGTCTTACCTGCCGAGGAAGTACCAGGACTGTCCGGAGTTTGGGTCTGCTTCTAGAGACTTTTGCAGACACTGGATGGCATAGCTGTCCTTGGTGCCTTTATCCCCGAGCTGCTCCACCGTGTGATGCATCCAGCCTGAGGGAGGAAGAGGAGGAGGAGCGCGGTCAGAGGGAGTCATCGACACTCAAACTTACAAACTGTGTGCAGATTTAAAGCTGAAGCCGGAGAAAGGTGAGGGGGATTAATTAAGTTAATAAGAGGCAAATCCTAAAGATGCAAACATGTATGACGGATAAACTCGAGGTTACTAAGAGGGGGAGGGGTCTCATTCACACATATGTGCTGATGCAATTTCCAACAGACTCTCCCCTTTTCTCTTCCACCTGCTGAAGCCCCACAGGTGACCATGGCAACCTCAGCAGGCTGAGTGGGAATGATTTTTACAACCTGAGGGCATGTGGGGGTAGGCCGACTGCACATGGAGGTACAGAAACAGGTCTGACAGGGTCTTCATACAATAACCCAGAGTCCACTTCAGCTCCCATAAAAACTAATTAAAGGATTTATTCTTTTAATGAAGGCAGATAAGAGCAGACCTACAATCATCATCAATGCTAATCACTATACACAACAAACAGCTGAGAGGAAATTAATTATTACAACAAGCAAATACAATCTGGATCATTCATTATCAGGCCAAACTTATTTAGGAGTGTTCAGCTGGAGTCAGAAAAACACTCTGAAACAGTGAACGTCGAGCGCCCTCTGTTATCACCTGATCACGCCGTCAGCAGGTGAACGCTGTGACGATGGCTCAGAGCGGAGTCGTCTACGCTAAAGTCGATACAGCACATCTGAAAGCTTCAATCTTTAATCCTGTAGCGTTTGGCCTGAGACATAATCTTATTAAAACTAAGGATGCACGGCATGTTTGGAAGAAAACTGATTTAAAAGCTAAAGAATAACATCAGCAGATGGGAAAATTTCTGCCTGTGTTTTTGTAGATATCTCAGGATTATACTCACATTTAGTTGGCAGGTTATTTTTTATTACTGATTTTAAATGTAAAGTATGAGCTCCATACTTTTTGGTTTTCTGTATGCATGTTGGAGAATCAGTGCTTGCAGACTTTAAACAGTCAGATGAAGCTTAAATTTGCTCACTATTAAAAGAACATTTTCATATAATGTTGGTGTTATTAAGGAAAAAACACATTTTCAGTTATTTCCAAGTGTTAAGGATGCACAGTATTGTTTTTTTCACTGATATGCTGATATTTCAAAATGTACTTTGGGTAATACAGATATATATATAACTGACTGAAAATACTTTCATTTTAGATCAGTCATATACAAACTGTATTTTTGACATTATACTCTCAAATTAAAATCTATAGAGATGCATTATAAATCTAACATGCATCCCTATAAAAATATTATCCAGCATTTTATGAGCGTTTAAAATGTGTTTTACATTAGATTTACTGTTTTTTGCTGTTGCTAATGACCTCTCACAGACCATCAGACATCCATGGACTAATGGATCAGTTTACTCGTGCCATGCTTCTTTATTTCAGATAAATATTGAATAAATTATTTAAGATGCAGGGTGCTTTTTATTCCCAATGGTCCCTTGGTAATTCCTTCACCAGACAATAACAAATATAGAGATTCACAAAGCTACCACCAGTCAACCCTTTTGCTAATAAATCAGATAATTTAAAATCGGTATGGATTCTGGTGTTGGAGATTATAGGTTTGGAAATATTGGCATATTGGATATATTGTGCATCCTTACATAAAATATAACATGTTGTTCTCAGCACTGACTGAAACTCAACGCCGAAATCTTCAGGTCTGGTTTCTTCAGAAAACAGCCAAAGTCTTGGTGCTTCATTTGTTAATCTGTTTCTTAAAATAATGAAGCAGAGCAGGGGCTATAATCAAACACCCTGTCTATTGGAAAAATCCGTACACCTGGTGATTACAGCCTTGTTGTTCCCAGTATAAGGTGAACTGCTGGGGTTAGACTGCAACCTGTGGACCCTTTTTAAGCATCATATCCAGCTCTCTTACAGAATACCTGCATTTATTTGTCCAGTCCTTTCAAAATAAAGGCAAAAATCCAAAAATAAACACTTTAAACAAGCCTTAAAACAGGAAACCCCACAGAAATCCCTGTTCTCTATTGTTTTTTCCGATTCTTATCATCAACTAAGTCAAATCCTTAAATATTCTTACATCAGGACTTAAACTCACTGACTCAGCACTATTTGGTGTCTGCCTGCACGTGTGTCTGCAGTGTCAGTGGGGGAAGGGAGGGTCTGAAAACAATGATCCTTCATCAGCTCTCACACTAACAAAAGAACTTTAAAACAGCGAGAAAGAACCAAAAGAACTCAAAGCGCTCAAACAAAAACTCGATGATGCAGTGAAACACAAACCAAAACATCAGGACGTGATGGGAAAAGCCAAACATGCAGGAGCTGCTGTGCAGATGAAGCGGGGACACTCACCCAGTTGTTGCAGAGTGATGGCCTTCACCTGTGCAGGAAGATTCTCCGTCTGCAGCAGACTTTCATACGCTTCCTTGGCCACTCGGTGTTTCTTCTGCAGACAGACGGAGGGTTGTTAGAGCCAGACAGGAGGGTCGGAGCGTTTTATGGCCACAACTGGACGAAAACAAAGAGTCCAAAGACCTCCTCACACTCGTAATGACCGACACACGGGGGAGGGTCAGCGAGGAGGAGGACAGGCCAGACTCCACACGTCTGGACACTCCGAGTGTTTGTCTGCTGTAGGGCTGGGCAACGCAGCCAGTCTGAGGAGGCATGACGCTGCTATGCTCTGTATCAATATGCCAACACTTCCTCATTCAATTCAGACATCACCATTTCACAGATAAAACAATTCATGTGATTATTTGCATTTTGTATGTAAATGTATTTGCAGCAGTCACAGTCATGCTGTCAGCACTGAAACAACCTGCAGATGGACAGACAGTAGGGCTGGGCAATATATTGATTAAATTGATTCATTCAAATTATTTTCTGCAGATTTAAAAATGAAAAATCGAGACTTTTTTTCTCAACTTTCTTTTATTCAAATCATAAGTTGTTGCAATGTTTGAAAAAATGTTTGAAAATATAAATACTGAAAATGTAGTTTTCATGGTTGTAGGCCTTTTCAGGTTTTGCACAAGCACATGTTCAGACTTGTATTTGTTCTTTAAATGAGATTAAAATATTGATCAGAGAGCTCCATGTTAATATACTGTGAAAATAGCTCAGCCTTCAGTGTTTAAGTAGAGATGCCTGCCTAAGTTTGAACTACATAATCAACATTTTATGACTGATTGGAAAAACTTGAGTCACATAGTTTTTGTGTCACTTGGAAGGTATTTTTTGAGAGGGAAAATATCGATTAAACACTAAATCGATTTTTGTGGAGAAAAATCAAGGATTTTATTTTTAGGTCATACCGCCCAGCCCTCAGACATCTTTGTTATTTTAATAAGAACAGTGGGGGCTCTGACCACGTACGTCCGAACACCACAAATTTGGAGGTCCTTGCCTAAGCAGGTGGCCTTGGCTCAATACCAGCCTGTGGCCTCTTTTCTGCACGTCTTCCCCCACTCTCCCACACTCATTTCCCAGTTCAATGCACCGTCTCCCTCTGTCTAGTTAAGGCAAAAACCCTAAATAATGACTTTAAAAAGGAACAAATCAACACCCCAAACAGGAAATTTTGCAAACAATCACCATACTCATCAACTTACTTTTAGTGTGATTATTAGACAATGGAGGGCAAATTCTTGGATAATATCTAAACTGTAAATAAACACGTGTACTGCCTGGAAAGAGGGTGAAAATGATATGGAGTAACCTGCTCTCTCCTCAGGAATAAACCTCAAAGTTGAGTCCTGCTCTGCAGTAAAGGCGGAGGTGGTTTTCACACCTACAGCTCAGCTGCTCTGGTCTGATTCAGTTGAATAAATCCTTCAAACTGTCATGTTTCCTTTGGATCGTTTCAGGCTCACACAGCAGAATTTACAAGAGTCCAGGACGAGTGAGAGCCGGCCTCACGTCACTGGTCACTGCTTTAACTACGAGTCACACTCTTATGATATAACTCTGTGCATGAAGAGGAAGAGCTTCCAATGCTCGCCTGGTAATTATTATTAAGTCTGTTATCAGCCTGGTTACCTGGTTGCTGTGATGAAGTTGCTATTACTGCTGCAGCTTATACTACAGCGGTGTGATGAGTGAACTCGTCACCACGTTTGTTTGGGTCGATTGTGTCCTCTCTGCAAATGTACGGCTCCAGGGGTCGACTGGAAGCAAGCAGAGACCACGTCTTTCAGGTGAGCTTGGCGAGGTTGTTTGTACTGAAACAGGGATGGACTGATGTGTCCATGTGGGAACGCTCACTTTTATCAGAACACCTCTAACAAACAGTCTGGGCTTATTCTGTTTGCCACTGTGTTGTAACAAAAAAGACTCTATTTTGTTAATTATGACAACAACAATATAAAAATTTATATTTCTGATTATGTGGTTTAATATTGGGATATATACTCTTAAGAAATAACTCATGATTTTGGGTCTGTGTTTCCCGGCCTTATCTGCTGCCTTCACTCGCTGTTTTGGGGAAACCTGAGCCGCTCTGAGGTGAGTGTGTTTGTTTTTACTCTGCAACCTTATTGACCTTCAGTCTGAGCCGTTTCAGGACGTAAAATAATCTCTTATCAGCTCACACCGACCCACCCCCATCTCTGGACGTCCACACAAACACACAAGCACACAAGCACACACCTCTGCACACTCAGCTTGTCTGGTCATGGTCTCTTCCTGTCTGCACACCATAAAGACGCCTCTGGGTAAACACGGACACTCGGGACACATAAATGACACGAGCTCTGAGTGGATCCTTCCTGCTCTGATTAATGACGCTCAGGCTGACTGAATGGGGCCGACGATCAAGAACTGATGCAACAGGAAATCTTCAACATCATTTGGCTCCAATAATTAATACTGCAGACCTCATTCATTTAAGAAACTCACTGAAAACAGTTAAAAAACTATATTTTAAAATGCCTTCTAATCACACCTGTGTGTAAGTGATTCGATCTCTGTTTAGTCAGAGATCTGTTGGGACAAAAAGCAGCAGAAATAATAAAACAGTTTGAGATCTTCAGTCTGTTTTCAAACCAAAAGCTTCTACAGGACAAAATGAGAGAGCTCCGTCCTGACAGCATTTATGTGTTGGTTATGTTTTGTAATGCTATGAGCACAATTTAGGAGGTTTCCAGCAGATTACGTGCCATTTTTAGGAATTAAACAACAAACTATGCAGCACTTGGTGTACAAAAATAATTTTGGATTTTTTTTAATGCCAATATATCCAAATTTATCATTGAAGATACAGTTATTTTGTGTCAAGAGCACAAAGCCCCCACTTTAGTGCCGAAAAATTTATCATTTTCAGATCAAAATTTCAGACTGTAGTCAACTTTTTAGGCTAATATCTGCTGATACTAAAATAGGTCCAATAATGGGCGTTCCCGGTTCGGTCAGTATATAAAAACACGTCAGTACATCCCTGTTTCAGTACAAACAACTACGCCAAGCTCACCTGAAAGAGGTGGTCTCTGCTTGCTTCCAGTTGAGCCCTGGAGCCGTACATTTGCAGAGAGGACACAATCGACCCAAACAAACATGGTGACCAGTTAGCTCATCGCACCGCTGTAGTCGTATAAGCAGCAGTAATAATAACTACATTACAGATACCAGGTAACCAGGCTGATAACAGACTTATCTTTAACTTACTTTATTTATCTGAGACAGGTAATTCAGTTTACAGCAACCCAGACTTTCGCAACATTTACGCTCACGTCTTCATGCAGAGAGTTTGTTCACACTTATATAAGGGTCGTCTCATATTGATAATTATGCTCATATGTATAATCTGGGGTGGTGCAGCAGGTAGTGCAGCAGGTAGTGCACATGCCTCACAGCAAGAAGGTTGTTGGTTTGATCCCCCGTGTGAAGTCTGCATGTTCTTCACGTGCATGCATGGGTTCTGTCCGGGCGCTCTAGCTTCCTCCCACAGACCAAAAACATACTCATTAGGTGAACTGGTAACTCCAAATTGCCCTTTTATTTTTATTTAATTTTACTTAACCTTTATTGAACCAGATAATTTCCGCTGAGCTCAGGATCTCATTCACAAGGGTGACCTGGCCAAGAGGTCAGCAGCTCACGTCATAAATGTTACAAATTCAAGAACAGATTGAGGTGTGAGCGTGAGTGTGAATGGTTCTCTGACTCTCTATGCGGCCTTGTGATTGGCCGACAACCAGCTCAGAGTGTACCCCGCCTCCAGCCTAATGTTAGCTGGGACAAGCTCCTGCCCCACGCGACCCCAAACGGGATAAGATGAATGGTTAATGGATGGATGGATAGTCTATCACGGGAAATTTAAACTTTGCTGTTGATTGTTGGTTTCGGTGATAGCTTGGCCTGCTAGCTTTCTTCCCATAATGCACAGCATGACTTTAAGTGATAACGATGTTGCCTGTGATGTACTGACATATGGCCAGCTTCTTTTTTGTGCAATTTGGTCCGCTTCAAATTACTGCCGTGTGGACATAAAACGATCCAGAGGAAAAAAGCAAATTCTTAAAACTGATTAACAAAGCAACCGAGCTACAGGTGTTAATACCACCTTAAATAAACATAGATGAAGGTCTGTTTGATCAATGAAGTCACAGACTTTGAAACACATTAAATCCAAGCTTATTTGCTATCAAAACTCCTCAGCATTACTTGGAAACACAAACATTAATTTGAGGCCATTTTTGCTGCAATAATAAAGTTAAATAAGAGGAAGGTGTGCTTTCTTACCTGGATTTCATACAAATGAGCGATGTGGAACTGGACTGTAGAGACAGAAGAAGAAGAAGAATTAATCCATCATATTTTTAATAATCTTTCTCCAACACTCAGCCTGCAGGACTCAGAGTGTGCAGCCTGCAGACAGCATGCAGCTCAGATCTTAGGGGGCTGCAGGATGAGGAGGGGGTGTTCATGTGTAAGCTCTCTGTTCATGTGCTGTCTCCTTGGAAACAGCGGCGTGAGGCACAATCAGCAGGAGACGGAGCAGAGGAATATTCCTCTGGCCTTTCAATATGTGACATGTTCCACTGACAGGCGGCTGCAGCTCAGATGATAATGTTATACTGCAGCAGCACATGGCCTTGGGTTATTCTAATAATCAGATTAATAATCAGAAGCAGACTTACTTTCAGCTTTGGACAAAGTGCAGAGGTTGGAGTCGATCAAAGCCAGCTGAAAATGCTGCAGAGACAGAAAAGAAACACGTTTTAGGATTGATGGGAATTAACTCACAATTAACATCCTCCAGAGTCACAATACTTGATCAGGAATGAGCTTAAATAAAGAAGCTCTTAATACCAAGTTTCTACACACTCCTTAAAAATCAAATTTCAGACTTTTAAAGACCAAAACAAAGACATTGTTAAGGTAGATTCGGTGCCAGTCAGAGCCTTATTTTTTTTTACAGATGTTGAGTTTAAGAGAGCAGAGAGAAAACCAGGAATTGATTTACTGTGGACAGTTATTATAGTAAGAGGGAGAAGTAGAGCTTGGTGGAGAAACTAGAGCAAAGTGCCATTTAGATAATAGAGGACAGTGATATTGAAATCGTTGAAGATTTGTCCAGAAGTCCGCCAAGGCCCTTATGTGTAGTGCCCCTGTGCTCACCGCACCTGATTTCGAGCGTCCATTTAAAGTGGAGGTGGATGCCAGCGCTACTGGTGCGGGCGCTGTCCTCTTGCAGGAGGATGACCATGGTATCGACCATCCGGTCTGTTACTTCTCCAAGAAGTTCAACAGACACCAGGTGAACTACAGCACCATAGAGAAGGAGGCTCTTGCGTTGCTGTGGTCCTTGCAAAATTTTGAGGTCTATGTTGGTTCTAGCTCCGAACCAGTTGTCGTCTTTTCAGATCACAATCCGCTGGTGTTTCTGTCGCGCATGCGCAACAACAACCAGCGCCTTATGCGCTGGTCCTTGTTGTTGCAGGACTTTAATGTCGAGGTCCGTCACATTAAAGGTATAAATAATATTGTCGCGGACGCCTTGTCAAGAGTGGGGTCTTAATTTGGTCAAACATTTCTATTAGGGGAAGAAATGGTTGATCTTAGGTGGGGGGGTGTTATGACTGTGGGTCATTCAGTTATTGTAGGCTATTGTTGTTTTTATTGTGAAGAGGAGCGTTTTTGTTTCTTTTCCTCCTCCCTCCCTTTGTGTCCCTTCCAACTTATGCTGCAGGTGTGGAGTGTCGGGATTGGACAGCAGCGGACAGGCGCACCCGAAGCTGACTGGAGGAGTTCGGGCGAGTGAGGCCATCTGATTGGCTGTGAGCTGATGGCCGGCGTTTTAAAATGACTGCAGGAGAGGAAACGCCGACCCTCCTCCTTCCTCACTCCCAACTGACGCCACCAAACCGCTTGTTAAAAATCGTGTCTTGTGTTAACTTTGGTTGTGAGAACTTCTGAATATTTTTCGTTCAAATTAAGAAAGAAAGAATTTAAGTTTAGAGTATTTGGTAAAGTAGGTGAGAGTAAAGCTTGGTTTTTCGTTTTCTCCTGTTTTTTTTTAGGGAGTCACTTTAGGTTTGTACATTTTCTTTTCCTTTAGAAGTTAGGTAAGGTTTTT
Source organism: Cetoscarus ocellatus (assembly GCA_037902135.1). Lineage (NCBI taxonomy): Eukaryota > Metazoa > Chordata > Actinopteri > Labriformes > Labridae > Cetoscarus > Cetoscarus ocellatus. Next base: position 623,521 of record JBAMNC010001296.1, read on the forward strand.
TTTTCTAATTTATAAGAGTGTTTTGTTGTTTTATTCTTTTGCTTACTCTCTCCGAGGTAATTTTGATTTAGTTTGTAAAAAGAAAAAAAGAAGAATATTAAATTTAATTGTTTGGACTAAAAAAATCTTGTGTTTTTTTGTGCTTTTGCATTGGTGACAACTTGAGAGTGACAAAGGAGTGGTCATTTTTATGTTTCCTCCAGTATCCCCTAGGCTGGTCGTAACAGGAGGTAAAACAAAAGTAAACATAGATGATGATCAGAAGGGACTCCAGGATGAAGCCTTGGGGAACATCAGCTATGCATATGATTTAATATTTGTTTGTTGATCTTATTATTAGGAAGGGGAATCAAGAAACAGTTTTAACTAGTATAAAGTATACTAGTATAAAATACCAATTTCTTGTTTGTGTGATGATTTTCTCATCACTTGGACCTGCCTGCTTTGCAACAAGATCCTGATTCACACTGCATTTCCACCGTCATTGGGCTTTGAGATAATCAAAACAGCCCCACCAAGATACATGGTGTCCTCAATCACTCAGTTCAGTGGATACAGCACTGCAGAACCAACTGTGGTTGCGGACATGCACCAGGGGAGCTTCATCATCAAGGAGTGATAAACGCAATATCCAATGGTGGCAGGAAATGCTACCAAAACAAGGATGGGGAATGAGCTGCCTGTAGCGCTTTTTGATTTGTTGAGAACTGTTTGAGTTATCTTGTACACAAACAATCAATCAAACAATCCAAAAAAATCCCTAAGGGAAAAAAAGTCAGACATGGTTTATTTCAGTTTCAGTTCAGACAGAATTGACTCTATGGGATGTATAAAATGTGCCAAGAACTGCAACAAGGAAAGAAAACATACAAATCAATGCATGAGAGTACCATTTCTTTTGCAGATGCCTTAGTAAATATTCATTCTTCACCGTCCATCCAGCAGCATTAAAAGCTCCACCAGCTCCTGCACAAACCATGAATGAACCCCGCTGACCGTAACATGAGAAGCCTCTGAAACCCGGAGGGGCCGAACATTAGACGCCCCCGTCTGTGAAACACTCAGCCTGCTCCACCTCCACCATTTACAACCACACATCCTGAAGATCTGACGCACACATCCAGAAGATGCAAAGCAGTCACGTTTCATCATCAGACCTGGAGACGGCGTTAAAACGAGAGTGAGACGTCTGCAGAGGGTCATAAAGGCACGGTGCAAGACCAGTCAATGAACCAATCACACCAAGAGGGCTTTAAACCTGCTTTCTGCTCCTGTGAGGTTTCCACAGACTCTCTGACAGTACTTAAAGGCACGGGAGGGCATAATAATCCAGGATTAGGCAACGTGGACCAATAATAACTTGATTTTTTTTCAGCAGTATGGAAACACATAATGAGTCTTTTCTTCCATAAAGAAACATTAAATGGTTGTCATAATACCATGTTAATAAATGTGAATATAATTCTACTAAAAATCTGATGATGAGTGGACTTGTCTGCTTTTCATAGAGTGCTGTTTCGCTGCCTGAATCCATCTATAATACAAAACTTGTCTCCTTACTGTGACAAAAAAGCAACAGACATAACCGTAGTTCCTCACAGCTAAGCTATGACAACTCCTACATTTAATTGTTACTATTGAAGAAAATCCAGTGAAGAAAAACAACAAAGTTAAACCGTGCAGACAAGCCAACGGCACAAATGGAAAAACATTATAAAGAGAAAAAGTGTCCATGTTTTTGGTGTCTACTTTTGTCACTGTGGGGTCTCTGGTCCACATCAGTTCCATCCACTTTTCCAAATCCTGCCAACGTCCATTATCTGCTCTCCTGAATGATTCCTCCAATTATCTACTTAATGAAGGATTGATCATTTTGAAACATGATATTGAAGAGTGTAGAAAGCTTTGACGGCCTTAATGTTCAAAAATCCTGCAAATGTCTTCATGGATTGGTCCGTTGGTCCCTTATCAATTCCTCCCACTGACAAGGGGCAGAAGCCGTCAAAATTGTGGCTTAATCTTCGACAAATACACCCTTACTACACAACTTTTTAAGTGGAAACACCTGAAACTTAAAGGAGCATAAATATATGAAGCACTGCATTGACTCAGGGTTGTCATGTGTTTGATATTGCTGCCACTGGAAACCTACAGGCCAACTTAAGCCCACACAGAAAATCAGCAGCAATCAATAAGGGAATGGTTAAGGAATCAGACTGATAAGCTGGATCTATTCCTGTCCCTACACCACATACTGGGTGTCTAGAAGTTCCACTTTTGTTGCTCTGGTATAAAACATGTGTCTTACAGTTAAGTTGACAAAAATCATATCAAAGTTTTTGACCCCCATTTATTTTTTTTTCATGGATCAAGTATGAAGACAAACTTTTTAAAACTTGTTCCAACATACAGCTTAAAACAGTCAAGACGTGATTCATGCAGGGGTAACAAACATGTTTCAATTAAGTGAAGCATGATATTGGATTTCTGCACAAATCTGATAATCCCAAACTCATTATCGCCAATTCCAAAATCTCATGCCAAGAGCACAAAGAGTCCACTTTTGTTAGAAAGAGGTGTAAAGCATGAAAAATGACATTTTATTCTTGAATAAATTATAGTGTTTATTTATAAAAGTGGACAATAAGTGATGAGGTAAAGCATCATTGTACAACAGGGCATTTTGCAAATATTACCGCCCATTTATGGGATATCTATGGCCAATTTTTATGGTCAAAATATCTGCATAAAAATTAAATTTGTGCCGATACAAATAATCAACTTTTGAGGCAAACTTCTGCTGATACCAATAATGGTTTCCATAGATTCTTATTGCTTACATATTAGAGTATAGCAGTCAGTTAGCAGGAGTTCAGCTGCATTTTTTGACAATTTGAAGCAATAAATTGCCAAACATTGGCTTTTTGAGACTTCATTTGTTGCTAGAATACCAATTAGGTCAACATATCTTCAATTTCTTACTTTTCTTCGATGATAATTCTCAATTACACTCAAAATTTAAATAGATTACTTTGAGATTAACACGCATATTACTGTTAGAGTTCTTACAGCAAACTATCTTTGTACTGAGCATTAGAACTAGAAACTTTCCTTTCAAATAAATGATTCAATCACTGGATGAAGTCAAAAGAAAGCTCTTTAAACAGAGAATAATCCATGCCAACATCAGCTTTCTGGCGTTACCCTTAATTTTCATTAAAAGTATAATACATTCCTTTAAAACTTGTTAACAGTCTTAGTTTGAGAGTGTCTTAATTTTCCAAGAGTTTTGTCTCCAGTAAAGATTCCTGATCATGTAAGCGTGCACAGGCGGCTCTCCTGCACCAATAGGAGGCTTCAAGGTGAGAGGAAGGATTGCACCACGCTCCAGCTGCATGTGTTTAAAAAAGGAGCCGGCAGTGTTTAATCTGGGTCAGAAAAAAACGGCACGTGAGCTCCTGCAGAAACCGGGACTGCACAGGAGAATGAAGCTCCCACAGAGAGAGAACAGACTGTACCGCTGCTCTGCTGAGGAGGATTTCTTACAAAGACAAGAGAAGAAGAAGGAGGACTGGAAGAGGAGAGGAAGAGGAGGCTTATCTATCAGCATCAGCCATCTGGAGCTCTGGGGTAAGAATAAAAAAGCCTGTACCGCAGTCACACTTGGAGCTGCCTTGCAGCAGCCGGTCAATGTCACACAGATAAAATCACGAAGCACCAGCCGGACGAGCCTCTGCTCAGTTCACCCGGCGGCCGCGGAGCGTCACACACTCACACGTGCGCCCACACACCCTCTCAGCTCTAAAAGTAAAGAGAATTTACCTCGACGGCCGGCACCCCTCTCAGACGCCCTCTGCATCCTCTCCCTCCGTCTCCTCTCCTGCCTCCTCTTTCACGCTCCGACCGGGCAGATAATGCAGCACGACTGTCGGCTCGCTCCTCCACCTCCCTCCCCTCACGTCTCGCCTTCCTCTCTCTCTCTCCCCTACCACTCTTACCCTCTCTCGCCCCCTCCCTCTCTCCTGGTGTCACTGATTACTATTCAGCAGACGGCTGCAGTGCGAGTGCAGAGAGATGATCCACACACTCATCACCTTAAAACAGCCTCCGAGTCACACATCTCCTCTGCTCTGATTGGTTAATGAAGCAGCACCTTGCTGAGGATTTGTAAGTGGGAGCGTTTGCAGTGTGGGGAGGAAAAAGATGCTGATACCTAAAATATCAGGCTGACTCCTCACACTGTGAAGACTTCTCTAATTTACTTGGAGCCCTGCAGTGTTTTTCTTAAATCATCTAAAAGTCTGCATGTTGACAACAACCCTGCAGTGATCTACTAGCTCCCCTCAAAAGCACAATTCCAACATCTTATCTTAAGGGATAAGTTCGGTTTTTTGACACCTGGACCTTATTTTTAGGATTAAATACGCTCGTAGACTCACCCAGACAATTTTGGCGGAGCTCGGAGCCGTTTTCGAGCAATTTAGATCCATCCGACGGCGTATTTTTCTCATGCCATAGTAGCGGACGGGGCCAGAAATCGAAGCCCCTAAATCAGACATTATCTGCTGCGAAACTCACTCCTCTGTTGTGTTTGCCGTGCAATGTCCACAACAACACCACCAGTTAGCCCCCATTCGTGGACGTGCAGTGGTTGCTTGTTCTCTGGCCAGCTGTTCGGCTCTTTCCCTCTGCATCCTCCTTTCAAATGGCTCCTCGTCGGTATATTCTGGCTCAAAACGATACGGGCATCCATTATACTCAAAGTCGTCGTCAGACACTTCTACATCGGATAAATATTCTGCCATGTTGCACAAAAATAGCCGTGTAGCCGTGTAGCATAGCAACAACAGCAGCTCTATTCAGCTGCGCTCTTGCGGTGCACGTCTATGACGTCACCAAAAGTTACCCATCCTTGTAAAGCCCCGGTGACCATAACAACGAAGTTGAGCTGACATGGTGATAACACTGGCCATTCATTTATAAAATGTAGCTGAAATGAGCCAGTTTCGCAGCAGATAATGTCTAATTTAGGGGCTTTGATTTCTGGCCCCGTCTGCTTCTATGGCATGAGAAAAAAACGCCGTCGGATGGATCTAAATTGCTCGAAAACGGCTCCGAGCTCCGCCAAAATTGTCTGGGTGAGTCTACGAGCGTATCTAATCCTAAAAATAAGGTCCAGGTGTCAAAAAATAGAACTTATCCTTTAATATGCATGCAGACATCCAACTTTTACATTTTATTTGAGCATTTACGAAACTCTTTCCATGCTACAGCCATTTTCACACATGCACTCCTCAAAAATTCTATAATTTTAGGGACTGGCTGACCTCCAGCATCCCCTGAAATCTTCAACAGACAGTCTGTCAAACATCCGCCACTTTTTTTTTAGCTTCACATGAATGCTATGAGTGATTAAAAGTATTAAAAGAAAAAAACACAAAAAATAGTGAATATTTCTGATGATCAAAAAGAACTAACTCCTTCTTTCCAGTCTGTTTTGCACTCGCTGTGGCGAAACGCTACCAGTTTAACCATTTTCAAGTTTTCACAAACTGCCATCCAAATTCACTTTCACCCATCCCTCAGCTGCATGACAAACTTCAGGTCACGAGGCTAAAATCTGTGCAGACTTGGGGTAAAAATTTAAACTGGAAATATAAACTATAACTGCGTAGTTTAACTAACTATAACTCTTTTGTCCCTCAGGCCATCAGACTGTAAAACTCCTCACTGGGGGAGGAGGAGTAACAGAAAGACTGAAGATGGGGAGGAGCAGTAGTAGCCAGCCAGTAGCCATATTTCTATTTTTATTTCTTTATATTTATGTTTATATCTATCTTTTTACATATATACTTTTTTTCTGCTATAAATGATGATACTGGAATCTTAATTTCCCTGAGGGAGTCTTCCAAAGGGATTGATATAGTTCTATATAATCTAATCTATGTAATCTAATCTAAATAAACCTTGAAAATATAAAATATGCAGGCGGTGCCTCTTCAATGCTCTCTAGACCTCAACAACAAGGAAGAACTCAAGAAAATGGTGGACAGGAAAAACTACTCCAACTGGACAATAACGATGCTGTAACATCTGAGGAGCACCACGTGGAAACACTTTAGACTCCGCTGTGTGTCGATTATGTGCAAAGCAGCTGGCCTAATCCTGATCCGCGACCAGTCCCTGGGTCCATTTTGGTTTTGCTGGATTTCCTCATTTCTGTGTTGCAGTCATGCATGTTCAAAAACCATCTGAAGTTGATTTCTGGATAAAGTGACAGCCCTATCACACATCCTACAATGATAAAGCACACATGTAATTGCTGTGGTAAAATTATAGCCTTATAGCCCTACTGCTAATCGTTTAGCACATTACAGCATCAACATGCCATCAGACCAGAAATCGCATTAACTTTGAATCTGGGAAGCTTCATAAACTTCCATCTTGGCAACAACCCCTTAGTGACTCACTTAATTTCTCCAAAACAATTAAGTTTTCATTGTGTGCTAGCATGCAAGCACTTAGCATCAAATAACCCCAAACGGCCCAAAGTTATTCATGCAAATTTAAATCTTAAATCTTCAAACCCTGTTGGACAAAAGGAGGGGACTGGGGGGACACAACAACACCTTGATGACTGCCTCTCAATTAAAGTGTTTTAGTAATTGGGAATATTCATAGTACAAACATAACCAAGCAAACATGGCCGCACCGGTGAGCAGAAGGAGTTTGACTTAGCCCTCCAAGGCCTCACCTGTTGCAGGTAGATGTTTGAGATCAGCAGGACAAATCAGTGAAGTTGGATCTGAACACTTGGGTTCAGAAAAAGAAGTCAGTTATACTAAGTCTTGATTTCTTTCATCAACACAGGCCTCCAGTCCCAGTCAAATGCTCTGTCAAAACTGTTATGCAGCTACCTGCCACCTGCAGTAGTAGCTTGTTAATGGCTGCTGCTAAATGCTCTACTACCTGGAAGTAAACGGGCTCAATCACCAGACAGCATTCAGAGCATTTTGGTGGAGCAGCTTGGTTTATCAGTATTTAGATCTAATAAATGGAGGTATAATAGTATGTATATGACCAACTGACTAAAAGAAGCAGGTGACTGCAGGCAAAACTAGACCCATGGTGTTAACACTGCAGACATTAGCCACAATTAGCAAACCAACTTTGCACTATTCGCCCTCTGACACCGTGATCCAGTGTTAAATATAAGGAGCTCAACTCTGACAATTATCCAGATTTAATAATATTTGAATTGGAACATCCCTAGTCTCCATCACTGTATGCCTTTCACTCTCTTCCTGTTTCTGCTGAGCTCTGTGGGAATAAAGAGGAAGCTCCATGCGCCTGCATCCGTCAGAGAAATCCCTACATCCTCTTCCTCCTCACACACATCACCACTATCACCATCATCATCCTCTGCAGTCTTTTCCCATCCACGTCCTGACCCCCCCATCAGCTCGCTCCTCTCCTTCCTACCTTTATTCAATCTGTGCTGCTCCTCCAGACGATCGGCGGCTCCTCCCTGAAGATAACTGGGGCAGTAATGTGTGTGAGGAGTGTGTGTTGGTGTGTGAGATCCTGGAGACGAGCCAGAGCGGGGAGGGAGGAGTGAAACTGAGACGGAGAGGACGTGCAGCACGTGCAGCAAAGCGAGCTGCAGGATCCACCGGCAGGAAAATCAAGGCATGTTCAGGGAGGTATATCAGAGCACGTCGATATCTGAATTATTAAATTTAAAATATGACGTGGACGCAACGAGAGTTTGGACACAAAAGCATCTTTAGTTGTCAAAAATTTGAATATTTAATTAGTTTTTTGATCCCATATGTTTTAAACCAAGAAAATTAGGGATGCACAATATTGGATTGTTGCCGATATGCTGATAATTTTTAATTCATTATCACAGATACCGATATTTCTGGTCAAGAGTACAAGCTCTGTACTTAAGAAAAACAGACTTGTTTCTTTCAGTGTTACAGTATATTTTTGTGAGGAATAGATAGAAAAACAAGTAAACGCAGGATTTAACTCTCTGTGTAATGCCGATATCCCAAGTGATATATGGCCGATATATCGACTGTAAATATTTGCAAGAATTTCAGTATCGGCCAATACTGATATCAAACTGATAATATCATGCATCCCTAAAGAAAACCTAAATTATTTTAAATGTTGGAAGACTGAAATCATCCCAAGAAAAAAGACAGATCAGACCTCAATATGTTTTGAATTAAAACCTACTGCAAAAGACTGGAGAGCGAGCAATGTCTGTTAGATCTGCATCTTTAGCAGATAGAAACCCATAAAGCAGATTTCTTTATTTTTGACTGTATGTGGAATAGACCCCCAAAAAGTCATCGATGTTTACTGAGAGCACTCTTCCTCATCCTGCACAGCAGCAGGCACGAAGCTGCCATCCAGCTCAAAGCTGCAGACTTTAACTGTAAAGTGATGCCCTGCAGCCACTAACACACAGAAAAACCTTCAGTGACATAATGTCTGGAGCCAAACAAAGACCAGGATCAGGTCTCAGTCTGTCCCTGAAGGGAACCAGGACCATCAGACAGCAGCAGATCCATGGCAGGCTCCAGTCAGAGAGACCCTCATTACACACAGGCTTACAGGCCGACATTATAGACGAGCTTATAGGTGATTTGAGAGGGGTCTTAACGCAGGCAGACGGACGGACAGACAGGCAGGTGGATGGACAGACAGAAGATCCAGGAGGTTCTTGTTAATCAGATCATGTCTGAAGCAAAATGAACGAAAGAATTAACCAACGTATTCATGGCCCAGGGCCACCAGTTGACCACCCCTGAGATTATTGGCCTGAACAGATTTTCAGTTTGTCAGTATATTTCCTAACTACAGAGATCTGCAAACTGTAGACACTATCCTCTAAATGAAACAATGACTGATTCAAGTGTTTGAATGAACCATATTGTATAAAACTCAGAGTCAAATTCAGAGTGTCTGTCAAACAACAGCAAAACAAATCAACCAAATAAACTGTGATAATTGGTCGAAAAGGCAGCTGTTAAAATCACAAAAAACTCCCAAAAGGCAGAATGCATCTCTAAAACATGTCACAATCTCTGAAACGGCAGCAAAAATCCCATTCGTATGCCAACAGAATCTCAGGTGAGAGTTTTGTACCAAGTAAGAGAAAAATATGGTGAGCGAATAAGGCTTCGACACTCAGGCTTTGTAACCGACAACATCAATAACACCAATAATTTGACATTAATAGTCGACATGGATGTAACATACAGTATGAATGCAAACCGTAACATTCAACTATTTATGAGGGTATTTTGCCAATTCTGATCACAGTTTCAATGTAACACTGTCAGACAGCTCCCCCTGCAGGACTGACTGACTGAACCTTTTCCGGCACCAGGTTTTATGGAAACAGAAGTTACAGTTACTTTCTTTCCCTTGTCATACCTTAATAAAAACAATCAGTCATGGCGTTTCAGATTCACCTTTAAGCTCGACTCGTAGTCCGTGTTGACCTTGAACATGAGCGCCAGTCTCAGGTGGATCTCCTTAACTCTTGAGAAACCGGGGTCGATGTAAAGCACCTCCTGGAACGCCTTGATCGCCCTGGAAAAGAAACCAGTCAAGGTCACCGTTCGTACCTGATACACCAGTGTGAGCCCACAGTTTAAGGAGTGGTGGAAGAGCTTACACATATCAACGTGTTTCCTGTTAAAATAATCACGGGGATGGATTTGTTACGGATCTTGACTGATAATTTATGGCAGAGAATAAATGCATGTTTCCCCTGTTGGCAAACTTGAGGAAAGCCTACACTTGGTTGTGAAGACTCCCTCCTGCTATGATCACCAACACCAGCTGATTTCTTTAAAGACAGAGAGGATACAGAGGTAGAGCAGGCTAACGAGGACATGTGGACGGGAGAAGCATGGCTGCAAATGTTCAAGCTGATGGCAGACCAAGACAATAGTGGCACTGGTGACAGCTAAGCTAATGGTCATTCCTACTAAACTTCAGAATTGTATAAAATTGTGATTATTTGGACCAATACTGTTATTTCGATATGACTTGTGGAAACAAAGGAAACTACAAATGCTAGCTAATTTTTGTAATTTTTTTATTATCCAAAATTACATTTAAAGACCATTGAAACATTGGTAATATGACTGATAAGAAGGCCAGAGACATCAGCAGCAAGATATTTAATTAAAATTAGGGATGCACAATATTTTCACTACAATATCAATGTCACCGGATATTTGCCTAAAATTGAATATCATTATTGGCCAACGTTGAAATCTTTGCTTATTTTTACAGCCAATATATCAGGCATATATATCTTATATAAAAATCAGAAAACACAAATTGCTTCACTTCATCATCACTGCTTGGGTATATGTAAAAAGTAAGATGTTAATGCTGATTTTCTCGTTTCACATCTGTTCTTTACATAAAAAGACTCTCACAATGAAAAGCAGCAAGTCAGTGTAAAATCATTAGAATAGTGTTAAGACGTATATTTGACCTTGCTTAATTGAACAATTCTAACAGGACTTTTTGACATTTTATTGTCGGAGTAACTTATAGTTCAGCCCTAGTAGATATTTCAGAGGTAATAATACTGCGAGGGGCTGTGAAAAATCTAGGGTTGTCTTATTGAACACAAATTTAGATCACGCCCTACAGGTCTATAAAACATTTTAACATTTTCTATAGGGCAATTCACATTCTATTAAACAATGGAGATTATCATCAAATTACATTTTCAAGCCAGAAAATTACTTAAAGGTGACTTAAGAAAAAATTAATGTAAGTTATTAAAGACCTTAACCTGAACTTTGACCTCACGACCCCTTTAAGTTCTGACTGTTACTGTGTGATAACATTTAATAAAGTCACGTGTGCACTGACAGGATAAATTGTGCCTTTGTAGAAACTTCTAACCCTGTATTAACATGTAGTCTGACACCTCATTAGATAATGACGTGGGGATGAGCCTCCACAGTCACACTTGGCAACAAAAGGCGTTTTCGTTATTTTAATTCTGTTTGTTTTGAAGGCGAGTCTCAATATGTAAAACAGAAGGTGAGGCTGGCTTATGCCTCATACCAGTGTCCTAATATGTCAGGAACAGCTTTTTTCACCTCTGAAAAGTAATTAGCTCATTAAAGCTTGGATTACACACACTTTTCCAATCCCATATTCCCAACTGTGGTTCAGATGATGACCATTTTCCTATTTCTGTGTGCTAGGGCTGGACGATGTGGCTTGAAAATAAAATCCCTATTTTTTCCCACACTACTTGATTTACAATTTTAATCAGTTTTTTCTCTCTCTCCCTAAAAAATACTATCAGTGACACACAAATGACATGAATCAAGTTTTGCCTTTATATTGTCAAATATATTTTTCAATCAAACAGAATTTTCCTCTTAAAGTTAAAGTGTGTGTCATAAAATGTGCAGGTTTTTCTACACTTTCACAGTAATATTAACATGAAACCCTCTGGTCAATATTTAATCTCATTTACAACAAATACAAGCAGAAAGTGGACCCTGATGGACGGACTTTTTCACTGGAACTCTGTTAAAGTTATCCAACGTTAAGAAAGAAAAAAGGGGTTCAATATTTTACTGAACTGAACTGTGATGTTGACTGTCAGTATCTCAATACAGAGAAAGCTAAAAAAATAAAAGCCTATTTAAGTGATTGTGCAAAACCTGACAGGGACTACCATCATTAAAAAATGATAAATTTTCAGTATTTACATTTTTAAACATTGCAACAACTTACAAGTGGAGTCAGTTAAGAAAAAAAATCTCAGTTTTTACTTATGAAATCTTCTGCAGAAAATAATTTAGATTAATTGATGTAATCGATATATTGTCCAGCCCTACAGTGAGGTTTTGCTCTATGCAGAAATGAGAGGCACTTCCATCATTAGATGTCCGTTTCTGTAAGGACGTCTCTTACAACCTAATATGATTGAAGTGTAAAGTTTCATTTCTAAATTAAAGCAAAATCTATATGTGACATATATTAGTGAAAACAGAGGTTCAGTTTTCAGTCGTCTTCGTTTGAATTCGAGCTAAACTCCATAATCGTGCTGTCATGATCACAAAGCTGACATGGACCTGCTCCTATCTTAACGATATAAAAATAAACTCAAGTCTTCAGAGACTCGAGCACATTAACCAGAAACAAACACCCGTTTCCATCTGAACCCTCTCACTGTGTCGCTATCACAACAATGATCCTGCCTGTCAGCACGAAGCCCCTCTCTCCCGTTTGAAACAGCCGAGCTCCGAGCTCAGTGCCGACCGAGCGCCCCACAAACTCACGCGCTCGCTCGCTCGCGCACACGCCATGAACTCGATGCCCTCGTCCCTCCTCCTCCTCGTTTATCTCATCCCTCCCTCTCCCTCTCCTCCGCGCTCGCCCACCCTCCCTCGCAGCCTGAATTCACGGCGAATGTTTGGAGAGCAGAATCGGTTGTGACACACAGCGTAAGGCGGTCCAGACGATGAGTAAAGAAACACTCCCTGGTTTACAAAAGGGCATCTGAAACAACAGCTGCACTCTTCACCCCACACAGGCCCAGGACGTCCACCCCCTCTCTGCAGGAATAATGAAAAGAAGCTAATATTTCATCGTTTCATAGGGACTCTTTCAGGACCGTAAAAACCACAGATCAGTTTATTACCATCATAACCCCGGATCTGCACGCCCCAGAGTTTGGCCGCAGTCCCTCTGCTTTGACAGCTCAGCATTCCTTCAGGCCTCCAGTTAAAGCTGACGTAATCCATCCTCGAGAGCCCAGCTCGGCCGCTTCCTCCCTCCCCCTGAATTCATTCCCAGGCCTTAGAAACGGGGACACAGTAACTTGGCCGAGTGTCAAGGTCACGGCCGAGGTGGAGGGGCGGCAACGAGCAACACAGAGCAGTAAAACAGCTTCATTAGGGACGAAGCGTTCGGCAGAGATAGTTTTTCTCACCGTTATTCCTCCCCACGGTGGAGAATCTTATCGGGCTGGGGAGAGGCTGCAGTGATGGGATCATTCTTCCACTGAGCCCTAAACTAAAAGACCATCCTTCACAGCCTAACATGCACCCCTAAAATATGCAACCGCGTGTTCAAACAACCTAAACCACAAGCCCTGTGATTGGTCAGCTTCCTATCACCAGGTGATTTCCAGTTTCTGGTACGAAAAGGTAGTTTGGTCTATAATCCCGCCCACTGTCGCCACCACTTTCCCGTCTTCCCTTGTCTTTTCTTGTTCTTTCTTAAAGTTTTGGCTCTAACTCCACCATGTTAACTGTCTGCTTTCTTCCTGCTTGTCCTCATGTACCACGACCCTGTGTGCGGTCACTGTGGCAACAATTAGCCTACGATTCAATACATGCCTGAGTCTCCAGTCATGGTTTTTGGCTTGTTTAGTCCAGACAGCCTGAGCCATTCAGTGTTTTGTGTTTTTTTTTGGTTATCTGTACATGAATGTGTCAGTGGGGATTTTAAAAGAGCTCATATTTAGAAATCTGCAGTGTTACAGCAGCATCGGGGACAGCAATGATAAATGAAAAATGGACTAAGTATAAAAAACAGTATGTGCATTCTTATAAATATAGAGACTAGAAATATAACGCTAAAACCTATACTATAAGAATTATTTACACATCTACAGAGTAACTGCATGTGGGAATATTGCACCTTCATATATTTGATTTTGATGTCTTGTAGAGTTCAACAAGATTCTTTAGTTTACGTGTACCAAGCCCCCCTGATCCACCTCTGTTCTCACTCTGAGACGCTCTGTTTTCACTTAAGGCCCCCTCCCCCACACGGGCCCCGTCCATTTTGATTGGTTAACAGGTCTGCTCTGTGGTGATTGGTCAGTTCAGCACTTCTTGGTTCTGCCTTCTGTCTAACACCTACACTCTGCACTGGACTCGCCAGCCTGAGCCACATGGTTTTAACTGCTGATGAAAACACTGAAGGACAGAAGAAGTAGCTTACTTTGACCACAAAAAAAAAGATTCTACATAAGCATAGCAAATAATAATACAAAAGTGAACAAGCAAACACCATTTTAAAAAAAGAAGACTTAATAATTTCATTTACATGCCTGAAAAGGAGTGGGAAGAAGTACAAACTAATTAAATCCACCTCTTCTCCAATAAAGAAATATCAATTATTCTGCTTCCTCATTTATACATAAGTATACATACATTGCATTGCATAAATCCTAATTTCCTATATACGAACCCATTTCTAAATAAACAAAAAGATGTCACACTGGTAGGTCTTTCTGGAGGGGTGGGAAATTCATCATTTTATACTGTTATGGATGATGCCACAGACTTTTGTCTTGAGCACAGAAGTACTATATCAAGCTGAGGAGACATAAATAACACTTAAGAGCATTTAAGAAAAGCAGAGTACAGGCTCTTTATAAACTGTCGGAGCAGGTTTTAAGTTGTGGCTTTTTGCATAAAGAAAATGTGTGGGGTTTTTTTGTTCGTTTGTATTTTTTCTTAAACATGTAGCCTTATCTGGTGCCGTTTGAAAAGTATAAAATTAGCATCAGATCTGAAAAAAAGCACATTATATATGTATATCATCCTAAATACCAGGCCAGCTGCTGTTATGTGAGGCCAGTGCTTCTTTTCTTTACAGAAGAGTTCGTTCAAGGACACCACAGTTCATGCACTCCTACCATCTTATTCATGATGCTTTTTGAGTAGCACTAATAACAAGCAGATTACCACTGGTGTTTAATCATTTTTAGGGATGCACATTATAGGATTTTTGCCAATATCTGATATACAGTTATTTCTGAACTCATTATCAACAATACTGATACAAACATTTTTCATCAAGAGCACAAAGTCTTAACTTTGTGAAAACTGACTTGTTGCCTTTAATGTGAGAGTCTTTTTGTGTGAGGAACAGATGCAAAACAAGACAAACAACATATACACCAATAATATCATGCATCCCTGAATATATTGGCTGGTTTTGTCATGCTTTACTGTAGGGTTGGTACACATATCCAGTTTTTGAAAACCACCAATGTTCTTACGTCTGTGTAGATTCTCATTCATCCAGGTCATGGTCATTCTGAAGATTCAAAAGCAAGTCTTCCCAACAAACTCTACACAGTCCAGTTGCCTTGCTTTTGAATCTTCAGAATCACCAATGTTCTTCAAACAAAATATAAGTTTAGGCAGCATCATTCATATAGATATAGCTGTTGTTGTGCTTGAGCATGATGACTGTATTCCAAAAAGCCACAAAGTCCAGAAGATGTCTGTAAAACAGTGAGCTGCCTCAAGCTTTTGCAGCTCTCTACATCGAAACAAACCTACTTTAACCATCATCAACCTGAGATTTAAAAAAAAAAAATGAATTCATCTGAAAAAAAAAAAAATAATCAAGATATCAAATATTCCCATTCAGCTAAAATATATTAGGATATCATTTTAAACCTTTAAGGCCCAGCCCTACACAACTTCACCTTGAATGACAAGGTGAACTGAAAAATGACCTGGAAATGCACACAAAATGATTTGTGAGTATTAACCCTGCAAGCTCAAGATTTTCAATCAGTATCACAAACACATGAATTATCTGAAATGCAGCATTAAGTCACAGTTTCTGAAGTCTCACCACATTAATTAACACAAAAAAGCTGCCTGAAGAGGCCTCAAAATTTAATCTCACAAACCTTCAAAAAGGAAAACAGTCAGGATATTTAGAAACAATCATGAAAACCAAATCTGCACCAAATACAGAGGGATGAAACAAAACCAGTGTCCACTTTTTGGCTTCACAAGGACAACTCTCAGCCACAAACTTAATCTATTTTTAACAGGATGCACATCATTTTAAGAGGTTTTAAAAGTCACTTACCACTGAAATGCATTGTAATGGAAGTAAACCATCCCAAGGCCGTATAAAAAGGCAGCATTCTGGGGAGAGAGGGATGAAAAGATGTTAAAAATCAGCAACAGGAAAACAATCAATGGGCTTACACAACATGTAAAGGAGAAGAGTTGAAGACCAGGACTTGTTGTTTATATTGTGTTCACACTGAAAACTGCTGCAAACTCTGCAGGTTATCTGAAAGCATTTACAAGGTTTTAGTGCTTACATGATGACCATGTTATTGTGTCTTGAACTTTTGATAGAATTGAATTCCTGCTTGCCCAAAAGTCACTTTTTTGTGCAACTGATCACTGTAATAAGGAAGACTGTTTTATCAGAAGTCATGTGATGTATAAAAGAACTTAACTTCTGAGCTGAGATTCAGTTTAAAGACTTCATCTCCATAACCATCTCTGATTACTCATGAATCTGTTTTTGAGTGTCCTTCTTTGACCCGAGCCGCCCCGCTCTAACCCTGGTCCCTAAAGCCTCTAACTTCAGACTTTTCCATCCCGGCAGCCTCGTTCATTAACCCAGCAGAGGCTAGGACCCCACAGCTCTGGAGACGGCTGGTCCTGAGGAGAGCAGGGCTGTCACATCCAATCAGCATCCAGCTCTCCACACCTCCGTTTAATAACCACTCCAAACACCCGAACATCAAACCATCGAGCCTCCTCATCCTCACAGAGGGAGAGGGAGGGGAGGGCGAGCTGGACGCCATCACATCACAGCTGATTGGACAATTTACATCCAGGCTGTGAGCAGGAACAGCAGGCTGTCCAAACCAAGGTAAATATTTCCAAAATAATAGAGAGGCCCCGTCACCTTCAAAGACCTGTTATCACTCTGTTATCACTCAGAGATGTTTGATGAAACCCTAAAGACAATCTCTCTCATTCATCTCCTTTCCTGTTAAATATGTCCAGTCCAGCAGAAACCAGGGATGCAAAATATTGGATTTTTGCCGATATCCGATATTCTGATATTTTTTTAATCATTATCGCAGATACCGATATCAATATTTCTGGTCAAGAGCACAAGCTCTGTACTTAACAAAAATGGAGTTGTTTCTTTCAGTGTTGCAGTATATTTTTGTCAGGAACAGATGTAAAACAAGAAAAACAGCATTTAACTCTTGAAAAAATGAAACCCTTGATTTTTAAATGTCCCCATGCAGTGATGAGAAGGTGCATCAGTACTGTACATTTGTGTTATTTACTGATATTCCAGCCGATATATGGCTGATATGTGTGGCTGATACATCAACTGTAAATATCTGCAAAAATTTCAATATCGGCCGATACCATACTTAACTTTTTAGGCTGATATCAGCCAATACTGACATCACACCGGTAACATTGAGCATCCCTAGCAGAAACCTTTTCTTTCACTCCATCTACAGTATTCCTTGATTTAAGGAGCCCTCAGCAGATGACATAGACGGGACGATGTGACTCATTAAACTCTTATTATTCTCTGGTGGTCTGAAAAGGCTGTGGGGCTCAGAGCCACGGGCTGTGGACGCAGCTGCAGCCGTCTGCTGGTTAACGCTCAGACGAGGACGTGGTGACGGCTCCCACTGCAGCTGCTGCCGTGTAAGGATACGGGGCAGCATGTGGTAGGGCTGGGTGACGAGGATAAAAATAATTCCTTGAATTATATTTCCCTGATACCAGGTTGGACCTCTTTAATTCTTGGTTTCATAGATTCAACAAGCTACTGGAACGTCCCTCAGAGATGGTGGTCCGTATCTCCAAGACAGCATCACACAGCTGCTGCAGATTAGAGAATCTCCTGCTCCACCACATTCCAAAGATGCTCTACTGGAGTGAGATCTGGTGACTGTGGAGGCCACAGACCAACAAATTAGATATCCTACCACTACTTGAGCCCACTAACTCAGGGTAGAGAACTCTTAACACTAGGGCTTAATCAAAACCGACATTTAGACTCTCTAATCAAAGTAATTCTACTCATGCAGATTATTTTGATTATTTTCCCTGTGTAAGTCATGTGACCACAGCCTCTCCATACAGTCTGCATTCATTTTCGCCAAAAGCGAAGGACACGCTGCCAACATGGAGGAGACAAGCGCCAATCTATCAGAGGACGCTGTAGCCAAGAAAAATGCTGTCTCTGTTGTTTGGGCACATTTTGGATTGTGTGCAGAGGACATCGAGCAGAAAGAAGTTAAGTGTAAATACTGCAGGAAGACTGTTTCGACAACCATCAGTAACACCACCAATTTGTTCCAGCATAGCATAAAATAATTGTTCATTAATCATAACTGAGGTAAGAGCTTCAATTAATCATGATACTGAGATTAGGTAATATCGTCCAGCCCTACTTAACACTGTTATGGACAAAGCTTTCAATAGCTGGTAGTCTTGTGGCTAACAGGTGTTTTCCCCGTGTCTCCAACTCAATCATCCAATCCAAGCCCGTCTAGAGTTATGACACACAAAACTTTATTCTTAAATTATCACAAGGATAAGTTCTTGAAGAAGATTTTACAAATTCCTAATACACAGGTGCAGCCACGGTAAGAAAACCGTGTGGCCCCCAGCTGGTCGAGCCTCCACATTGCACTCTGATGACTGACAGCCTGCATACACACAGAAATGTGCTCTCTTAAAGCAACAGTGACCAAAATAGCTTCTTCAAAAAATGAATAAAAATTACCTACAAAACACCTAGAGCACTACATAAAATAAAGATGTTCATTTTCTTAAGCAAAAAATCATACTTAATTATCCTAAATGTAAATTCACTGAAAGTATTAAACTCCAAGAACAGCAGCATGGCCTTGGCTCATACATACCCAGCCCCTTACTGTTCTCTATACTTAGAAACAATCGATAATTATTGGAAAAAATAGCTGAGGAGCACTGAAGTGACCAATTACCACAGACATACTGCTTTCCCTCTAAAATTAGCGGGTCAACGAGATGAGGGGCTGTTTTTTTTATCCTCAAGCTGATGTCATCACATTGATGACATCATCAGCGTGACGAAACACGGCCAGGTAAACCATGGAAAGGAGCATGAAGGCCGTGGACACGGTGGTCAGCTGTTTTCTATACTTCATACTTTTGTCCCTCTTTAAAATGTACAAACTCAGCGCAGACTGGACGACATTTGAGAGCTGATGATACGAAGGCCGATGGAATTTGATGCTGAGATGGCAAAGAGTCACAGAAGTTACAGATGGAGGAGACGGGCGCAATATTATGCCGTAGGCACGTTACGCCAATGTCATCTGTAAATTAGCAGGTTCACCCGGGTGTGATGTTCCCACTGGAACCAATCGGAGGCGAGCAGATAAAAACCCGTGTGGCTTGCAGGGTCAGTCGACCCTGGTCGAAATGCTGATTAGAGCCTTTCCCTCTGCCGACGGGAGCCGATTGTTACCGGGTTTAAACGGGTTTTCTGGCCAGTGGGAAAGGGGTAACAGGCTGGGCCCACGTGGGGAAAGGAGCCTTACATGCTGTCCACACTTTTTAAAATGTTCTCTCATTGTTTTAGTAAATGCATCTGTCCACATAAAAAGTCTGAAAACACTGTAGTATATATGTAAGTGGTGCCTAAGTGGAGCTGTAACACTGCTGCAGACATTCACCAAAACCAGAGAAGACATGGAGCATGCAAACAAACTCTGACTCTGCTGCTCTCCGTGTCCTCTTGTTACTCGCGGTGGTCGAAGAGGAGCAGAAGACTTTACTGTGAAAACCAAAACAAGCTCAGGAGCTTCTGTATTCAGACAGTGATTCAGTTGCTGTCGTGTTGGCCCTTACAGACTAAGAGAGAGGCGGAGCTAAGAGATCAGCATTTCTGAAAATGTTGGTACTTGTTGAAAACATGGATCACAAGGGTAGTGTTCAGAGATTTATTCACTTCACCTGTTATCAAAAACGTGTGTTTTCGGGCACCCAAAAGGAGGAAACACCTATTTGATTAAAAACTTTTGCAGTTACGCTCAAACGTGTCTCCGTGTGGACGGCCCCTTAAAGCGACAGGAGCTCCACCAGAGGAGCTGAGAGTAGAGGTGGATCAGGAGCACTCAGTATGTGAAGACGAGGTGGTTGTTCGAACATTAGTGATTGTGAACAAACTCTACAAGTCCTGTTAATCAAATATATGAGCCTAAGTTCAGGCCTCAGAAGGTGTGGAGTAGGGCTGTTTATGCTAAACTTTAACCAGAGTTTTTTTTTTCTTATTTACTTGGATAAAATCAGACTGTCACGATGTGTTCATTGTGAGGGGTCATAAATCCATAAAAATGGAAATTCATAAAAATAACGATAAAATCAACTCTGATGTAAACAGAGGTGAAAATATCGCTCGATGTGACATCACAGGTCAGGGGAAACCACCTCAAAATGTGACTCTGTTTTTAACTGTTCACAAACAAACTCCTTAAACTGAGTTATTTAAAGTTTTTGCTTTTTCAGAGGCCTGAAACAAACATGTACACACAGAAAGAGTTGCTTTTGATAGAAAACCACACAGAGTAGGCATGGCCTGAATAAGGAGCATTCAACTACAACAAAGTAGGGCTGGGCAATATACTGACTAATTTGAAAAGAAGATTTTAAAAATATAAAACTGGATTTTTTTTCCCCCGTTGGTTCGCTCAAGTCACTTATTTTGTTCCCCCTGGACTCCTGGATGACTCCTTGAGTTGAGACATTTAGTCAGGTTTCCTCCAACAGAGACACAAAAACAAACGTGTATGTTGTGCTGCTGTTTGAAAAAAGAAAAACTGAAATTTGTCTGTTGTCACAATGAAAGGCCGTGCATTTACAAAGGAACATTTTTATGATTTTATTTGTTTTTTAATGACATCAAATACTAATAAGAGAATTTCACATTAATGTTTTTTGAAAGAAGTGCAGCTTTTGGGGCTGACGTGGATCAATTAATGTTGTAATTAATCTGTAATCAAATTACAGAATGCACTAAGTCTAAGAGAAAATTACATTTAGTTTTGGTGCATATCTTTATAACATTAAAGCAAAGCTTTTTTGTAGTAATTCCTTTTTTTCATTGAGAGTTTATTTGTGAGATGGAAAAAGATAGATCAACATCATTACCAAAGTTTGTGAGAAAAAAATCTATTTTATTGTTAAGCCCTATGCCCCACCCTTACAACAAAGTCTACACAACACAGCTCAGGTGATAAAGGTAAAGTCTACGTTTGGACTCACCTTCCAGTAGTCTGACTGTAAACTGAAGTACCTCTGGTATGCAGATAATGCTGAAAAAGGGAGACAATACACACTTAAAAACTTTCCAATATGAGCACAAACACTGATTTGTCAGTAAATTCAGCAGCTTTAAAACTTCAGACCAAACATTTAAAACACAGGGAACACATCAAATAAGTCTTAATATAGAAAATGATTTTACTTTTTCTCTTCTTTAATTAGATCCATAAAGAACTACCAGGTCATTTTGGGGTAAACGTCAAACTATATTGACTCTTACAAAAAGACAAAGATGGAAAAAAAGCCTGAAAACATAATACATATATATAAAGTTCATTTTGCTGCAAGACGGATTTGAAGGAACAGAAAAGACAAAAAAACATGTCATTGTCAGTGATGAAATTATTAAATGAAATGGGTAAGAGGTCAGAAAACCTATGCAAATGTCTGTGATTAGAATTGCACCATACATCTGTATTGATAGACTTCAAAAGGAGGTGAAAAGTACAGATGCTGAATCACGTGAGGTAGAGAATGAGGGACTTTTTCTTGCTTTCTAGCCACTGAAAGACATGAATATGGAAGCATGCTTCTATCTGGTGACTAGATTTAACAGATCTGTTAACTGTTCACCGCCATTCTATCACACACTCTTTAAGAAATATTTAAATCAATCGATCAATCAATCTTTATCTTTATAGCGCTAATTCATAACAAGTGTTATCTCAAGACACTTTACCATAGAGCAGGCTGAAGGCAAACGCTTCATTTTATGGTTACACATATAGGCATTACACATATGTAAATACACATACTCAGAGAGATGGATCCATTCAGGCAGAGACAAAGGGACTAAAAATAAGAATTTATGACAGAGGCAAACCCATGGACACCCAGCATAAATCTGTCCATCATATTTGTATATTTGCTGAAATGTGGTTCATACAAACTACAGCTGGACAATCAGCAAGTTTTAAAGAGAACACAGTTACTGCCCGCTACAATTATGAAATTTGCATTTATTTTTCCATTATTATAATCAGCATTATCTGTGGGTATTTTTACGATTTAGAGTACATTTCTACATACAGGTTTGCTTAACCCCATGCCTATCCCCAGGCCCCAGAACGCAATGACATGTTTTAAAGGTCGAGGATAGGACGGTGGATGAAAGGCAGAGAGTCAGGATGACGAGCAGGAAAGGGTCCCAGGTTAGACTTAAGTGACTCGCAACAACGACACAGGGTGCAGTTAGGTAAACCTTATCCTTGGTTAGGCCGCCTGCACACCGTCTCTGAGTAATACTCACAGAAACACGGGTCACTCTCTGGTGTGGGATGCCAGTTCGTCAAATCTGCCTCCAAGCATAACAAAATATCCCAAGTGCATCTCCTCAGTGGTCGAGCAAGCACAAAAATTCCTGTCCTGCCTCAGCTGATTCAGAAGCTGTACATTCAACCTCCTCTGATACCTCCTATCTCCTCTCCTTCACAATTACTGTAATAAAACAGACGGCTGCTCATCACCCCTGAGCTCCAGCTGCAGGATAATAGACTCCGTTTATGTTTCAATGATTACTTGTTCATGAAAAGGTATGAAAACGAAGCAGAAAAACTGTAGAAATTAAAAAAAATTTTTGCAGAGAAATCACACTGCTGACTAGCCTCAAGGATGACGTATCACAAACCTACAAAAACAAACGCACATGTAACTTCATGGCAGCATAGACTTATACAGCAAAGCTAATGCATGGTTAAAAAAGACGTATAAATCATTACCCGAAATTCTTCTCTGAAATAATCCAGCCAAAAATCTAACTTTAAATTCAAATTAAATAAAGATAGTTCCCCAAAATTAGAAAGCATCATCAAGCTATTTCTATACTTCATTTTGTTCCTCCTGAACCCTTCAAAAACATTCAATACAAACAAAAAAAAACTCAAACATGTGAATGAAAAGGAGAAAGAAGAAAAGTCTGCCCCTCTCTCACAAGATGTTAACTAACTAAACACATAATACAAATGAGCAAGAGCTGCAGGCCAACATGCCTTTTTACATTCCATTATTTCTTATTTCCAAAAACAACCAACAAAACAAACAAAAAAGACCACATGTTAATTCACAATTTGAGACAAAACTAACATAGCAAGACTTAGACGAACACGTTTCCCTGTATTCACTCAACATACTGGCTTTGATACTTTTTTTAAAGACAGAATTTGATTTAGTTTCTCTGTTCAGATTGTTCCATAAACCGATTCCTCTCACTGTAATGGACTGTAAACTTTATTTTTATTCTAATTACACACTTAGTTTTTGCGCCAGTTTACCAAGTCAGTAATACAGACCCTGATTTTAAAATGTATTTATGAATGTTGTTCCCCTTTACAGTACAGCCTATGGCCACAATGTGACATTTATCCCTGCTGCAGACCTACACATACAGAATCTCACCTTTTGGATAGTCCTCCAGCAGGAGGTTGAAGTGTCCCAGCTGGCAGAAAATGTCAGGGTCCACTTTGCCCTCTGCTTTCAGGATGAGGGCGTCGTAGCAGCTAACAGCCTGCACACGGGAGCAAAGAGCGAGTCAAACACAGGATGCACAACTTCAATGGAGAATACAGAGTTTAATCAAACAGCAGGTACGAAAAATAATCTATCAAACATCCATGTATGGTTTTTAGAGGTGATGGTCCAGCACAGCTCACTGATTCACGTCCACAGGCCTCTGCTTTTGCAGCCGTTTGAGCTGCTTTGCATAGTAACAGCTGTCTGACCAAATATGGACCACGTCGGTCAGCGTTTTAACAATGGATAAACAAATTAGCCCTCAACTGAGACGATGCAGCCGTGTAGAAACTATTATGAGAGGAGGAGGTCTAATTGTTGGAATCAACAGAAGCCTGCAATATTACCAGGGAATACTCTCATGCAAGAACTGAGGATCTGGTTCAGGAGTGTGAAATTAAGAGGATTTCTTTTTATTTCTGTTTTTATTAACTTGCACAAAGCATGTGATATTCTGAACACTGTAAACATTTGACTGTTTGCAGGAATTAGCTCATTATGTGCCAAGAATATGTGCTTATAGTGAGCACATATTCGGTTTTTATTCAAACTTTAAACTCAATTTGAGTGTTTTAGTCCCTAAATAATGCAAGCTAAGAGGTACTGATGTATCTCTATGGGTGGGTGAAGGAAGCAGCACACACCTGAACAGTTAGCCGCTAACATGCTAACAGAGTGACCAGCAGCTGTTCTCAGATGAGATACCTTGGTAGCAACATAAAAACGAACTCTCAGTCAAACCTTAACAGAAACATTAGCATCATATAAAACTGTCTATTATATGTTTTAATAAAATGTTAGGGCTTTTTGCCTTCTATGGACAGATTTAAGGGACAGTGGACAGTTTGTAGCAGGGCGAGAGAGAGGGGAAGACATGCTGCAAAGGGTCCAGCCCCAGATTTGTACCTATGCTGGCCGCGAGATTAACCAATTCTTAGCGTAGTGCTGTGCTTTTAATTTGAGCACCTATCATTTCAACTATAGTTATTTGAACCAAATTAGAATTAGACACGGCAAATGTCAGCCGGATGGCAGTAAAACAAAAGTAAATTTCTGTGTAAGACCACATTGTCAAGTACATCCTTCTCTTTAAATCTACTCCAATGCATATTTTTAGCAGTGCAGCTAACAGGCTAGTTTGTTAGTAGCCAACATTTAGCCATTTCGCGCTATCACGTGTATTAATCATCTACTGTCATCAATTTATCTATGCATCTAAAAATCTATTACTTATTTATTGTCTTATTGTCTGCATATCATTATATACAAAACAAAATACCTTCATCACTAATGTTCTTCATATGTACACGTTGACATAATAAGCTGTACTAATTTAGTATATTCCTAAATTACTTCAGCTGTTTCCAGTTCACCATTTTCTTTCCTTTTGTTTCTTTAATTAACATGACCCTCTGTGCCTTTTCCTTTGACTCTTTTGGTCTCTGTTTGACCTGGTTGTTGATTTATTGTATCCAGAGTTCTGCCTTTTTCTGCCTTTTTTAAGTCAGTTAAAGCACTTTGCAAACATCAGTTTTTGAAGGTGCTATATAAATAAAGTTACTATTATTATCATTATTATTTCCGTCACAAGATCCAGTGCATGTCACAGGGATCACCAATCATACTAAAGATATGGATGCACAATATTATCTGAACAATACTGGTATGGGGAGATAATTGCCTAAAAAGTTCATTTTCTGAACAGCAGAAATAAAATATAGTTGCAAGTATTTTTGCCACACATACTGCCCATATCTATCCCATATATTGGCTTAAATATTGTCAGCATGTACAAATGCACCATAATGATTTACCTCATCATAACCAAATGTCATTTTTACAAATCAAAATCATCATGTAATAAATCATTAATTATTGTTTTTTTGTATTCATCTGTTTGAATCAAAACAGAAAACAGATATTTTATGTTAAGTGTATAAACTCTTTGCAGCCTGAGATCAAAAATCTGATTCTGGATCTGTTTTCTAAACTTTGCTACTATTGAATGGGAAACTTTGCGGGACCGAATAATTCTATAATTACGGCATGGAAAAGATAAAAATACCCTTTTTTACAACCTCATTCATAAATGTGAATGGCATTGCTTGGTTTGAGTATTTAAGGTCCATGTCCTGGTGTGCTGATCATATTAATCAGGTGTCTATCAATCAAGGATTTGATTTAAGTTTAACAAAAGAATGAAAAATGTTGTCTCTGTAGAGGATCAGATGCAGCTCTTTTCCCTCTCCTTTAGAAATGCTCTGGTCTGAGGGGGCGGAGCTACAGAAGGTTATGATAATGAGCTCTGTGCTGATTGGCTGATGGGAGATGAAGAATTAAAGGCTGTGCTGCAGACTTTCAAACCAGTCATCGCATTTGCCTGTGAGCAGAAAACACGTTGGCGGATGGAGGCTGTATGGCTATGACATCACAAACCCCAGGAAGTGACAAACTGAGCATTTTAAGCCCCTTCTAACAACATTAAAGCAAAGAAAATTTATTTTGCAGGACATGGAGCTTTAACATACTCACATATTAACTACATAAGCACTGGAGTTTCTTCATGAATGAAGCAGCACACTGCACAGCATAAACTACCTGATGGTTTGAAGTATTTTAACACTCTTGATGTGCAGTGTGGTTGTACTAAAGTCATGATTGGGAAGTTTTCTACAGTTAGGGCTCCTGTCTTCAACATATGCAGGAGGCTGCTGTTAGACTGAAGGATTTTTGGAGGAGTAAAAATTTCAACTTTGGGTACACTTGACCTTTAAATGTTTAACTTTTGGTTTACAATGAAATACATTTTTGTCTACACTGATTTCTGAAGCGTTGTTTTAATTACAAAGCCAAGTTTGTAGTTATTTGACTTTCTTATTGTTGCATCATGATACAGAATTAGTCTGAATCACTGACTAAAGAATAGCAATCAAACTGAATTGTGAGATTAGTGAAGATGCACAACCCTACTTTGTAGTGTCACAACATATTGTGACACATCATACTGTCATCCCTGCTTTATGATAACCATAGTGTATGTGTATGTATTGACTGTGATAGAAACTATCAATACTGATAATTAGGGTTGCACAATATTGGATTTTTGCCATTATCCCTTACGCCGATATTTCTGAACTCAATATCACCAATGCTGACATTTTTTGGTCTCAAGCTCTTTACAATACAATAATGGACTTGTTTCCTATGTGACAGTCCATTGATGTAAGGAATAGATGTAAAACAAGAAAAACAACATTGAACTCAAAAAATAAAACCCTTGTTTTTTTAATTTACCCATGCAGCGAGGATAAAGTGTGTCAATGTGGTACATTTGTGTACTTTGCTGATATTCCAGTCAATATATGGCCAATATATCAGTCCCATCCAGGGTCTCTTCTGCCTCCTACACTCTGGCAATAGATTCAGAACCCACAGGTGCAGGACAAATCACCTCAAAGACAGTTTTCACCTGTGGGGATCAGACACTTGAATGCACATGTGTGACCCCCACGGGCTCCTACTAAGCAATCAAACCAAGTGCAATATTCATACACACTACGTTTATCCCTGTGCATATTCTTGCCATTCCACTGACATGTTGTATACATTTTTTTAATATTTTCCTATTTTTATTCTAGAGTGTTTTTATTCTTGCACTGGAGGGGAGATGTGCTCTCTCTAATTTCATTGTGTGCCAGTTGCACAATGACAATAAACAGCTATTCTTCTACTCTATTTTATACTGGCTGTGAATATTGGCAAAAATCACAATATCATCTGACATGGATATTTAACTTTTTGCGCTAATATCAGCCAATACAAAATAATTCAGTTAATATCATGCATCCCTAGTGTAAATGAGTTCATAAATATAACCATAAATGCAAACATGCAACATTGTGCATCCATACTATTATTATTATTACTGATGATGAAGTAGCCCTGTGCATTAAGGTAGAAAATAAGGTACTCATTGTGTTGCATCCTGATACTGAATTGAATTGAATCATTGACTGAAAAATCAACTCCAACAACGAAGATCCACACTCCTTATGTTATAATACTGCAATAGTCAATTTTGCACTATTTTCTAACTATTTTTATACTTTATTTTATTCCTCCTGGCTTTTATTTTTATTACAGAGTATATGTTGATTGTTTTTGCCACAGTTCACCAAGTTCAATTCCTTGTATGTGCAAATTTATTTGTATATATTCTGATGCATCATATTTTCGGTGCTGTGTGGTGAAGTGTGTTGAGTTGCTGTGAGTATTCAACGATTACAGGAGCTTAACTTTACAATGAGCCATGGTTTCATGACCTCCACGGACCCCATGTGGCTGGGGTCTCTCCCTTTAGCCCCTTTATGATCAGCCTTGTTAGTCCTGATGTTCAAAGCGGATTATTTTAACATTCAATACACTTATCACGAGTATTCATGGCAGAATGATGAAGCGGACACGTTCAATTCTTTGCCATTTCGAAAACTGGAGACACATTAAGCCTGAAGTCACCAGTTAACACGGTCTCTCTTTGCATCGTAACACCAGCAATAAGCCCGTCCATCAGCAGGGCTCCATCTGCAGACTGCTGCTTCAAAGTTAGGCTAATGGAGGATGCTCGGTGAGGTGTGTGGACCCTCTCTGAGCTGCTCAAACCGGAGCAGATCACCCGGTGGTCCCATTCTGTGACATACCTTTAACAGCAAGGCCTTCGTTCTGGCGCCATCTTCTTGAAGCCTATGAAATCCAAACAGTGAACTGCAAGTAGAGGACAGACAACACGCAGGCGGTTCCGTGTTACTTAGAGGCCTAATATCTGTTGTTTCTAAACTCCTGGAGGAAAAAGAGGCGTGAGACACAGGACAGAGTGAAACTTTGAACCGTAATGTCGGGTCTAACCTGTCCAGTCCGAGCAGGCTGTCTTTCTCTGGCGCTGTGAGCTTCGGAAAGTCCTCTTCGATTTCAGTCGCTGCTCCCGACGCCATTTTCTCCTCGTCATTACCAGCAACGCCGAGACTCCGAGCAGCGGCGGAGGCAGCGGCTGTGAGCGACACTCCGCACGACTTCATGGGGAAGAAACGGCTCGACCGACGGGCCTGGGCGACTCCAGCGAAACGCAGAAACAAGGTTGCACCGAGCTATCCAGGACTAAAACGGGGCGAGGCGTAATTCTTTCACCAAATCCTCAAGGAAATGATCCCTTCAAGTTCCCCTGCACTCTCCTCATTGTACATCCAAACACAGCGTGTACTCCAGTGTCTGTGTGTGCGCGGAGTTAGTGTAATGGTGGGTTTTTGGAGGGAGTGTTACTTGATAATATCGCAAACTTCCCCAACCATCGGCTCAAAGTTGTTGTAATTGTGTCACATAGGCAAACGCACGCCGCCACCGTCGACACGCCCTCCGCTCGCACCGACCAATCAGCTGCCGGCGTCCAAAGCGCTCCCGAGTCCCGCCCTCTCTCGCGTGATTGGTGACTCACGCCATATTATGATTACGTAACTCTCCTCTGAGTCAGCTTATTGGCTAAAACGGCTGCCAATCTTCTCGATGGGGGGCGGCTGTCAAGGATGTTTGTTGCAACGTTGCACAAAATACAAAACTGATAGATAGATAGATGGATAGATATTTGGTGAAAGAAAGAATTATCACCTCTTTGCTTTGTTCATTTCGGAATATTTCCACATCTCAGGTTCCAAATGTTCTTTGTGGTCAATTAAGTTACAGTGGGAATAGTCAGAATTTCACTACAAGGCATACTTCTAGAGGTTGTTTTACACTACCACTCACAAATACAAGTGCAGGGGCAAAGTACTTTTTTGTATAGAGGTATGAAAATATGGAATAGTCTTCCGTCAGAGATGACAAGTTTAACCAGTAAAGTTGTTTTTAAAAAGACTTTGAAGAAATATCTAATGTCATTAAGATTATCTTAACACTATGTCCATTGTATAACTTAAAGTAACATGCAGAATCTTGTAATTATCTTTTAGAAACATTTAAACCGTAGTTCTGATCAAATGCACTGTTTAAAGTGGACTCATTCATTTATAGAATTGTTTTAAATTATAATTTATTAACTGATGTACATAAACTCTGATCTTTGGGCATCTAAGATACTATCACTATGACTGTTAGATGGATGCTATTTTAATTGTCTTTCATTTCCTGTTTCAATTTTCAGAGTATATTGAATGTCATTGATGTATTTTGTGGATTGTAGAGTAAGTGTTGCTTCGGCAGTAGCTATTGGTGATCCAAAATAAAATAAAATAAAAATAAATACAACATGAACCATTGACTAGTTTTAGCACATTATCAGTATTCTGCCTTTTTGGCAAATATATATTCCTATAGTAGTTTTTCTTTATTTTTCCCCTTCCAACCTGCAGAGGTTCATGATTATTTGGTCAATAAAGTAACTAATAGACCAACCTTTGTGTCTCTATGGGAGTTTATCCAATGTACAGTTGTCCCAGAATTAGATATTTAATTTTTGACAGTATAGGGGAAACCAGGGTTGGTTGTCACACAAACAGATTGTCAAAATGCTTGTTGCATCCAAACCATACAGTGCTGCTCCCCTGTAGGACCATTTCAAAAGGCCAAAAAATAGCTTTTAAAGCAGAGGTGTCCAAATTTTATTTTTAAAAATTTAATAGTTGATAATGGTGGTGAGGATATATCTATACACACATATACATACATGCGCACATACATATACACATACACCCATATTGCATAAACACACATACATATATCTAAACCACACTTTTAATGTAGGAAACTCAAGGATTATGGGTTGGCCAGTCAGATTTCAGGTGGCTCTGGATGATGCTGCTCCTTGCTGGGATGAGAATCAATGAAAATGATTTGTACATCAGAGATCCTAACAACTCATCTTCATATTCACACAAAAACAAGAGGAAACTGCACTAGGTTGCTAAAATATGAATGAACTGCATGGCCCCCAGGCCATAGTTTGGACACCCCTGTTTTAAAGGGATAGTTTTGTAAGTGCGGTTCAGGTCAGAAGTAAAGATATTAGCCACAATGATTCTGATCAGCTCTGTCACCATCAGGAGAGAACATGAACGTTAAGCTATATGTTGCTGTAGATGGGATCAACTGAAGAGCAATAAAGTGAAATTAAAGGTGAAACCAAACAAACTGGTGCTCCAAGTACACAAACCTCTACCAAGGCATTTCTGATGTTCTTGGCTGATTTAATGTGGAATCTTGAAAATCTGGAGAACTGCCTGGATGTGCAATGTTAACAAATCCTTTACAAACTACCTTGATCCACATCTAGACCTTGGGTCATGACCAATTTTTTATCACTTTTCTCCTGTGCCATAACCAACATTCCCTGATAGTTTATCAGAATCTGTCCAGAACTTTTTGAGTTAACTTGCTAATAAATAGACAGACAAGCAAAGAAACAGGCAAATGTGGCTAAAACATGATCTCATTGGCAGCAGTAGAAAAGGCTTGTGTCCAATGCTTTGCTTTTCTGCTGTCATGCCTCTTTGTTTGCCACATCTTTCCTTCAGGCAGAAGGACACCGAGGCCATGCAAATGTAAATGTGTCAAGAATTCAAACAGCTCCTCGTATGTCTGATAGTAAAATACTTCTTGGTCTTTTCACACAGTTAAGAACCTCCACAACCAAAAAAGTCTGTTAAAAATAAAAGATGTATTTAAACACAACATTAAGAGCTTTATAACATGATTCATATTTTGGTTTATAAGGCTATGTTTCCACCGAGCCGCCTGGTGTGTTTCCATTTCCACCTGTTCCTTCACTTCGGATGGGATGTAAGCAGGAGATAGAGGGTCGTGCCAAATTTATAATTGCATGGCATCACAGCAGCGTGACACAGTGCAGCAGTAGAGTGTGACACTGTAAACAAAGAGCAACAATGGAGAACTTCAGCTCTCTAGTACTCCATGGAGTCTTTACAGCAAAAGCAGTGTACGGGTCGATAAACTGCTAGTCCACGGGTGATTCAAACATGGCTCAGTATACTTTCTGTGCTTCAGCTGCTGTGGCATAGGACGTGACAGTTCTTGTGACCAATCATCTCACTGCTGCATTTTCAGGGTCATCTGGGTTCTCTCAGCACCCCTTCAGAGGGGTGCCATAAAGTTTTTGTGTTTTTTTTTTTTATAAATCTGTGCCACTGGTGCCCCTCACCCATGATAGTGAGGGGGTTTCATAAACTTTTCAACCAAATTAAAGTTGAAGAAATAATTTGTAACTCAACAAAGTCCAGTTGCCTTGTTTTTTGAATCTTCAAGATAACCATGACCTCAGTCTGAAGGCTAACTTTTCCACTGAGCTTATGAATGAGAATCTACACAGACAAAATAATTTGTAATTTTTTTATCCAGTAAAACTTTCTCCTGTTACAGAGCATTTTTTTCATTTCCTGAAAAGTAAAGTTTTTGGAGATAGGAGGTTTGAGCCCTACAGTGAGAATTTATTTTACATCACATGTAACGTGAGCTTTATCAAATCATTTATGTAAGCCATAAAAAAATTAAAAAATCTGTATGTATATTTTGATGAAGTAAAACATTTTAAGCATTGCTGGTTTGATAAAGATAAAAACTGGTCAAAAATCAGGGTGAATTCAGGTATCTTAAGACATTTTTGTATTTAAACTAGTATATTGCATTCATATTTTTTTTACCCTTATGTTAAATTCAGGCCACAGCATAAGCCATTTTTTATCTTCTACTTTTGGGAGTTACTTTTTGGTTCAATGCAGGCTACACCATGTCAGGTGATGTCACACTATTTCTCTGATGTTTCTTTGGTTGTTGGCTGCCAATTGAAGGCCTCAGCAGCAGTTTCTTGGACCTCTGCAACAACAATATTCTGTTTTCTTTAATGATCCCAATGTCCTTGATACCCAAGGACGCAAGTTAACTGAATTTTTTTTTTTTTTTTTTTCAGGTTAAGACAAGGATTTATATTTTGATTAAGATAAATGCCTCTGAAATTATTTGGTTTCTTGTCTTCACACACAAATCCGGGCATACTAAAGTAGATTAGATAGTACTTTATTAATCCCTTTGGGAAAACTTCCTCAGGGAAATTGGGAACAATACGAATATGAATATGACAAATGGGAACAATACACATAAGTGTACATGTTAATACTGCTAAAGTACAAAGATGATTTGGGCCACTGAAAAAAAGGAGGTTAATTTCTTCTAAAGTCTGAATAATGACAGAATTCTGACTTTAATTTCAGAAATCTAGGCCACTAGATACAAAAAAAAAAACATTTTGATGTTGAAAAAAAACTTTTTTTCTAAGAATTCTGACTTAACTCTCAGAATTCTGAGGGGAAAAAGTCAGAATTTCGAGGGGGAAAAAAAACAGAATTCTGACTTTTTTCACAGACATAAAGAAGAATATAGCCTTCGTTTTTCAGTGGCTCTTATATCCTCTTCCGTAATCAAGCTCATGGGCCAACCATTCATAATTTGAGGTAAAGGAGTGGGATTGTACGCATTTCCTCAACACCCTTTATAAATATTATATTCTTCCTTTTTTTTTAGGCCAAGGCTAAGTGGCTGTCTTGTTTTGTGATCAATTTGCAGGTAATTTATGTTTAAAATTAAGATTTTGATGCAATAGTTAAAGTCAAACCACTCTAAAACCGTGCACATTCAGCTTTATAACCCTGATATAATCTTTATGATTACTTTAGAGTTAATAATCAGCAGCTTTCCCTCTGCTGTCTGTTTCTCTTTCACTTTAAAGTCTTTATTATGTAAATGACGCGCAGCGCGCAGGCAGCTGAGGACAGACACTCCAAAATGGCGACCCGCGACAAGGGTAAGCAGGCCTTTACAGCGACTACACTTCTGTTCAGGGCCCAGTACGGGATACTTTCAGCGTTACTTACATCCAGGACATGTTTGTAACATATAATTATCGTTTGTTTGTGGGTAAATCTCTGCCTCTTTGCCGTTTGAACCGCGAATGTTTAGCTGCTGCTCTGACGGCTAACTTTTCCACTGAGCTTAGCTTCACTTCTGTAGTGAAGCTAATGCTGCGTTCACGAACTCAGGGTATTCCAATTATTGATTTTCGATGGACTGTTTTCAGGCTCGCTGCATCTGTGTTGTCAATAAACCAGTTTAACTGTATCGTAATTAATAATTAGATAGTAAATAAGGGCACTCTGTTTAGACATTTGCTAAAAGTAGAATGGAATATGAAGTAGTTAAAGCACAAATTAGCCCAGCAGTCTAGAAAAGCACTAGGAGTAATGCTAAAGCTTGTAGACAGAGTGTGACCAGTAACTTGAAGTCATCTAGCCAATTCAGTGTCCTTACATTGCGACACTGTTGTTGCCTATCTCCGTTTCACACTGTAAGGGATGTCGAGACTCCTTTTTCCGATTATCCCAGCGCTACGTGAACGCATGCTGAGAACTTCCAAATGTCCATCAAGCGGAGATCTTCTGCTCGTCCTGCAGCGTCCCCCCCTCAATATTGCGATATTTGGAATAAATGTTGACTTGTAAATTCCCTCAGCCCTGGTTGGATTACTGTAAAAATCGCTGACTGTGTTTCTCCATGCAGCTAAAGAGATCGAGGAGGAGATCTACGACAAAGTGGTGGACCTGACAGAATACGCCAAACGGCAGAGATGGTGGAACAGGCTGTTCGGGAAAAACTCCGGACCTGTAGCAGAGAAATACTCCGTGGCCACACAGATAGCTATTGGAGGAGTCAGTGGATGGTAAATAAACACATTAACCATGCAGTGTGATGCATTCAGGGGACTCTCTGTAATAGTACATCACACGTTTTGTTGTTTTTGATCCACCGAACACATTTTGATGGCTTTCACGCCTGAGAGAGCTATTACTAATAACCCCGAGGATCACTGATTATTTCCTGATCTATCTCTTCCTAGTCTTGTGTCATGCTGGGAGAAATATTAATAAATGTCAGTTTTTGTTTTGTACACAGTCATCAGTCAGACACCTGCTGTGTTGAAACGTGAGTCCTTAAAGTGATTCTGCTTCATCAGCAGGATTTCTCTGTTTGCCAGGTAGCTTCATTTATTGGACTATAAAAACAATAATCTTGGAAGGTGCTCACCAGCTGGTGACACAGGAGCTGCATGTGTATATTTGTTGTTTGTTGACTGCTTATTAAATCATTCATCCCGTCTGCAGTCTGGTTATTCAACATTCCCTCGGTTTTATAGGTTTCTGTACTTTTTACTGACTTTTATCCTCTCCAGTGCACCTTTTTTGGACTGATTGTTTTATTGTGTGTAAGTAATCTTTTTGTCTTTTATCATGTCTGATTATTTATGAATCACATTATTTATATCAGGGTATGGTGGAGGCCTTGTTTCATCCTTAGTTTCATCTGTTGTTTGTATGTATGTTACTGTAGTTTGTTTCTGTCTTTATGTACAAGCTGCTCCAAACAAACTACCCCAAGAGGGATTAATAATGTTGTTTGAATGGAACTGAACAATCTGAAGTTAGTGGGCTGCATGGTGGTGCAGCAGGTCAAGCTGGTGCCACACAGCAAGAAGGTTGCTGATTGAGCCCCTGAGTTTGCTGGTCCTCTCTGCACTGAGTTTTCATGTTCTCCCCCCACATGCATTGGTTTTCTATGGGCTTTCCAGCTTCCTTCTGAAACCAGACAAAAAACAGGATTTAGGATTTAGGATTTAGGATTATTAGTGACTCTTTAACTCAATTCACACATGCAAGAAAGTCCCCGAAATGATTCTGAACTTACAGTGATGATTTTTTTTTAATTTTGCACATGACAGTTATTAAGCAGCAGTCTGGCACTCTGCAGAACGTACAAAGTAGGGGTCCCTGGACTCTTGCTTCATTACTTTTTGGGTCACGGGCTGGAAAGTTTGGGAACCTCTGCTCTAATAAACAGGCTAAGGCCTTCTTGCATTTGCCCATAGGCTGGCTGTACTTTTGGAAAATGGTGTGCCTTAGATTTTTTTCTAGGCATGATTATTCTTCGAGCCAAGAAGAGTCTGCTTTTGATACTTGTAGATTTGTGAAGCAGCACTCCTAAATTTGATTGACATTTTTAATCAGACTTTGTGGAATTTTAAATGCTTCAGGGAAAGTTGATTATCACAGGTTTATCTCTTTTTTTCTTGATTTTAGGTGTGCAGGGTACCTGTTTCAGAAGGTGGGGAAAGTTGCTGCTACATCAGTAGGTGGAGGTCTGCTGCTCTTACAGGTAATGATGGCAAAGGATTTTCATCTGTGTCTGTTGCTTATTTAGATTTGTTTGCTTTTTGTTGTTTCACCACAGCTTTCCTTCAAACTTAAAGCATCCTAAATATCTCTTCCCATAAATGAAAGATATTCTACAAGATTAATAGCAAAACAATGCATTTTATTTTATTTAGGACATTGAATTAAAATATGCAATTTTCACCTTTAAACACCTAATTTGATCATCTTGTATTGATTAGCTGTTGATTTTTTTCTCTCCAGATAGCAAACAATAGTGGTTACATCCAGGTGGACTGGAAGAGAGTCGAGAAGGATGTCAACAAAGCGAAGAAGCAGCTGAAGAAGGGCACCAACCAGGCAGGCCCCGAGTTAAACACATTCATGGAGAAGGTAAGAAATGCACAGGCAGGATTGTGAGGATAAGTGTAATGTGAGCAATGAGCGCTCATGTGAGAGCAAAATATATTCATTAAAGGAAAACAAACTCTTCACATCCTTTCTTGCATTATTCAAAAACAGCTTTAATAAATATTTATAATGTATTTTAAGGTAACAAAGTAAACACCAGTTTATCCATTCAACAATACTGGTTTAAGTGCTAGAGGAATGTGCAATAAACAGTCTACATCACGTCTTTTTAATAACTGCTGTCCATGTTGGCCTGGCCTACCACCTTATTGGCCCCTGAACTGGATAAGAATCATGCTTTGTGCAGGAAAGGGGATGAATGCTGACGGCTTATCTTCACATTCAGACACACAACAAGAACAAACTACACAAATCTGAAAAACAATAAGGAGTGTAGGTGCTGGAGCATGATGAATGTATTATTCTGTTTAAAGGATCTCAGAGCAGATTGTTGAAAGAATGAGTATGATTATTGGTGTTGTGGTCCATTTGTCCATAACTATTAAGCATAAGCTTTATATTATATTGTGGGCTGTATTCAATATTATCATACCTGGGCTGTAGTTGGCCCCTGGGACATGGCTTGGACACCACTGGCATAAATCAAAAACATAAAGCAGTCTCCGTAAACATGGCTCTGAGCAGAGCAACAGGTTATCATAACATACCAGATTTCTAAACTAAGATGTGATTCTAGTAAAAATCAAAATCTACAAAACTGTTTCTGACACCACTGAAACAAAAATAAATTTTTTTTTACTCTATTTTGGGTAATACTTTCTTTTTTGTTCAACATTGCAGGCAAACTGCTGCACATTATCTTAACTGGAAGCACCATGAGCCTTGTAAATTGCAGAACACCTGCTTTTAACTAATGTTTGGTAATTAACACCTTACATCACATGACCACAGTTGTTCAGTATTCCTCAGACACTGTCTTTAAACTATTTAAAAAATGCACATTAATCATGCATGCATTATATTTTTTACCACGTCAGTTTAGTTCAGATTTTAGAAGTCAGGTATATTGAGTCATTTTTCTGTTTTTTCAGACCACAGAGTTCGTGAAGAAAAACATTGTTGTCACGAGTGGTTTCATCGGAGGATTCCTGCTCGGCCTGGCTTCTTAGGATCTGCCAAAGCTGAACCGTTATCTGTCTGAGATGTAATGAAAGCTTTAGGGAAACCAGGAAATCATTGCTGGAGCTGTTGTAACTGCAAACAGCCAATCTTTGGTCATGGCTTTAGGCTGTGCATCTCTGAAAACACTGCACATTTCTCATCCCTTTTAAAAAAGGAACTTCTTTGTGACAAGCACTGTTGGATTAATTGTTTGTATCTAAAGACCCGCTTAAAAAAATCCACTTTAAGGCCAAATAACATATCATGAAAATGTTCTAAAAAGCCATTAGGATGTTGTTAGCTTTTATTTATTATTTTTTACCAATTTGATATGAACATTTTGAGAGATTATGCACTATTACTGCTTGCATGATGTGCAACTTTCAGTGTGAGTAGATTGAAATTGACTTCCTTATGGCAGGTGGAGCCCATCAGTCTAATTATCTTTATTTTTCCCGTTAAAGATATTTTAGCGATCATCTACAGGGTAAGAGTTTAACAAAAGGAGATTCATTATGCCTTTATTTGCAAAGTTTTAGCTTAATGGTTGATAGGTTTTGTGGTCCCCTGTGTTTGCTTTTATTGAATCTTGATTTATAATAAATTTATGCATTCAAGTGTTGAAGGCTCTGTCTACAATATACGTATGACAAACTAATAAAAAATAATGAAATCAGTGAAATTGTTGCTCATTTTTTCACAATAGAAATGTCCATGCTACATTTTGTTCCAGTCCTTAAATCACATCTTTATCCTTTATTACCTCCACCAAGGAGTTTATGTTTTTCTTGGTGTTTGTCCGCTTATCTGCAAGCAAAACCTCAATATTTAAAAAAAGTTTTTAATGGATTTTAATTAATTTTAAGGGAATGTTGGTCATGGCACGAGGAAGACGTGATTAGATTTTGGTGGTGTGGATTCATAGCTTTGCAGAGCAGGCGGACCTGCCTGATTCTGAAATCCTGCATATCCGTCTTGCCAGCCTCCATTGTCCAACGACTTCACTCTGCTAAATGCTTAATGGCCCAATCAGAGAAGAGAGGCGGGAACTGCGAGAGCTGCGGATGTGACGACAACAGGAAGTGACTGCATGCTTGAAAACAATGGCGCCTTCTAAGGCGGTCTCAAAAACTGTGTTTTTTTTTTTCAAATCAGAAATGGACTCAATTTTTTCTTTAAAAGAGGAGGAAAGAATGTC
Organism: Cetoscarus ocellatus; assembly: GCA_037902135.1. Classification (NCBI taxonomy): domain Eukaryota; kingdom Metazoa; phylum Chordata; class Actinopteri; order Labriformes; family Labridae; genus Cetoscarus; species Cetoscarus ocellatus. Next base: position 662,211 of record JBAMNC010001296.1, read on the forward strand.
ACTTGAAGCTTGTCTTACGGGAAATCACGTTTTTGCTCTTCTGCTGACCGAGGATCACTGCTGGGAAACTGGAGACGCAGAAATCCTCCACGGACATGCCGGTTAGCTTGTGGTCGTCATGGTTACTCAGCGATACTTGACAAAATCTGCTCTCCTCAGAAGTTTACCGAGAAAACCTGGGAGGGATTGTCTTTGACGAGGTTAATGTCACGTATAAGCGTTAAATCATACATGTGTGTGGTATAATTTAATGTAAGACGATAGTCTAAGGTAGTTTAGGCCTTAGACTAGCCGGAGCGGCTAACGGCTAACTATTAGCCGTTAGCCGCTACGAATGCTAACTCATGTAGCAGCGTTGCTTGGTATGGATTGGTCTGTGATAGAATAATCTTTGAATTTCATAAAAAACATTTTCTTCATCTTTATTTACATATTCAATTTACAAACATGTCAAACACGAATGCAAAATACATATATTAGAGCCATTTCATATATCAAATCAAAAAAACTCAGTAACTTTTTGATTTGATATATGAAATGGCTCTAATATATATTAATATATGTATTTTGTATTCATGTTTGACATGTTTGTAAATTGAATATGTAAATAAAGTTGAAAAAAAGGATTGGTCTGTGATGAGTGTGACGAGCCGAACGATCGTCCAATCACAAGCTGCGGTTGTTTCTAAAGGCTCTGCCCCGGAAAGCTCTCTTTCCGGATGGATCAGTGAAATACTTCAGCGGTGGATATCTGGAGCGGTCTGTCTGGCATGTCAGGTCAGTGGATTCAGGAAGTTTTTCAAGGATGTAACATTGCAAAATAGGGAAGTTTCCACATTGTCGGTAATAAACCAGTACGTTTCTAACATATTTTGATAACGTTTTCAGGGAATATTGGTCATGGAGCAAGGGAAACCTGTTTAGATTTTGATGGTGATCAAAATGTAGATGTGTATTTTTTCAAGGAATTGTAGACAGTGCTAGATTGGACAGTTCTTCGCATTTTCTATTACCATCAATTGCTCGTCAATGTAATAATGCCTTTGAAGAGTTTTTTCAAATCCCAAAATTTGCAATAATCCTCAATTATTGAAAATTATATCCGAAAAATAACTCAGACAGCTTTGGTGGTCAGATATTTTACATATGAATCTAATTTTAGTTAATTTTTAGATGAATGAATATTGGATTTTTGTGTATATGTGGCCGGTATGCATGACTGATATATTGGCTGTAAATTTGAACATCTGCCAATATGGAAAATCACCTTTTTATCATGCTGATAATATCATGCATCCCTTTTGTAAATTTTAATAAAGGAGTAGAATCCCACCTAATTAATAGAAACAAAGACTTACTGTCTGACTTTATGCATATTAATGTACATTTATGTTAATTATTTGGTGGGTATGTACAATTGTGTAGTGTGCATATGAAAGCTGTTTTTTGACAGTTTCTTAAACTTTGAGATGACTAAATCAAATCAGGTTTTTTTTTGCTGTAACGAGGAATTGAATTTAGAGATGATGAAATAATTACAAGGTCATATTTGACAAACTGACTGTACATATCCCGTTTTTACCAGCTTTTCTCAAAATGAAAAGTTGTCACTACTTTGTAATCTGACTTTATAGTCCTGTATTCATCCTATGGTCCTTATCGTTTATGATTTAGTTTGTAGGGCTGTTTGTTTTCTAAGGGCTTAACCGAATTAAATGAAGCTTTTGTCATTAAATTTGAAATGATAAATTTATTTAAAAAACTTTTAAAATACCCCCCCCCCCCACCACCACCACGTTGCTAGGAGACACCCGCCAATAAAAGAGTCTCCATGGTAACCAAAAACAGACCTATAGGAGTTTGCTGTTGTCGAGTTTTAGTGGAGAATATTATCAACTTAGTTTAGATATTGAAGCCATGGCTTTGCCCTTTCTACCAGGGAATAGTCCCGGCAGACAGGTAAGTCATTGTTATTTGTATTTTAATTAATTAATGTCGAATAAACGTTTAAATGTTTGATAATTAACGTCCCGTTTGATGTACAGTAGGTTAGTTAGTGATATAGACGGCTAACTCGACAGGAAGCTAGCACGAACAGTTAACGGTATTAATGCAGTTAATAATTTTTTATTTTAAATAAAAAGATGGAATAATAAGGCATAAATTAAGATTTTAGATTAGATAGATAGATAGAACTATTAATCCTTTTAGAAGACTCCCTCGGGGAAATTAAGATTCCGGTAGTAATTTTGTAGAGCAGATAAACATAAATATATATATATATATATATATATATATATATATATATATATGTATATATATACACACACACATATGTATGTATGTATATATATGTATGTATATGTATGTATGTGTGTGTGTGTGTATATATATATATATATATATATATATATATATATATATATATATATATGTATATATACACATATATATATACATATATATAAAGATAGACATAAATAAAAAGATAAATAAAAAGATGTCTACAGGCTGGAAACTCTTCCTGCCTTGCAGTGTTGTTAACATTAATTGCTATTTTTTTTAATTGCACCAGTGTATAATAGGTACTCACACTAATTATATTTGCTTAATATATTTATTTTATGCCTTTTGCTCCCAGATTTTGACATAATACAGACCACTATATAGCAATAACCCCTGGTGGGAATTGTTGCTTTATTTTTTAATAAAAAAAAGAAGAACGAAACCTTGAAACGTTTTTTTTTTTTGTTCGTTTTTTTAAATTTTTGTTTATATTTTTGTAAACAGTCTTATCATCATTATTGTTTAAAGGCAAAATCACTTTTATTGTCAATTTGTGTCATTCATACAGGACATACAGAACAATTATATCTTCTTAGCCCTCTGTGTAACACTTATGTACATGAATAAATAGCAATATGAAAAAAATGTACAAAATTAAGGTGCAAATTTATACAACAAAAATACAAAAAAAAACTTCCAAACTTTTTAAATTGTTCACAAACAACACTGAATTTCTTAGAAAAGAAGTCAGTATCCATCAGATCATATTTATTTAGCTGAAAATAACCTCTAACATTAATGAATTTTTGCTTCAGTTCACTCCGAAGTGTGTAGAGCTGGTTTAAATACTTTCAATTGTGTCTTTCAGCTTGGGAAGGAAAACTTCCATAAATCTCAACATTTCGCCTTTTCCAATGGACTCCCCGCCTTCGTTGGACTGGAGAAGCCTGGCATCGGAGGAGAGCTGTTACACGGACAGAAGGTCAAACCAAACTTCTCCATCCACCCCAGAGGAGAGAGAAGTTTACCTGCATGGGTGGCCTTTGACAAACAGGTGAGCTGTCTGAAGGTTAAAGGTTTAACACCTGGCAGAGGAGAGATAGGTTTTTAATTGTGCACCTAAAAGAAGTTAAAATTTCAAGAAAATAACTAAAATCCAGTTTTTAAAAAGTCAAAGTGAAATGTGAAGAATTATGTTGAAAAACAATCTTGAGAAAAGTGTTTGAATTTTAAGAAAAATGTAAATGTATCAAGAATATATTTTTAAAACACAATGTCAAAAATAGTCAGCTTCTACATTTTAACTTTATTCTTGTCATATTGACTTCTTTATTCAGCAATTCAGTTTTTTAATTGCAGACAAGTAAAAACATGCCCCCACAGAGAATGATTGCATAGATAATGTTAACACAATGTCTGATTCAAACCCATTCCAGCTATTATCTAAGGCTATGGCTTTAAAAGTAAATTCATTAAAGTCTGAAGTGATATGGTTTATTTTTAAATCCTACAATAACACATAAAATTTAGAAGGTCATTTTCTACAAATGTTCATCAGTATTTTGGCTGACTCACATGTTTAACTCTTGACTATATTTATTGAAGAATTCATACACCATGTTATTTGTCAATTTAAAGTGTTATTTCCAGTCCTTTTGTGACGGCTTTTGATTAAAATTAAAGTGAAGATCAGATTTTTCTTTTGTAGCTTTGGTGCTTTTCAGTACTATAAATCATAAAATAGTAGAGATTACTTTTGCTTTCATACACATGGGACCAACAATGTGTGAATACTTTGATAATTTTAGACCTAAACTGTGAAATAATAGATTTTTTTATTTTTTAAAAATTATTTTCACTTTCTGCAAATTATCTACCAGTTGTTACTTTACTGTTAAGGCTAGGAATGTCCCTGGCTAAGAATTTATATATTTGGATCTGTCTTATGAGATTTTTTCCCATCATTGGATAATCAAATAAATGACACAAAACTTTCAGGGTTACAAAAAAATAGACTAAGAAAAAGCTGAAGCTGGACCAAGATACAGGTGCTAACAAAAATATTTATTTAGACCAAAAATCTCAGAAAACAAAACAAAGTCTCTGTACAAAATTTCAAACTCAAACAACTTTCCACAAAGAAAACAGTGGGAGCCCAAGGAACTTACTCTGGGAATCTGGTGAGGAAAACATGTGATCAGACCAACACAAGAGGGAACACAGAGACTATAAAATAATAATAATGAACTTTATTTAACCAGAAGAACCTCAGTGAGATTAAAAATCTCATTTGCAAGAGAGTCCTGTCCAAGACAGGCAGCAGCACGTTTACAAGGTTACAGACATAAAATAATTACAGAGATGGGTACATATAAGGCATATACACTGGAGATAACGAGACACAGGTGAGACAATCACACAGGTGAGACAATCACACAGGTGAACTCAGGGCAGACAAGATGGGAAGTAAAACAAGAAACGACACACAGAGGACACACCTTAAAAATAAAACAGGAAACATCAAGGACCAAACTAAAGAACAGAGAAACCACACAGAAACACACCAAGGTTTTTTATTATAAAGAAGTAATAAGTCGATTTTTTACCCAGATTGGTCATGAGTCGTGGCATGTTTGGAACAAAAAGAAAGTAAAAAATAAACATTGAACACCCCATAGAACTGAATATGACTAACTTTGTTTTCATGTATTCGACCATGAGACTCAAATGAGGCTCTTTTGAATGGATTGTAGATTATTTGACTACGTGGGATCGTCCCTTAGTGAGGCATGAAGAAGGAGCGCCTAAATTGAATAACTTGATCACATGCCATTGACAGAATTTCCCTCTGTCCCTCCAGGTTCTGTGTTTTGATGCATACTTCCAGGAAGCCGTGTCTCATGCCCAAACAGAGACAATCAGGATCAGGAAGTGTAAGATCTACTTCTACCTGGAGGATGACACCATCCAGGTGGTGGAGCCTGAGTACAGGAACAGTGGCATCCCTCAAGGTTTCTGTGGAAGAATCAGAAGATGCTCTTTTCTCCATGCTAGACTTCTTCTGATAGAGTCTGAGCTGAAGATGAACACAAACACATCACTAACCTGTGATAAACAGTTTAATCTCTGACTTACTGTCACACTCTGGTTCTTTTTAAATGACAGGAAAATTCATTCGTCGCCAGCGTATCCCCCTGCCTCCCCCAGACGATGACCAGTTCTACAATATTTTACACTTCAACGTCAACCAGCAGGTGGCGCTGCACTCACACAGGTTCACTGTGACCGACTGTGACTCCTTCACAAGGAACTTTCTCACCAGGCTGGGAGTGAGTGTGAATAACAGCATCCCGACTCCAGCCGACCCCTACAGCAGCCTCAGGGAGCAGGTGGGCGTCACAACCACACCCTCAGTTTTTATGTGAGGTTTTTACTTTCCTGAGATTATTCATGGCATCCTCACTGAGCTGTTGGTGACTTACTGTGTGAAAGTATTCCACACTTCAAACCGCTGTCTCCTGTCTGCCCTTTATTGCCTCCCATAAAAGCATGATATCATGGTTTTGCAAAGCATGTGGGCATAAGTGGAGGTGCTGATATGGAGATTGTTGATCATAGAAGGAAAATAATTCCTCAGACTAGTCTGAACCAGCTCTCAAGTGAAACTGGTGTTCCTTTCCCATTCCTTCTCTTCAAACACATTTGCAGTGTGAAGTAGTTCAAGGGGGTTTGGTCAAAATAAATGACTGCAATTACTCTCAAAATATGAAGTGTTTCCAGGGTTCCCACACGTCCTTGAAAACCTGGAAAATGATTGACCAATTTTCCAGTCATGGAAAACATATGGAAAATGAGGAAAAAAGTAAAATGTCCTGGAAAAACTTGAATTGTCCTGGAAAATTATTTAGCTTCCCTCTACCTTGTTAGTGAACAAAAATCAAACATAGGAAATGAAGTATAAATGTAGATAAAATAATGCAAGTTAAGGAATAAAATATAAAAACCCAAAACAATGGTGGCAAAAAGAAATAATAAATAATGGCTAAATAAAATTTAAGCCACTTAAACAGTAAATTAACAAAATCTATTTATAAAAAAGCAGAGTAAACAAAGATAAAAAATAAGTATAAGTCATAAATTTATAATAGTAAGACACTACATAAAAGCCAGACTAAAAAGATAGGTAGCAGACAATGTTCATGCCTGAGAGTTAGAAATACATACATTTTAAGCTCAATATGATACGGTGGACCTACCTAGAGATATTGGCCATCAACCTTTAATCTTGTTTTTTAGAAGGCTAGACTAACCTGAGAGTTGCCCACACCGATACTGTAATGGGTGAAAACATCCTGGAAAAGTCCTGGAAAATGATTTCTAGAAAAGAGTGGGAACCCTGTGTTTCAGTGTGTTATTATATATTTATAATTTGATCCCTGGTCCAGATGGAGAAAAGTATGAATCCTCTGCGGCCGTATGAAAGGCGTGACACACTGAAGCGGTTCCTGGACCACGACCGTGAAGTGCTTCGTTTCTTCTGTCTCTGGGACGACACAGGGAGCGAGTTCGGGGACCCCCGCGAGCTCATACTGTACTACTTCCTGAGTGACGACACCATTCAGATACAAGAGGTGATCTCGGATATCCCAGGGAGGGACACTGCTCCCAGTTTCCTGCACCGCAGCAAAGTACCCAAGGTGAGAAACCACCTAACAGCTTGTCAAAAAAGTGTTGAAAGTGTGGGCTGTGTTTAGTTTTAATTAACTCAAAAACCAAATGAATAAATTGTTTTCAGCTCTCAGTAATGCATGAAAAATACTGGTGACATCGCCAGTGTTTTTGTACAGTCAGGGAGCGTTTGGTTTACATGAAAACCTGTCATACTTTGAAACACAGTCTTTAAAAGTTTTAAAGCAATTGAGAAGGGCATTTGATTTAGAAAAATCAGACCTTTTATAATAAAAAGAGAATCAATAAATAATAAATAGTCAAGGATTACAGTCTAAAAATCAATTATATCCACAAGGTGCATAAGACACACACGAGAAAACTGGTCAGGCCAATGAATTAAGCACTGCAGCATGTATTTAAATATATGATGTAAATAATAAAGGACCCAGTAGAGACCCCTGTGGCACACCATTTCATATGTTGACAGCCGGACAGACCTGCTTCAGCGTCCCATCACCCTCTAGCACTTCGGCTTTCTGCTGCAGTTACTGACTCAAGCCTGATTCATGTTGAACGACAGCCAGACCTCACTCCTGTGTGTATGTGTGTGTTCTCAGTCCTGTAATTCAGTTTGTCCTGATGTTTTTATTAAATGTCAGCCCTAAAGGTTGTCCAGAATCAGTCGGCCAATTAGAAACCTCAGGCACATCCATCACCTCTTCGCTCTTTCTGTTCACATTATCTCTCTCTCTGATTGTTTAAATGCCTCTCAGTTCATGTAAGATTTCCTTTAATGTGCTTGTGTGTTGTTTTTCTGCAGGACGGATCCACAAAAATGAGGCTGCCTGGAGAGGTGACGGACCGCACGGTGCTCAACGTGTTTGCATCAAACAGTCGGGGCGAACGCTTCATCCTGGACAGCCTAAAGGTACGACTGAGCAGAGCAACCAACACGTAAAACACACGGCAAAGGGTCCAGTAGGTCCTTGGAAGGTCCAAAATGGACTTTTGAAATTCAGTCTTAGGAGGTCTCGTTTTTACATTTGACAAGTGTGAAATATCAAACAGGACTTTGACGTAAATGATCTTATCAGAAGTATTATATGATATTTTGAATGCTGCTCAGGGTAACATGAGGAAGTAAAAACACTGGCAACAACGGGATGTTTGTAGAGTGAACGTTAATGTCCATATTCACCTACACCCACTGAACCGCTGCTTCCCCTCTCTGCTTGGTAGAGCAATGGGACTTTTTATTCTCATACTAAAATCATATTCGACTTTCTTGATTGTTATTTTCTGTAAAATAACAATCTTACTTCAACAAACTGGTATTTTGATAAGTGAAAAAGATATGATTTTCTCACACTTGTGTACATTGATTGCCATCTGTTCTGGAGTGTAAAAAATGTTTATTTTCTCAATTTGGGTCATAAAGAGATGCTTAAAATGCACTGGTATTAAAAGTGTGTAGGATTCCTATATTGGCCTGTCCAGTGGCCCTCCTAATGTTTAAATCAGCATTAATTAAAAATTGAAATATTACTTCCAAATCAAATCCAGCTTCGACACAATAACTATTCAGTTTTAAAATTGCAAGAAAAGTTGCTCAGATTTTGGAGTCTTTACAGTACCTTGACTTTTTAATTTTTGAAATTAAATGATTTATTGTATCAAAAATCACCAAAACGTACCCAGAAAGACTGTCTTTTTATGAAACAAGTGTGCTAGAGGGCCTGAGCTGGGCCCTGATCCTGGGCAGAAAGACGCTCCATACAGCAGAAACCCTGACAGCTCACTCTCACATTCAAACAAAAAACAAGGACATTGTGGCTTAGAATAAGTCCAGCGAGACTTTTGGACTTGAAATTAGACAAATACTCTTTTTAGCAGTGTTTGAAGAGGGCCAAGGGCCGCAGTTGGCCCCCTAGCCATAGTTTGGACACCCCTGTATCAAAGTTTTAAATTCTGGCATAGCATCAACCCTGAAAAACATTTGACTACACTTTTGCTTTGAGTTCCCTCACTGTGGTCTCTCTCCTGCAGACAGGGGCGGTGCAGGACGAGTTTTACAAAGACTGTGACCTCGCTGTGGGAGCGGAGGTGAACGTGTGGGGCCGCAGGGTGCTTCTCACCGACTGTGACGACTTCACCAAACAGTACTATCGCTCCAAATATGGCATAGGTAACCGAGACTGTACTCATCAAGATTTTACACAGTCAAACATATATACTATATATGCATATGTAATGTGGTGATAGCTGTCAGTTGGAAAATAAGTAGTCAAGTAGTTTGATTATGCTGAAAAGTTTGAAGTTGTGTGTTAGTATTATTTATGTTTAATGAGGGCAGTTTAGAGGGTCAGTCAGTGCCAGCAGGAAGAATCCCAGGCTCAGACTAACAACAACAGTTAGATTGAAGTAAACAGTCCAAAACTTAAGTTCAGCAGAAAAGTTTAATTTTTTCTTTTTTTTCTTTTCTCTTTCCTCTAGTGGTTACTTTAAAGAAATAACAGGACATTAGATTTTAGCAGTAAAATTTAACATCAGCATCTTTATGACGAGGCTCTAAGGACATTAGATCATGTTTTCATGCTTTTTTGTTGAACCAGAAAATACCGTTTACAACAGCTGCTTTGAAAATAAAGGTTTTCAAAAACAGTCAAGTCCAAAGAATTTCCCACAAATTGATAAAATAGCTAAAGTAATCTGACTTCCATTCGGCCTACTATTGAAGTTATTTTTGCTTATTTTTTATGAAATGAAGATTTCCAATCAGTTCAGGTGTCACATTTAAAATGAACAGAAGGCAATGGCGGATAAATGGACGCCAAACCTGTATGCTCAGAGAAAGCCTTGGTACATCCATCTCATTTTGGATAAACACAAAATCACAAAGATACAGAGTTAGAGTCAACAAGGCTTCATCATACATCGAAGGAAAATTAATGCTGCATTATAAACGCAGCTTTAAAGCCCAAAAAGTTTATTTAAATAATTTTAAACATATATCATCTTAGAATCTACATTTCCTTGAATGCATTTAATCCAGAATAGTTAGGCCTACAGAAAATGACTAAAAACACGTCTCTTTTCAAGTTGATTCATCTCATTTATTTTGTCAGAAAGTAGAATAATGTTGTCAGAATAATGTTGTAATCAGAGCTGTTTCCTGTAATACATTCATCTGAACGCTTGGGGTCAGTAAGCACCAGACAGAAGTGTTTCCATTCTGAAGCTGTGGCCCTTGAGATTCGGTAATATTTGTTGAACATGTTCATAGGGTAATTTTTTTAAATTTATTCTTTCATGACTAAAATGTTGATGATTGGTTCTTTACAAAAATGTAACACAGCAGTTATCAGCTCATATGATCCTCTGAAACTCTCAGTCACACTGTAAAGACTTAAATCTTTAAAGCCAATTTGTTAAACTTCTTGTCATGAATATCTAATAACACTAAATATAAACTTTATTCACACAAGTCCAAACAGGCATCTTATTCTGTTGAATAAAAAGCTTAAACCAAGCCCAAATTGACTGTTGTAAGTAAAATACATCTGCCAATGGAACAAGCAGTTTTCATCCTGTGTGTTCTGAAATGGCCCGTTGCTTAAATTAATGAGTACATTTCATTTTAGCATACTCTGTGAAAAAAACACTTTAGTCGACTGCTTTTCTACTTATTACAATCAAATTTAGACTTACTTTTGGCACTTCAGATCTTGAAATAAGATGTTTATGCGGACTTGTCAGGCTAATGTGCCTTATATTGAATGTAATTAGTTGTTTTTGGCAAGAAATGTAACAAATACGCTCAGTAAGATTTGTGATTCTGCAATGTGCTTCTCTGTGGATGCATTTAAGAGCCTCTCACCAAATCAAATAGTCGTGCTGGTCTGACATCAGATCCTCGACCCTGCAGCAACATGAGGGAGCAGAAGGCACACGGCCCAGCAGGAGAGACCACAGCTGGTCCTGAGCCGGTTCTGGGCCTGGCTGCATTAGTCACAGCAGTGAAGTGGGTGGGGCGATGGAGGGAGGTCAGAGGTCAGAGCAGCGTGGATGGATTACCTGCTGCCCTCTGATTGTTCAGCTCTCCTGCTGTAGTGTTTAGTCGTCTCTCTCTCTGCCCCTCAGAGGACTTCACCCCGGTGCAGTACAAAGCCCCCCCCGCCCCGAAGCCCCCCAGGACGCTGCCCCCCTACAACGGCTTTGGCTCAGAGGAGGACTCGCTGGTCTCCTGCCAGGGCCTGCTGCCCAAACCGCCCCAGAAGGACCTCCGCAAGTTTATGGAGAAAGACAGGTGAGACTGTCAGGAGCTTGGGTCTAAAACTGCGTTCACTGTCAGCTCAAAGTGACAGAACGAGCTTAAAGGGATAGTTTGGGTTTTTTTAGTGGGGTTGCTCGAGGCCCATGACACCCAGGCCAACAGGTCTCCAGAAGGAAAACCAAATGCTCACCTCACTCATACTGATAAATGATCGATTTTGACTGGAGTGAAGTCGACATGCTGTTAGTGTTGGTACCCGAGGATATCTTTATGAACTGGAGCACACAGAGGAGGAACAGTTAGAGAGGGGGACAGAGAAACTGTTGTGGAAACTGAGGAGTAGGACAAATCTCAGGTTACCTGGAGGTGCAGCTGCATGAACTGTGAGACCATGAACCTGGAGGCCCATTGCTGTCACGAGTGGGACTTAGTAACAACGCTCTGGACCTTCCTGGTTTCCTAGCAGTGATCCTGGTCAGGAGAAGAGCAAAGACGTTGTTTCCTGTAAGAAAAGATTTAAGTGACGTTCTTTGCTCCTCTTTTAAAGAAGAAATTGAGTCCATTTCTGATAAAACTGCAGATATTGCTGCATCCACAGAGACTGCTTCAGAAGCTGCCATTGTTTTCAAACATGCAGTCACTTCCCGCTGTCGTCACGTCTTCAGTTTCCGCCTCTCTTCCCTGATTGGGCCGTCTGGCTTTTGGCCGTGAAGTCTTTGGAGATTGGCAAGATGGACCTGCATGATTTCAGACAATGAACCAGGCAGGTCCATCTGCACTGAAAGGTTACATTTGTTTGGCTTGTTTTTACATATGTGATAAAAGGAGGGTAAAAACAGGAGTGACCCATCTTCTAAATACTTAGGAGAGTTAGATTTACATCAGTTTGTGCTCCAGTGACCTCTAAATGACCCTGCTGCAACACTCATGTTGCATCATGAAATGGTCCCAAACTCAGGGGCTTTGTCGAGGAAAAGTAAAACGCTGTAAAGAATCTTACTGTAGCGTCTGCTCAAGCCAGCGTAGTTTTTTACCCTAACATGGGGTAATCACGAGGATTTCAGTGGCACAATGTACTGCTGTGTATCACCGAGCATCCGTACCAGGCTACCTCCGCTCAGGGGCAGAGCTGGACAGTTGCTTTGCTGGCGATCATATTTCCTAGAGCCATGGGCGTGGAGCAACCTGAACTATCCCTTTAAGAAGTGTCTCTGCAGCTCTAAAGAAAAAAGATGATTTCTTTACTGTTGGTTTGTGGGATCAGAAAAAGTCAGGCAGATTAAAAGTGCATTACTTAAAAACACTGCAATGTTCATGTGAATACCTGTGATAGGACTGGGCAAAGCCCTGACCCCTTCACTTAGTGCACTCCCCTTAAATCCACATCAGCCATTGCAAACTGGATGTTGGAAATCAGACCGACTGTCTTTAGGCCCAGCCGGTGCACTCACAGCCACAGCTTCATTTCATTTTGTGATATTTGAGTGTATGTATATGTGTGCTTGTTCCCCTCTCCTCCCAGATATGGCATGGACAGCCACGTGCTAAATTTCAGAGCCAAGATGGTGACCAGCGATCCCGTGGACGCAGAGCGGGCGTTTGTAGTCTGCTTCTACCTCAGCGATGACTCCATCAGCATGTTCGAGCACCGGGAGAGAAACTCAGGTAAAACAACTCAATGGAAGAAAGCTTTGGAGCAGAAACGCACAGAGATACAAATCTACGACTCTCAGGGTAAACGTTAAGATCATCAGAAACAGTTTCCATCCCAGAACCTTAAAAATGATGAAACAGATGACAGAGTGCTCAGGGCTGCTTTTTCAGGGAGATTCCCATCAATATAAATCAATACCTGACATGTTTACTGCACTTAAGGATGAATTGTATGTCTTTGGGTCAGGTTTGCTCAGCATGGGTCCAAAAGAGATATTCAGCCATTCAGATCATCAAGAGAGTGGTTCTTTTAATTACTCTTCTGGTGTTTAACATGTACCAATGTTTTAAAATAATAATAATAATAACTTTATTTGTATAGCCCTTTTAAAAACAGAGATTTACAAAGTGCTTTGACAAACAGGTTGGAACATACAGACAGCAAAGCACAAGAGCATAAGCACAAAAGTAAGTAAAGAAAAAGCTCAATTTAAATCAGATAACCCTTACAGGCAAACACAAAAGACATAATAGACACTAGAAAGTGAAATATGTGAAGTAAACCCAGACAATATGAGAACCCTGCAACATTAAATGAGTATTAATGAGAATTAAAAGCATTGAGAAAAAGAAAAGGCAATAAAAAGGGGGTGAAAGCAGAAAACAGGAGAACAAATATAAAAAAGACGATAATAATAATAATAATAATAATAATAATAATAATAATAATATTAATATTGGTATTGATAAAATAGAACAACAGATATGAGCAGGAGATAAAATAATAAAAATGCCTAGAAGGTAATCTATAAAACAATCAAAAGTATGACATAAAGTGAAACATAAATTAAATAAAATCTTAATTAATATGTTAACATAACAGAAAAGTGTGTTTATCTATTTTCAAGTCCAAATATCCAAAACACTTATTCTAATCCACTTTCACTTATCCTGTCGAGAAAAATATTTTTACTTAATAACTTTACTTACTTTAATAAAAGGCAAAAATAAGGCACTGAACTGCTTGTAATGAAGAGAAAATATCTGCTAATGAAACAAAGAAAGTTTGGCTCAGTGAGGATCTAAAATGAAGGTTTATTATCTGCTCAAGTTAAATTTGTCTTAATGACAGATTATTTTACTAATTATTACGAGCAACTCAGGCCTTATTTTTAGTTTTTATATCTTAAAGTAAGATCTTAATCCAGACATGTTAGGAAATTGTGGATTAGAATAAGTCTTGTGAGATTTTTTGTCTTGAAATTGGACAAATTCTCTTACCTAGATCTGAGTTTTTTCAGTGTAAATAGACAAAGATTTAAAAAGGTATGAATCAGCTTTAGCCATGTTTCCACATAGTAGAAATTATATCAACAAAATCTCCTTTTTACCCTTTGTCTCTTACTTTTCTGTCCCAGTTGTGCTTGGTAGTAAATTCCTGGAGCGTGGTCGAGTGAAGAAGCCAGGTCAGGAGCTGTTTAAGAGCGAGATGTCCCAGTACTTCACAGCTCAGGATCTGTACGTCGGAGCCACCGTCTGCATCAACAACAGGAACTTCCAGCTCCTAGATGCTGATGAATACACCTTAAAATACATGGAGAAACATGCAGAGGAGGTACGCAAGGGAAGAAAGGAGGGATTATTGTTTACAGTGAAAGTTTTACAGGCTTTTAGACGAAAGCAAAACAACACAGATTAAGACCACGGGACCGTGTGTGTAAATGATGTGACAAATAAGAGAGATTAGAGCAATGAAAAGAGGATGAAATCATCTTGGAGGGTCACTTAGTTGTTAATTGGAAGGTCGAGGGTTCAAGCCGAGCTTTAGCTGTCATATATAGTTGTGTCCTTGGGCAAGACACTTAACTCTGGACACTGCTGTGTCAGTGGTGTGGTGTAAATGGGTAGGAAATGGAGCAAGTGTATTCGCTGATACTGATGGATAAATGGTTTAGAAACTGCAGCCCATTAGAGTGTGAATGTGAGAGTGAATAGGTGTGAATCGGTCGGTGGGACCTGAGGTGTAACAGAGCTTCGAGTGCCAGAAAAACCCGAGCAGTGCTGCGGAGGGTCTGCTCATGATGCTATATACACAGCTCTTTGTGGGCCAAACAGAGTTCCTCCCTCGGAGTCAAAAGTGAAAGTAAATCATTTTACTCACTGAAACAGATGAATGCTCCACTGTCTGCGCTTTGTTCAACAGATTAACAAGCTCAGCCGAGCGAGAAAGGTAAAAGAAAATCTAGAAAATCCCCCCAGCACCTCTTTAAAATCCCTCTTTCCTTGCCCCTTGTCCACGTCTACGCAAGATAGAAAATAGAAGCTAGGCAGCAAGGCTGAAATGTCATGCTTTAGTCACACAGTATCGCACAAAAGCAAAGACCAACAGCCGCAATCACTGGATAGTAAACTGTCAGATACTTTTGAGCTGCTGAAAGTTAAAAGTTTTTTGTTTTTATGATTTGATAATGTTTATGGAGCGCAGCACAGCTCCTCAGGTGAACATAACGGCAGGTTTGTAATGAAGACTATGATCATAGTAGTTAGCTTACACAAATTCAGGTTATGATAACATGAAATCCACTTCTTTGCTGTTCTCTAGTTTTTTATCAAATTAAAATTAAGGCATTGGATTTCAGCAAATCAGTAATAATAAAGACCAACATCTAACATGTTGAAACCATCCAGCTCGCTCAAAAACATATCCTCCTCAAAAACTGTGTATTATCCAGGCCTCCTGCGTGTAATAAAGATCTGCCTGATTTTCTGTTTGTGTCCAGTTCCCCAAATCCAACGTGGGAATCATCGTCAGTAAACTGCGCTCGATGTCTGAGGAGAAACAGAGCGAGATCAGAAAGTTCCTGACGCTCAGTGACCCCGGAAACACCGGCATCATCCCCTACGAGTCATTAAGGTACAGAAATGCTAAATATGTTCATAAAGGTACATAAAGCCCTGAAAATACGACCACCTGATATATACAGGATATAAAATCTCATCATAGGATTACATCTGAATAATAAATATAAACTTAACTCTTTAAAGCTTGAAAACTATAATCAAATTATTAAAAATTATAGTCAGTAAATTCTGATTTTTTTGGAGCTGAAATGTTTATTTCACTTTCTACTGAAATCCAAAAAAATCAAAATTTCAATAAAATTTGACATATATATTTTTTGTATCTCATTTGGTACAGTAGATTTTTTTGGCATCTGGTAATCCACCTGAGGACATTTTTATCATTTATCTGATGGTATTCAGATGTTTTTTTTAGTAATTTATTGGTCATATTGATTAGATAGAGGTACCATAAAAGTATGTATCAAATATGATACAACAAGCTTGAAGGGGTTAAATATATGAAATCACAACAACAGGAGAGTTTGTTGAAGGTTTACACGTTAACTTAGTCAGAAATTTTTTTATAATTAATTCTACAGATCTAAACATTATTTTATGTCTTTTTAATATTTTTATTTTGTATTGAAGTAATTTAAATTCCACCTACAGTGTCGGTATTATTATCTTATTAAATGTATTTAGACCCAATGTAACCAAAGTCCTTTCCCTGTGGATTAGTAAAACTAACCTCTGACTCTTAATTTGATCTAATGTGTCTCTTAAATGTATTTTTTTTTACTTTATTTTTATCATTTTCATTTTAACAATTACATAAAAAACAATACATAGAAAGAACAGAAAGGGTCATCATGGCAGACAAGATGTTTGACAACCTATAACATTAAAAATATTGAAATGAGTTTTAAGTTGTAAAATCCATAATCACACAGGTTCAGAGGTCTCAATGGAGGAAGGAAACATACTCCAGAGCACGTTGTAGAATGTCACTTCTGGTTAACATAACTTTTTCCAGTGTTTTTTTAAATCTTTTTTGGTGAATGTTTCCGAGAAAAGGTCAATTGTTCCATAGTGTAAATATCTTGGATTGTGTCCTTCTAGTCTGTGATAGTTGGTGATTCCTTGTTCAACCATTTTCTGCTTTTCTACCTCCAGCCAGTGAAAACTGTAGTAAATATCTGTCATGTTTTTAAGATCAGCTGTTATATTTCCAAGCACACAGCTTCAAAGGTAAAGTCAAACTCTCAGCTGATAATTGATGTGATTGCAGTTCCTACACCTGTCCAGTAGAGGGAAATTTTGGGGCATTTCCAAGAAATATGACAGTGTAGTATATGTATACTATGTACTACACTACTACTGTAACAGTAGTAGCCAGTCTGTAGACATACTTTTTGACATAGTTTTATTTATATTTTTGTTTCTGTCTTTCTTTTTTATTTATCTGCTTTACAAACTGTTACTGGAATCTTTATTTCCCTGAGGGAGTCTCCCACAGGGATGAATAAAGTTCTATCTAGTCTAATCTAATCTCTCAGTGACTTAAATGTGTTTTTAATGTGCCTGTAAACACCCCAGAGGTCTGCTGGCGAGCCTGGACTGCGGCCTGTCGGAGCACGAGGTTCTGGTTCTGGGACGAAGCTTCTCGGAGCGCGTCGGGCAGCCCGAGGCGGACGTGGGTCTGATGCTGGCCGTGGCCCAGGACTTCCTGAGGAAGAAGCCCTTTGATGATCTCCCCGCCATGGCCCGGGCGCTCATACACCAGGACCGACACAAGTAGGCACACACTCAGGACCAAACAGTCTGCTGCACAAACACACACATGGCGTCACAACAAGACATCAGTGGTGCAGCCGGTGGCCCCATATCTGTGAGCACAGATTAGTTCCAGCCGTGAGCGAGTGCAGCATTAGAACCAGATGGACCCTGAAGACCTGAATGGCATTTAGCTCTGCAGGCTGCAGGACACACACAAGCTCAGTCTCTGCGTGTTTGTCTTCATCGGCCCTCTTTTTGGGAATAAATGACATTGTAATTTATGAATGCTACATGCTGCAGACCTGCACCAAGTGGTACCAGCTGTCTGCAGCTTCAGTCGTATCCTCGTTTGGATGCCTGTATTTAGTTACACCATGTCCTTCTGAGATGTCGCCTCACATCAGGCTGCATCGCATGCTCGCCGTCCACGCCACTTTGGTTAAATAATAAATTCTTCACCCTGTGGTTACTCTTGTAAACAGAACATTAAGTGTTTATCGTACACATGGAGAAAGGACATGCCCCGCTTTGTACTGAAGAGTGGCTGATTCAGAGGTTCGTCTCTGAACAGCCTTCAGTGAGCCGAATAAACTTTCCACCCTGATGCTGAAAGTGAAACTAAAACATTTGAGTCCTGATTAAAGATCAGCGCTCCACAGTCTCCACTTTGTAAGACAAATAAACGAGCTCTGCTGAGTGAGACAAACAAAAGATAAACAGGGAAATCCCCTCGAACCTCGTCAGTCTACCTCTTTCTCGCATTGACGCGAGGCACAGCTAGCTGCTTCGCTAACTAATTGGTGTTAAAGCTTGTTTTGCCTTTGTCTAAGCCCCGCCCACTTAAATGTGAACAAACCTGAAAAGGGTCTATGGCAGTGGTCCTCAACAGGACTTCAGGGGAGGCGCAGAATGAGAAACAAAACCAGCAAAAATTGTTCTGCTCAGCCAAATCCTGCATGGAGTAAATATTAAATATTTGCCCCCGAATGTATAATAAATATTTTTTTAAGGAAACAGTTTCTGGAGTGGATGTGGACAAGAGAAAAGTAGGTCAGAAGCCACTGCTGTGTAAACTGAGTAAACAAGCAGAACTCGGTGACGGCAGAAGAAACTTTGCTAAGAACTACTATCTACAGTTACTGGCAATTAGTTTAATTTAGTTTGTAATTCATGCTCGATTCAAGATGGTAGGTTTTGATGCAGTTTTATTTATTTTATATTTTTCTATCTTAAATATTGTTGTTTATTTTTAACGACCAAATTCCTTTGGAGATTAACAGAGTATTTCTGATTCTGATATGTGTCTTTGGAGCTGATGACCAGCAGAGCCGAGAGGCTTAAAGAGCTGCTTTGTGTATTGACACTCAGTTAGCGTCAGACTGTTGGTCAACATCTCTGTAATGAAGACAGCGTGACAGGAATGAGTCCTGACAGACACAAGGATGCCTCAGGCGTTAGTCCCACTGCTCCCTCACATTCAGACCATTATAAACACAGACAACATGAACATCGTGTTGTTTTAGTCAGAAACATTTTTAAAAGATCTGGATGGACACTACAGTGCTCAGGCTGCTAAAGTCATATCTGTGTGGACCTTATTCTTATTTTTACTGCAGCAGTGTTTATTCTTTACAGACTCAGAATTATCTGAAGGAAGTTAGTTACTGTGTAAATGAAGAAAGGACAAGCTCTGATGTCCACTTTTCAAGACACTGGACTAAAAAGTTCATTACAGTCATTTTTTTTTTTCATAAAATCAAATCAGTTATTCATTAAAAATCTGCCTAATTAGTTTTTGTCATCAGTATTAGTTTGTTATCAGTGTGAGCAGGTCTGGAGATCAATCATAAATCAGATTTGGTCAGTGAAACACTGGTTGGTGCATCGCTAATGTTAACACCTTCCCTGCTTACTGCTGTTGAATTTGACCAGATATGTCCACAATACACTGCTTTTTTCTTTGTTTAGTCCTTGTCTTTCGCACCCACGGTGAACCAAACTCTGGTGTCTTGGAGCAAACTGAGACTGTGGTTTTCAAGCAGACCAGACTTCAGTCCTGTGGTCCCCGTGGATGGCTGTTCACCCTGTGTCTGGTTCTGCTCCTGCCTAACAGGTTTTACCACGTTAACTGTATAACACCAACTGTGTCCCAGTGGTATTGACCATTTGCACATGACGTCGAACTCCTTTCTGTTCCGGCTGGATGTTAAAAACAATAAGTCAGGATCTGTGGGGCGATCCTCAGATTATCTCTCTGTGCAGTGGTTGTTTCTCCTCTTGTGAACCTCCCTGTGATCAGCAGATCCTCATGCTGTCTGACTGCTGTGCTCAAGTTTCAGCATTTGTTAGTCTTAAGATGTCCAGACTCATCTGACAGCTTCAATTACATTTTTGTTCTGAATAATGAAACTCTGTTACTTTAGTGGCTCAAAAATAATCTCCAACGTAATTAGCCGCCAAAATGCACGATAGTGTGTTGACAACAGCCGTAGACAGAACTGAGAGACATCATGTTAGTAATGTGTCTGTAAATGGGCAAGACTCATGCTGGATTCACGTTGGGTTAGAAAGTATTTCTGAATTTTTTCTGCAAAACTCGATTCACAATTTCAATCGATTTTATACCTCTGAAAAAAAAAAAAAAACCCTCCCAGTGACACAAAAATGATATGAGTTTTGTTGTCAAAATATATTCCCAAACCAAACAGAATGTCCTCTCTTAAGGTTAAAGTGCATGTTGATTATATAGTTCGAACATAGGCAGGTTTGTCTTCCAAAACACTGAAGGCTGAGGTATTTTCACAGAATATATTTACATGAAACTTTCTGATCAATATTTAATCTCATTAAAAAAACAAATCCAAGCCTATAAAAGTGTTTGTGCAAAACCTGACAGGGCCTACCATCACACACTTACTATTGGATTAAGTCAAGAAAAAAATCTGGATTTTTAATTTTTACATCTCCTGCAGAAAATAATTCGGATTAATCAATTTAACTGATATATTGCCCAGGTCTAGTGGAGATGTATGTGTTAATGTTTATAAATAAGAAGTATGGCTTCAGCCCTCTCTATCGTTCAGTGTCTTGATATAACAGTTGTTATGATTTGGCACTTTACAAATAAAGCTTGATTGATTGAACGGAGTTTGCTTGAGCTTTCACTCCACATTAAACCAAACAAACTCCAAAAACCCAAACCAGAGTGTATTTGTTCCAGACTTAATGTGAAAATGACCTAAATGTGTTTTTAATTGTCAGTATATTGGCAAAATATGTTTTTGTTTGACATCCTTGATTTGGACCCAGAGATCACTGTTTTGCTTTTAAAGACAACAGATCTGAAAAATTGAGTTTTACAAGGTCGTGTTTTGGCATCATTAGCTAACAGAAATGGTCCAGTGCAAGTTACAAAAGACAAAATTGATTCCTGTGCTCCTTTTTGTCCACAGAAGTTTGTTTATAATCTTTCAGCTGAAATTAAATCAGCCTTGAAAAGCAGGCAGGAAGCCTGATGTCTGTCCAGACCTTTGGATCCTGATGATGTCTCTGTTCCTTTGGTACACTAACGGTAATTCAACGGTTTTCTCTGTGTCTCCAGAACCGGGCGTCTCTTCACCAAGGAGATGAGGACCATCTGTAAGGCCTGTCACCTGCCTCTGCCCGAGAAGCTGCTGGGAGATCTGCTCCGGAGGTGAGAGCCACGTAGATCAGAGGCTACAAGATTTACAGCAGCACTACAGAGACTCATTCCTCTCTTATGTTAAAGTGTAGCCCATCAGCATTTCTACATCTCCCCTGTCTTTCATACATGTGTGTGTGTGCTGCAGGTTTGCAGACGGGGACCAGGTCGACTACCACGCCTTCCTGGCCGGCCTGAACTGGGTGGAGAACCCGGGTCCTCCGGTGAAGCCTGAGGACACTTTAAAGGTAAGACAGACAGACAACAGTCATCAATATAAAGAGAGAGCAGAGACAGGAGGAAGGAGGGGAAACCTTTAAACTGAGACTTAATCAGAGTGTGTGCACTGATTCTCAAACAGTCGTAATTGAAAATCGATCTACGTTTTACCCGAATCTGGGATGACTCAGTGCACGCTCGAGCCAAAAACAGAATCACGTCTGCGAGAGGAAACGGTCAAACGGAAAAGAGGACGATTAAAGTGCACCACCTGGTTAGAAGGAGATGCACTGATAAAACCACATTCACAGTCAGAGGTGGTCAAACAGGGAGGAAGTAGCTGTTTGTTCTCTCGTATTTGTATCTTTCACATGTTAGTCTGATTTAGCATGCTGGCTGCAGCCAGGTCTAAGCAGAAACATGTGAGCAGCAGAGATATACAACATGGCATGACAACAAAGCGGGAGAG
This sequence comes from Cetoscarus ocellatus, assembly GCA_037902135.1. Lineage (NCBI taxonomy): Eukaryota > Metazoa > Chordata > Actinopteri > Labriformes > Labridae > Cetoscarus > Cetoscarus ocellatus. The sequence continues at coordinate 684,084 of JBAMNC010001296.1, forward strand.
CGAGCGAGTGTACGTGTCACTCTGCTTACTTTACTCTCCTCTGTCACGGTGTACAGCTGCTCTGTGTTTGAGCCCAGACTGATCACTGAGGCTGCAGGCCCAGGGAACTTGAACCTGATGAATTTGTATTTATCACCTGTTAAAATATCACGCAAAGCTAAGTAGAAGACATTAATAAAGGGTTGTTAAGTATAGCGGAAAATCATACTGATGCCTCAAACGAGTTGGAACTGGTTTCAGTCTCACCTGGAGCCAGTTCTTGATTTCCATCCCTTCATCAGATTACCCCGACCATATGTTAATGTCAGCTTAATGAAAATGTATGCAGGGTCTGATCCTGGACTCATTTAAATGAGAGCAGCTACACCAGGAAATCAGATCAGACCCGGACATTGTAACTCAGCATTTAGGCTTGCAGTGTGAACCGTATAGGGCTGCAACTAACGATGATTCCTGCTGATTTATGGATGAATCGAATAAAAGGAAAGAAACTTCCAACCCCTGTCATCAAAACCACAAAACAGACATTTTTGAACGTCTGTTGAATTTACATCAAGCTTTGGAGATGCTCTGACCCAGCCGACACACTTTGGCCCTCGTTAAACTCACTCAGGTCCTTATGTTCGCCCATTTTTCTGCCCCTAACATCAGCTTTTAGGACTGATATACCCTCCCACTAACAGGAGCCATGATGAAGAGATAATCAGTTATTCACTTCACCTGTCAGAGGTCAGAATGTTAGGCCTGATCAGTCTGTATCTCAGTGAGGTAAGGCCGAAGTGCTATCATGATAGCATACTATCCATCCATCATCTATACCGTTTATTCCTTTCCCTATCCATGCACAATATTATCAGCGTGCTATTGGTATCCGCCGATATCAGCCTAAAAAGTTAAGTATTAGTATCGGCCACTATTGCAAAAATCCAATGTTGTGCATCCCTAAGGATTTTCTAAATCTGAAGATTTTTTTTATCTGTTAGAGACCCCAGAAGATAAAAAATCAGGCATTGAACAGTTTTGATCGTACTGTGTGTGGTGTGCTCTGATAACACAGCACACCACACGCATAACCATTCTGTCCCACCACTGATCTGGTATCTAGTCCTCCAAGACAGAAATCTCGCATGATCAAATGTGATCTAACAAAAACAAAGAAGAAGAAGCATAGCAACAACCATGGCAACAACCGGAAAACACAACACGCAACATGAGAGAGGACATACGAGAAGAGGGAATGATGGTGGTCTTTGGACTATTTTTGATGGAAAATCAGGAACTAAGTAAAAGAAAAGACTGTGGAAAAATCTCCGTTTCTTAGCTCCACCAAACTTTATGTTTATGTTTCAGGCCGACCACGCTTGTTAGGGTCCTCGCCCAAAGGGAAAGGACCTCTCTAGCTGAAGCTAGAGAGGTCCTTTCCCGAAGGGCAAGGACCCTATTGTTCCTGTAGCGTTTCTTTCTTTCTTTCTTTCTTATTATTATTATACCTACGCGCCTTTAAACCTTAATTTGACCCCCTAAACACGCTCATAAACTCACCAAAATTGGCACGCCCCTCAGATTCAGCAAAAAATTTAATAAAATGAAAAAATTAACCCCAACATGCCAAAATGAGCTCTCTAGCGCCCCCTAGGCATACTAAAACGGCCCTCACAGCCAGCAGGAATGTCGTAGAGAGACCAATCCAATGGCTAAACGATCGTCTCATCAAGACCCAAAAATCACATGCTGACACGCCTGACCTATAACAAACAGGAAGCCGGCAGTTTGGATTTCAAAATAAGAGCTCGCCAGATCATCCCCACTTCGCACCATAATTTGACACCCTTAACAAGCTCACAGCCATGCCAAAACTGACACATATGCCACATTGGGGACAAAATTTCAGAAAAAGAAAAAATCAACCCAAAACATTCCACAGTGTGCTCTATAGCGCCACCTAAGTACAATGCGGCATACAAAAACGGTCGCCACGGCAACTAGGAATGTCGTAGAGAGATCAAACCAACAGCAAAATGTTCGTCTCATGAAGACCCAAAAATCACGCACTGACACCCCTGACCTATCTCAAACAGGAAGTTGGCAATTTGCCTTTCAAAAGAAAACTAAGATTAATAAACAGGTCTCCAAAAAAATGTATCTCCTCCTAGGCCATAAATGGTATCAGCTTGAAAACCAGACAGATGACAGAGGAGGCATTGATGATCAAAAGTTCTGAAGGAATTTGTTGTTTCTCAAACGGTTTCCAGAGACAAGCCCTCAAAGTTGGTGAACCCCAAAGAAGCCCTCCCAGCTCCTCCCATTCAAATGAATGGGGAATGACTATATAGTCCTGGTTTTTATTTACACCTGTTTCCTTGTTCCTCAGTCAGCTCGCTTCTTGATTGGCTACATTCTGTTCCACATCACAATTCACGGAGTCATGACTCGGGAGTTGTCGGCTTTCCCCACACACGAAGATTTTTGGTCGTAAATATTACGTTTAATATTTACGATTGTTGCCGCTGACCTGTTTCGGAGCCGATTAGCGGGACAAATTCACTCTTAACACCTCAGACCACAGGAGAATCTGATAGGATAATCTTATAAGAGAAGATAATCGGGCTTTTGCCGTCCTTGGTCGGGAAGGAGGAAAGTCGGGACAAAAACAGCCCAATCATCTTTATGTGTGTACCCCGCTTTGGAAATAGACAAACATTCAAACACTCACCCACACATTCTGGTAGTTAAGAGTCACCAGTTTATCTAACAAGCATGTTTTTGGTCTGTGGGGGGAAGCCAGAGTGCCCAGGAGAACACCCAGGTATGCACTGGGAGAGCATACAAACCTGACACGGGGTTCGATCCGGCAACCTTCTTGCTTTGAGCCATGTGCACTACCTGCTGCTTATTGTGCCACTTGATTGGTCAGACTGTCCTCAGACACACGAAGGGGGAATACCTGTTTATAGTGTTAATCAGCTGACTGATAACACTTTAAAAAATCTCTCATATCAGACACAATAACAGAGTTTCAGCTCTGGTGGAGTTTTGGCATCCGGAGGTGACAGGTACAGCTCATAAGGTGCCTTACGTATCTGAGGGGAGCTTTGGTCTTTAAATATTATTGATGATATGGTATAAGTCTCTGATCAATATTTTTATCTCCATAAAAAATGCACACAGATGATCAGAGTGAAACTAAATCGAACATTTCTGGGGTTTTTTTTCAGTTTGACCTGAACGTTCAGTTTGACGCTGGCGAAACAGCGAGGAATGTAAACTACTCTGCTTTCCTGGACAACGTCTTCAGCCTTCCCTCCAACAGCGCTGACCCAAAGACCGCCGTCTCACAGCCAACCGCAGGGAGGTGAACACATTTACCTCACACACGCTTCCTCCATTAAAGAGCACATGATGCATCAGCTGACAGTGTCTGTGTTTTCACTGTGGGAGGTGAAGTATAAAACTGCAGGAGGGCGGGACGAGTAAAAGCACTTTGTTTACTTGTACATGAATATTTTGGCAGTAATGGTCTGTTCAAGGTTACGCTAAAACACGCCAGTAAAGTGGAAAATTGATGCTTTGGGGTGGGAGAGTTCTGAGAGCACAGATGCTGTTTGATGTGTGTTCGTGTGTGCATACGTGATTTGGTGTGAATCCCTCTGAGACTGGAGGCGTTAAAACAAAAACACATTTTAGCTGCTCACTCACATAATGATTACAGGCTATTACAGCAGGCACAGAGGGGGAGTGACCGTGGACTGAATGACGTTTCAAGACACAAAATGTTCATGTCATAGAAACAACAGAGCGTCCAACAGCCAATCAGACTGTACCACTGACTGTTAAAAATGAATGAGTCTCTAACACTCTGTCGAACAAAAGTGAAGCCAAAGCACCCTTTAGTGTTGGTGGTTGCGGATATGTTTCCATGGTAATATAATTTGGAGCAAAGACATGCAGAAGTGAGCTGGCATCAAGCCTTCTGCGAATGAAACAGCACGATTAAGGACCTGTGTCCACAGCCAATGAGTTTTTCTGCTCGCAACCTCAATATCAGTCAGAAAAAAAACTTGCCGATCTGCCAGGCTATTGTTAGCCATTGTTAGCATGCCCTGCGTTGTAGTTCACACATACCACATGAAGAATGAAATATCACTATGGCAGCATTTCCATATACGTATATATGTCAAACAGTACTATGTATATGGTTGATTTAGTGCGACAAACACTAGTCAGATGTGCTAATAAACAGAATATTACAGGAGTTTAAGAACTGTTTACACTGGGGGCAGCCATTTTCAATTGTTAACTCGGGGATGGTGAGGATCCCCAACTTCCCAGTAGGAAATTCCGACCTCAGGGGGCGTTCCAGGTGAAATTTCCCACTCTGAACTCGGAAATCCTGACTTCCCAGTAAAATTGGAATGCAGCACAATTGTTTCTTTCATGTTTCCTTTTATTGACTGAAATATCACACAGACAACGTAAAAAGTACAGTCCAGGAGCAATGTCCTGTTAGTCTACGAAGTGGACTTCAGATGCTCCACATTCAGACGTAGGCTCAGAGTTTGGTGTGAACATCATAAAGCATGGATCCATCCTGCCTTGGATCAGCGGTTCAGGCTGCACTTCAGGCCCCTTAGTCCCACCTGAGCATGGTTCAAACACCACAGCCTACCTGAGGATTGTTGCTGACCATGTCCATCCCTTTATGACCACAGTGGACCATCTTCTGATGGAGACTTCAGCAGCTCCATGTCTCAAAGCTTAGATCATCTCAGACTGGGCTTTCCAACATGACTTTAGTGGCCTCCACAGTCACCAGATCTCAATCCAACCGAGCACCTTTATGATGTGGTGGAGCGGGGGATTCTCATCATGGATGTTCAACAGCTGTGTGATGCTGTCATGGAGACATGGACCAACATCTCTGAGGGATGTTTCAGCTCTAAAGGCAGGAAGGGTCCAGCCTGGTACCACCAAGGTGTGCCTAATAAAGTGGCCAGTGAGTGTTTTTTTTCTCCAAGTATAAAACACACATGGCCTTTTGGTCCATTTTGGGCCTTTCATGGAGTTCTTTCCCTGAATGATGACAGATTTCCAGCTTAGTTAGGAGTGACAGTTCCTTTGGACAGCACTGAGTTTAGCTGTTTGTGGTTTCTGGTTAATGACAGCAGATTAATTATCTTTCATTAGAGTGATTAAACAAAGAGGGGAGTGCTTGGCGTGGTTTGCAGGAGTGAATTCTCAGAGGTCTAATTCACAAAGAGTGTCGACCGCAGTATGTGTCCGTCTGTCTGTCTGTGCGCGGCACTCTTTGACTAAAATAAGGCACAGGTTGTTCAGGTTGCGGCGCCACTGTAATCAGAGCCTGTGTTGCGAATTCTAGAAAGAGGATAAGTCAAACATTAGGTAATCAACCACCAGATCCCCCTTTGTAACCAGCACACTCACCCCGCCTCGCCCCCTCGACACGGGCACAGAAACAGTGCATTACATCAGCGCCGGCATTATCAGGCCCGTCCGTGTGCCTTCACACATACTAAAATATTAGCTCCAACAGTCGCCCACCGCCCGACACAAAGGGTGACGTCACTGCGGTCGACGGTGATGTGGAGCTTCCTCGAGGTCTTTTTCTGGCTGCTGAAGAATTGGAGCAGAAAAGGACGAAGGGGGGAGGACGGAGACGGAGGACAGACGGAGACAAACCCTCCCTCTCCGTCCTCCTCTCTTCCTGTCAGTCTTTGTGTTTTTGCGCCCACTCATCCCATTTTCTGCTCTGTCATCCTCCTCAGCAGAACGGCGGCCAACAAAAGTTGTTGTTCCATCCAAGTTCGTCATTTCTGGAGTTTGATAAGCCACAGTTTAAATGTTTGGTCCTTGAAATGTCGGAGTAAAGGGACAAATGTGTATTGGAAGAATTAAAGATAATGTCTGTTTGTTCTTTTATTCCAAATCCAAAAGACAGGCAGAAGACATTAATCAAGATAATGCAGACAAAAGCAGAAAGAAATTAACTTTAGTAGACTTTGGAAAAATCTTAATTTAATACATCAATCACTAGTTATAGGTACAGTTCCTCCTTTTTATTATTGTCTACCATCAAGGTAGAAAGATTGCAGCCAAATTAAAGACGTCGTGCTGTCAACTAGGATATCAGTCTATGTGAGACTCAGATTTTACCCTTTAGACTAAGTTTATGAGCATTTCCACTATATAAAGTTTGAAATGAACAATGAGAAACAGTCATGTTAAATATAGGTGGTCTAGACTACAAGGTTTCCTTTGCCTTTCTCCTCTGTCTGAGTGCACTGTTTGATGGATGGATGAATTGAGATTCAACACCATGTTGGCAACTAAGGCCATCTTCATGGCGAAAACAAATTAGACAGACATGTCGAGATCAAGAATAAACAACTTATTAAAGTATGGAAAGATTAGTCACATTCAAAAACTCCAAAATTACTATTTGAATGAATGAATGAATGAATACTTAATTTCAAACATGTAAAACAAACATGGGCAGTCCCCACAAACAAACACATGCATACACCAGAAACTAAAGAAAACAAAGAAGGTCAACCGCTGACCACATCCTGCATGTGCAGCAAGTCCACATGCTCGAAAAGGAGTAGGAAGAAGTCTGAACTTATTTAATCCTAGCCCTTTCATTACCACATCTTACAGTGATGTTTTTAATTTCTACATATTTATTATATTTGCAAGATTCAACCACCTATTTAGGAGCCAATGTTCCTTATAATATAATGACAATAAAATGTTATAAGCTTCTTAAACACAATTACAAGCATAATATTTCACCTATATATGTTTATACTTAATTTCTATACATATAATACACACCTATTTTAACACAGAAAACGACATTACATAGCAGGACAATATATCTATATTTTCTTAGACTCTGCCATTCCCATCCTGACTTAAACTGCTGCTCTTCGTCCTTATATTTATTTAAAATTTGTGTTTTGAATATTCTTTTAAATTTGCTTATGGTTTCACTTTTCTTTAATTCATCTGCCAAACTGATCCATAATTTAACTTCAGAGATGAACTCTGTTAAAAAGATCTTGTCCAGCTAATCAAACCTTTCTCTTAGGAGAATAAAATCTGCCCAATGTAAAGATCTGAGTTTCATCGTCAAAGGACATCGAACACCAGCACACTCAGGAGGAGCCTCTCCTTTTAGTGAGAACGAGTGAGTCAGCCTCGAATCTGACGTCAGTGAAGACCACTCGGTTCTTGCACTTTTTCAGCCATGTTGGTCTTGGACTGTTTATCGTCTAAGATTTATTGTTTGAGAGTTTCTGGTGATGTTGATGTGGTTTTATTTGTTTATCTCTAACACTGTATCAGTGTTGACATTATATTTTCTTGCCAAATGCCTGTGATCCCTGCTGCACCCCAATTTCCCTACAGGAACAAATAAACTAACTAACTAACTAACTTAACTACGTAAATGAAAGAAAATGACGTTTAGACCCCCCCCCCCCGCCAACATGATAACAGGTTATTCGACCTGAGCTCAGGTCCATCCTCCTCTCAGCGTGTTTTCCTGTATTTCATTGACCTCTTGCTGTGCTTGTCTTTCCGTTTCCCTCAGCAGAAGCTCGTTGAGCAGAATCGCTCCTCGTGTGTTGTTGTTGCTGTCAGGCCGCCGTGCTGTAAAAACTGATACACAGGAAGGTCAGGGCGGTCCCCGGGGTTGGAGGATCTCTGAGAGTGCGTGCTGGCCTTAATGTGAGTCTGATGCAGTCATGGCTCATCTATGAAGTCTAAACAGATATCCGAGAACAAGTCGGGGAATGTTTCTGTTTACTGGCCGTGTGCCTTTTTCTTTCCTCGTGACAACAAATCCTAAACCTGGAAGTCGACAGACGCACACTCATCACTAAACACCTGCACGCAGAGGTCGTTTTTCTCCAAACGGTTTCCCCAAAGCAGCAGCCCCGGCCCCAAAGTTCACTCTGAACAAACTCGGAGAAACTGATATCATCCTGCAGCTCCTCGGGTTTATTCCTGTTGTTCAGAGTTTGTTTTTTTAACAACAGCTTTTAGTTTAGATATTGCAGGAATTTGATTATTCCAAAAGAAGATAGCCGATGATCACAGGTAAATGAAACTTCAAGCAGAGTTGCCAGGCCTGCGTATTATAAGCGATTTGGGCTTTTCTTTTTGAAAAGTTGCTTGTACATATTGGCAGTTGCAGGTTGTGTTTTTTTGGGCTTGTTGAGCTCCCAAACTCAGGAGGGATCTGATGCTCACTCTAATACCAATATAAACCTAATTCAGAAGTTACACAGGCTATTTTGTCCCACTCCAAACACAAATGTAAATTTGACTGTAAAAGAGGCAAAAATGATGTTTCCACCAAAAAGAATTAGATGTATTTCTAATGTAGCTGTTACTGTTTTATAACAGTAAATAACAGTACCCCCCCCACTTCTGTATAAAGAAAAGGATGTTGAAGAAGTAAATTAAGAGTCAAACAAAAAGAAATGTCACTGTGAAATTGAAATTTAATGTAGATGAAAATCAAAACACACTTTATGTAGATTTCTTTAAAAAAAAAAAAGTAATATGTAGTTTAAAAAAATAGGGCTTGTTTTTAGCGACCTGGTTGCTTATTTCAGGATAAAAATCTGGCAACACTGACTACACGTCCACCACCAACATGAAATAAAGCATGAAGCTGAAGTGAGTTGAATAAGAGCTAATACTGTCAGGCTAATGATAACTAAGTCAGTCTATGTGACTCTGCTTCAGGTAGTTTGTTGTTTTGCTGCTTGAAACCATCGTTGGAAAAAAAATTCATCCCCTACATTTTGGTTCCATTAGATAGAACTTGATTAATCTCTTTGGAAAAACCGCCTCTGGGAAATTAGGATTCCAGTCGCAGTTTGAAAAAGTAAATAGAAAGATATATAAAAAGGATAAAACAAAACAAAAATATAAGTAAATTTAAAATATATATAGATAAAAAAATAAAAATTTCAATTTGAATTATAAAATTTGAATAAAATAAGGAATAAAACAAAAATAGAAAATAAAATAATAAATAAATACATAAAACTAATAATTGAATGAAATACACAATAAAATTTGACGAAAAACGTGTGATGGCAGGCAGCTCTCTTGTCTTTTATTCTTCTGTTGTTGTGAGGATGCTTCCTGTGATGACCCTGCCTACCTTAAAGACGTGCTGTCGCTGCAAAGGAAAATGAAGCAGGTAGAATTCAGACCATGCAGGGACGAGCGAGTTGAGCTGATACCACAAATGGAAATCCACCAAAAAACAGAGCAACACTTTTATTTCAACACGGGGATTTTTATGAACATATGTGGCCCAGCGATTGGCTAGCGACCGGTTCAGGGTGTACCCCACCTCTCACCCAAAGACAGCTGGGATAGGCTCCAGCCCCCCCAAAGGGATAAGCGGTATAGAAAATGGTATCAATAAATAAAGATTAGAAATTAAATTTTTGTCACTTGGAGGTTTTTTTTTTTTTTTTTTGAGGTGGAAAAATGGATAACAATCATAAATTGAATGTTATGGAAAAAAATCAGGGAATTTGTTTTTAGGTCATATCTCCCAGCCCTACATGATAGCACAGTTTTGGAAATCAAAGCACCTTCTAAACGTTGAATTCAGGGTCTAAAATGACCTTAAATACCAGCTGAGTCTGAGCCAGCCTCTCCTCTGTACCTGTTGCCTCTCTGACTCAGAGCGGCGTTAGCGTTGGAGCCGTGGGCGTCCCTGGAGGGCCGTAAAGAAGATTGATCAGCCCGCTAAGTGTTCGCAGCCCGGGCCAAATTGGGGACCTTCTGTAACGGCACTTCTGCAGAGAGGAGGGAGTTCAGCAGGCTGTTTCTGGCCGCTCTGCCTCATTCCAGTGATTCCTCAGTGCCTATGGGCATCGGCACATCGGGGGGGGGGTTAAGGCTTAAACCCCGCGGTACAGGGTCAGTCCTGGCCTCGGGTGCACATGGGGAAACACTTAAACTCTCCCTCACTTTTCAGTATCTCTGCCTCTGAATTTTCACGTTCTCTGTTTCTTCCCTCTCTTTCCCAGCTGATCTGATTGCACACCGAACACCGCGCACATGTCTCGCGTGTTTGTGTGTTAAAATCATTAGCTCCACTGTGGTCCTCGCCTTTCTTTGATACCGTACTTTAACTCCATATTATTCTGAGCCGTCTGCTTCCCTGTGAACTCTGAACCAGACCTGGTACGCTCATCAAACATCGGTTGTGTTTGGCAGCGGCCGCGACATTACTTTACCTGCTCGAGAAAAGAGAAAGTTATCCTACACCAGCTGTAAATTACAACTATGGGGCTTTTTCTGCTCTCAGCGGAGACCATTTTAGAGGCAGGCACGCCAGGTTTTCTGTTGAGCGCCGCTCCGCATAAATCCTCCAGAATTATGGCCCCATTTTGTTTTTTTCATGTAGCTTTTTCATGTAGCATGAGGCTGGAAATCAATCGTCCAAATGTGGAGCGGATCAGTCCTTGCTCGGCTTTCTGTTGCTCACAGGTAATACTTAACCTGCTGAATGTGAGTTTTCAGGGAGGAGACGGAGACAAATATTTAAAAACTCAGGGAACAAATTCTGCTGTCAGAGCGCTCTTCATCAGAGCAATAACAAAAGATGACCTGTAGGGACGTGCTGTCACCTCCGCCCCCCTCACAGGTTACTTTATTATTATTAATATTCAGGTTTGTCTAATGAAACCAGTTCTTTGTAAGGCAACAGTTCAAATGTAGTAGTCAAGGCCGGGGATGGAATTTATTAGACTTTATTGATACCAAAGCCATCACTGATTCTGACCAGTGTTAATTTTGACAGCACTTTTGAATTTAGCTTTAGTTTTAGTCTTTTGCCTAAAATATCTTTTAGTTTTAGTCATAATTTAGTCATCTAAATTGTTTTAATTTTAGTCTAGTTTTAGTTGATGAAATTTCACAACCACCAAGCTAAGGCAGCTGTGATTGGATGTCCCTCTTAACTCATCCAACCTTTCCGCACAACCAAAGCAGCTGTGATTGGATGTATTCCTAACTTGTTTCTACATGACCACATTAGGTCTGATTGGATTAAGTCTCTGGCAAACATTTTAGTCTAGTTTTTATTTGTTGATGAAAATGTCAGTTAATTTAGTTTGAGTTTTTGTCCATGTGCACTTGTTTTTATTAGTTACTGTCTAGTTTTCATCAGGGGAAAAAAGGTTGTTGACGAAAACTATGATGAAAATAATTGGTCAGATATTAACACTCATTCTGGTTATTGATCCAGTTCTCCATCAATCCCCTTATTGGTTCTTCTTTCAGTGGATTTCCTGTGCAGGCAAAAGTTAATCAACAGGTTTTTAGTAGCAACAAAGTTGAACATGTCACTCCTAGGATTCAATGACATGCTGCATAAATGCTCCCTTGCAGTGCAGCTGGATCCGCCTGATTTATTGTCAGGATATGATTGTAAGAAGTGATTAGATTTTAGTGGTGATGCAAATTCGGCTGCAGGTCCATTTATTTTATTTTCTTTCACAGGATTTGTTAACATTGTGCTTTAGGGATTTTTTCACATTGTCCAGAATAACTCGACTAAGAATGTCAGAACGGTCTCACTAAATCTTTGTGGTCTCAGAACACTTGCCCAAAGGTATGAGTGTGAGCATGAATGGTTGTCTGTCTCTCCATGTGGCCCTGTGATTGACTGGCAGCTCCCACAATGTCAGCAGGGGAAGCCTCTAGGCCCCTGTGACCCCTGGTGGAAAGACCTGATATTCTAAGGCCTGAAATAAAACACGTAGCTTAGTTTATCATTTAAATGCATGAAAATCATCGTATTCTACCTTTAATTCTCAGACTGTATCGCTGTGAATTCTCACACAGCAGAGCTGAAAATAACCGCGGTGTGTGTGATGGCGTCACGCCTGCAGGCCGGCGAGTGTGTGTTCCAGGTGTGGGCGAGCTGTGCGGTGACCCTGCCCTGTTAATCCCGTTAGCTAAAGACGGAGGAGTTGACTCACGTCACGTCAGATCTCTGTTCTTGGTGCTCGTGGGGACGGCGCCTGCAGCCGAGGTGGGGCCCGATCCGAACACGGGCGACCTGCAGAGTTATTCACGGGAAAAATGTGGAGCTGGATCTTAACAGGACAAACAAGACGATCACATGCTGATGTTTACTTCGTCAAGATGTTTCATTATAAAATAAATCAGCCATAAATCACTGATCATTTTTCCTCTTTAAGGGGTTAAGAACTTAAACAAATAAAATTAAAAGTAAAATAAGACAATAAGATCATTGTTCCACAGAGGGGAAATTCAGGTCTAAGGACAAGGGTAAAGTAACATGCAGTAAGGGTCAATAGAATAACATAAAATATGAAAGATAAAACTAACAAAAAGCAAACAAACAAAATAGAATACAATATAGTAGAGGTATGAACAATTATTTAAAATTAAAGATTAGTGGAGTAAAGTTAAATATGGAGATTATAGAGCCAAAAAGTAACAGGAAACAATCTCTATTTTGTTTAGATTGTGACATAAAAATATATGTTGCTATGGTGAAGATAACTTGGACTGAGTAAAAGTAAAATATTTGTGTTTTAAGCCCAGAGTCACCACATTATGATTAACATCCAGTCTCTGAAAAGACATTGTTGTAAACCGTAGCTACTTATAGCTATTAGAATTATTTAGATTTAAATAAATATGTATCAGAGTGAAGAATGAACATGTGCACAGAGCTACCTCACTGGCTTGGGTTTAAATCCAGAATTGGCCCACTAGCAGCATGTCTTCCTCTTTCCAGATCTAACCATTTTATCTCTTCATTCCTATAAAAGCTAAATAAAAAAAACAAACCTTCCTGTAAATTCAGAGTTTGGTTTCTCATTGATTCACAGCTCCATGGATTCTTTTTTGCTGTTTTTCTGGATCTTTGTCGGTCTTTGTTGCAGCCTTAACGCTCACAGGCTTAAAAACATTAACCAGGCAGTGACACATGGAGACTTTTCCTCTTGTTGAAATTTTGACAAAGAGCAGAGGAGTTAATCCTGGAAATAAAGTTAACCCTGTCAACAGTTTTCACATGACAGCGACATTATTTTTCTCTTTATCATAATCCATTCACCGTCCGTGTCTGCAGAAAGTTTTAACAAGACGTCAGAGAGCTGCTCGAGCCCCCTCCCCTCCCTGCACATGGGATTCACATTTGGCCTCGGTGAACATTTCCTTAATGTGATATAATGATACATCACCTGAAGCCTGTCACCACCTCTGCTGTGCAGCCCAGCGCAGCGGCAGGCCGATCACATGGCCTCCAGGTGAGTTATGAGCATTTAACCCAACACTGTTCACAACGGGGATCGATTACTACGCCTGAAAGTGTAAGAAAAAAAAAAAAACGTGCTGCGGTGAAGTCTGTTCTGTGTGCCTGCAGGAGCCTGAGGAGGGCCGGCTCTCACCCTCTGCTGCTGTGGACGGACTTTCACTCTGCTGCTGTGGACTGACTTTCTCTCTGTGCTGTGGACTTGCTTTCACTCTGTGCTGTGGACTGACTTTCTCTGCTGTGGACTGACTTTCACTGCTGTGGACTAACTTTCACTCTGCTGCTGAGGACTGACTTTCTCTCTGTGCTGTGGACTGACATTCACTGCTGTGGACTGACATTCACTGCTGTGGACTGACTTTCACTGCTGTTGACTGACTTTCACTCTCTGCTGTGGACTGACTTTCTCTGCTGTGGACTGACTTTCACTGCTGTGGACTAACTTTCACTCTGCTGCTGAGGACTGACTTTCTCTCTGTGCTGTGGACTGACATTCACTGCTGTGGACTGACTTTCACTGCTGTGGACTAACTTTCACTCTGCTGCTGAGGACTGACTTTCTCTCTGTGCTGTGGACTGACATTCACTGCTGTGGACTGACATTCACTGCTGTTGACTGACTTTCACTGCTGTTGACTGACTTTCACTCTCTGCTGTTGACTGACTTTCACTGCTGTGGGCTGACTTTCACTGCTGTGGACTGACTTTCACTGCTGTGGACTGACTTTCTCTCTGTGCTGTGGACTGACATTCTCTGCTGTGGACTGACTTTCACTCTCTGCTGTGGACTGACTTTCTCTGCTGTGGACTGACTTTCACTGCTGTGGACTAACTTTCACTCTGCTGCTGAGGACTGACTTTCTCTCTGTGCTGTGGACTGACATTCACTGCTGTGGACTGACTTTCACTGCTGTGGACTAACTTTCACTCTGCTGCTGAGGACTGACTTTCTCTCTGTGCTGTGGACTGACATTCACTGCTGTGGACTGACATTCACTGCTGTTGACTGACTTTCACTGCTGTTGACTGACTTTCACTCTCTGCTGTTGACTGACTTTCACTCTCTGCTGTGGACTGACTTTCACTGCTGTGGACTGACTTTCACTGCTGTGGACTGACTTTCTCTCCGTGCTGTGGACTGACATTCTCTGCTGTGGACTGACTTTCACTCTGCTGTGGACTGACTTTCACTCTGCTGTGGACTGACTTTCACTGCTGTGGACTGACTTTTACTCTGCTGCTGTGGACTGACTTTCACTCTGCTGTGGACTGACTTTCACTCTGCTGTGGACTGACTTTCACTGCTGTGGACTGACTTTCTCTGCTGTGGACTGACTTTCACTCTGTGCTGTGGACTGACTTTCTCTGCTGTGGACTGACTTTCACTCTGTGCTGTGGACTGACTTTCACTCTGTGCTGTGGACTGACTTTCTCTGCTGTGGACTGACTTTCACTCTGTGCTGTGGACTGACTTTCACTCTGTGCTGTGGACTGACTTTCACTCTGTGCTGTGGACTGACTTTCTCTGCTGTGGACTGACTTTCACTCTGTGCTGTGGACTGACTTTCACTCTGTGCTGTGGACTGACTTTCACTCTGTGCTGTGGACTGACTTTCTCTGCTGTGGACTGACTTTCACTCTGTGCTGTGGACTGACTTTCACTCTGTGCTGTGGACTGACTTTCACTCTGTGCTGTGGACTGACTTTCTCTGCTGTGGACTGACTTTCACTGCTGTGGACTGACTTTCTCTCTCTGCTGTGGACTGACTTTCACTCTGTGCTGTGGACTGACTTTCACTGCTGTGGACTGACTTTCTCTGCTGTGGACTGACTTTCACTCTGTGCTGTGGACTGACTTTCACTGCTGTGGACTGACTTTCACTGCTGTGGACTGACTTTCTCTGCTGTGGACTGACTTTCACTCTGTGCTGTGGACTGACTTTCTCTGCTGTGGACTGACTTTCACTCTGTGCTGTGGACTGACTTTCACTCTGTGCTGTGGACTGACTTTCACTCTGTGCTGTGGACTGACTTTCTCTGCTGTGGACTGACTTTCACTGCTGTGGACTGACTTTCTCTGCTGTGGACTGACTTTCACTCTGTGCTGTGGACTGACTTTCACTCTGTGCTGTGGACTGACTTTCACTCTGTGCTGTGGACTGACTTTCACTCTGTGCTGTGGACTGACTTTCTCTGCTGTGGACTGACTTTCACTGCTGTGGACTGACTTTCTCTCTCTGCTGTGGACTGACTTTCACTCTGTGCTGTGGACTGACTTTCACTCTGTGCTGTGGACTGACTTTCACTGCTGTGGACTGACTTTCTCTGCTGTGGACTGACTTTCACTCTGTGCTGTGGACTGACTTTCACTCTGTGCTGTGGACTGACTTTCACTCTGTGCTGTGGACTGACTTTCACTCTGCTGTGTTTGAGGGAACAGGAGTTTAGATATTTGGGGGTCATTCGGGGTCGTTCAGGTAATTGTGCTTCTTAAACTTTTGACCCACTAAGCCGTACTTAGTGCGGTGCAGTTCGCTCTCCTTATTTCCCCTGAGAGTTTGGACCCTGCATACCAGGACAGGAGTGTGTGTGTGTGTGTGTGTGTGTGTGTGTGAGTGTGTGTTTGTGTTAGTGGGTGTGTGTGTGAGTGTGTGAACACATGCTCACAGCCATGTTTTCTGTCTCACCTGTCTCAGTTCTCAGTCCTGGTTGTTGTCCCACAGTCTGACTCCTTCGGCCCTGAGATCTGAGGCTTCTTCTAAAGTGACTTGTTCAGGTTTCTGTGGATGTCTGGAGAAGCGCTGAGACGTTTTTAAGACATCCAAACCAGTCCAGTTTAGACGAAGCCCCGTTAAACATGACCTATGGCCTCGCCCATGTTGAACCCGTCCTCTTTCAGTGAAACACGTTAACAGAATGACCTTCAGCACTCAAACAGAGAAGTGACTTATTTGTCCCGTGATTCTCTCCACACCCAAACAACCGACACCGCCGCTGTCACTTTCAGACATGATGCAGCTTTATTTCGAATATCTGAGGGGAATTTCTGCATTTTTGTTTAAACTTTGACATTTAGCTGACCCTGGGTTGACAGGACTAAATGTTTCAGATTTATTGTTATCAGTGTCTTTAGTTTGGAGCCATAATCTAAATTATAGATATTTTGACTTAAATCAGACAAATACACATGATTAGATTAAAAAGTTTTACAGGACGTTGTGTGCAAAATGTATTTGTGTTCATTTAACAATGGATTCATGTGTTTGTTGTTTTTTTCACAGAAATGCTCAAATTGTTTTTACCAGTTATCAAACCTATTACTTTCGTAACAATAACAATCCCTTTTTAGAAAAGACACCATATTTACATCACTATTTTTCCCTTTAAATATCTTTTATTCTGAATATTTCCGTTACCTCCATTGCTTGAGGATGAAATTATTTTATCCAGTGAGGGGCCGGGGCAGAGGCACTACTGTGGCAAAGTATCCAGAAAGTTGGCCTGCGTGATGTTATAAAGTAAGGTTCTGGTTTAGGTTACTTTATTATTTGTTAACGTGGGTAAATTTGTTTTGCAGCAAGAGAGAAAGAGACACAAATCACAAAGGAATAAATTTGAGCAACTCAACCGAGGAGGGATGAAAATACACTAAAATCGGATAAAAACAAATATAAAAACAATAAAATGATGAAGTGCTTCAGGTTCCAACAATCAGGCAAAAGAGAAAGAGATGAACTCATTAAATCATTAAACATAACAAGTTGATAACTTCATAAATAAAACCAGGGTAAGAACAAATGAAGCATTAGGTGAATAAACAAATATTTATGTGCAAATCTGTCTACAGCTTGTTCAGCTCAGTCACAGCCACTGGAATAAAACTGTTTTTGGACCCTTTTGTTCGTCGCCTGGACTGAAAATCTCCGTCCAGAGCGAAGGAGCTGAAAATGACTGCAGAGGGTGGGAGTCGTCTTTAAATAATATAAGTACTTCAACAAGAGAAAAAATGAAAGAAATAAATGATGCAGCCGAGGCTGGACATCTTGGTTTCTTCTGAATCCACTTAGAATCTAGAAAAACATTTTTATCCTCTACAATGGCACAAACAGAGAAACTCAACTTTTTCTTATGGCATCAAAATGTGCAGAAGGGAGGCCATTATACCAAAAACATTGTTTAACCACATTAATGTTTTTTATTCAGTTGTAATTAATTCAGACTGTTGTGATGTATTTGTGTCCAAGGCTCACGGTGATAATGATGAAATTGTGATTAATTGCACAGTTTTTTTCCTGGATTATAAAAATCCTCATCCTCTGTAAGCTGTCAACACAGTCTTACAAAAAGACTCAAAGTTTAATAACCAAAGTAGCCAAATCAGGGCCTTGAGGCAGTGTTGAATTTGATTTTTGTTGTTTATTTATTGCTCCTTTGTTGCTTTCTCAGTTTGTTTTTCCTAAGTGAACCTTACACTGGTCAAATGCACTGTGAGGGCTTCTTTCTGGATCTTTGATTTAATATTTAATATTTAATTTAATATTATCAGGCAGAGTAACAGTCAGCTGGTCAGTGACAAACCCTCTGCAGTCAGTGAACACACACTGATCCATGAAGGATGGAGTTTCTGTTACAGTCGGAGTCTCAAAAGTCTTCCTACACGCTCGTCATTTAATCGCCTAAGTTTCCAAAGAAGTATTTCTCCTTGAAGCCGAACAGAGATCCAGGAGCAGTCAGAGCTGCAGAGTGACTGATGTAATATACTGCAATAATTTGCAGCCAGTGTTTGCAGTGGCTGTGAGAAAGAGCTGCAGCTCTGGTCTCAGAGTGACAGTGATTCATCTGTTTATGAGCTTCACTCTCCATCATCCGTCTGAGGGACCTGCAGCTCTGATTTACGCTGCCGCTGTCCTCTCCTGCTTTTCCAGATGAAGACGATGAGGATGAAGACAAAACAAAAATCCATGAAGTGACTCGCAGAAGATCCTGGATTTACACATTTACAAAGTAAGAGGAAACTTCTTTGTGTTTTGAATAATTTAATGTGGTTATGATTTAAGAAACTTTGACGATGAGTGATGTTGAGCATATTTTGTTCGGTTTTTCTCTCCTGAGACTGATTTTGATTTAGTTTGAAATATTTGTTTCCAAGATGTTAAAAAAAAGGTTAAGGAGAAAAATGATCATACAGCTGCAGACAGACATGAAAAACACAAATACACACAAAAGAGAAAAACAAGGAAACTGAAGGATGTGTTACACATCTTTAAAAAGCAGCTAGAAGAAGGTTTTTTTTAATGTTTTTCTTTTTGTCAATATTAATCACTGAAAAATGATGGAATAATCTGGTGTTTGCTCTCCTTTACTTTAGCACAGCCAACTTTGTTTATCATGAGGGCCACTTCAGATTGTCCTCGTGGACAAAGGGACAAACTTACCTGATTAGTAAAGATGGAGAACTGTCATCAGAGGTTACTCTATTAACACTTAAATCAGGGACGGGCAACTTTACCTGCTATGATGGCCACATTAGACCATCTTTATTGCCGGAGGGAAAAATGTATGTGATTAGTAGAGATCTAGCCGGGACAAATATAATTATACTTTGGTTCTTATATGGTGGCAACATTAGTTTTGCTGAGTGTCAAGTCGTGACAATGGGAGAACGCTCTCGTTCACATCTACATTTACTTACATGTAAACAAGAGGAACTAAAACCCTCATGAGGAAGTAAATATATTCAAGATGTATAACTTTTGACTGAAGTACAAGTCATGGTGCTTAATTTAATGAGCTAAACACAGAGTTCAGCTTCTTTTTTACTGCAAGTAACAGAGTTTGTACTGGACATCTTATTTCCCCGAACAAATGAATATAATAATTTGCTGTAAATGCTGCAGTGTGTGGCAACATTCTCTTACTTCAGACTGTCCCTACACAAATAAACATTAAATAAATAATAAATATTTGAAACCAACTGGCGGGCAACACTGAGTTTGTAGTGGGGCCACATGTGGCCTGCCAGCCACCAGTTGCCCACCCCTGTTTTAGATAAAAACTTCTCTAGCAGTGTTAGAAATGCCTTTGCAGAGGTCTGTGCTCTCTGAGCACTCTTAGTTTTAATTTACATTTATTATTAATAGGGATGCACAATATTTGATTTTTGCCAGTAGACAATATCACAATATTTTTCATCAAGGGCTAAAAGCCTCCTGTTTACCAGAACTGACCTGTTTCTTTAATGGTGCCAGTCTATTAGTGTTAGTAACAGGTGTGAAGCAAGAAAACATCATTTTATCCCGTAGCTAGAGGTGCTCCAACATCACAGACCTGTGCCAAAGCATTTATGTAAGCTGAGTTATTCTAAAAAGAAGTGGGAAACTGCGCTCTCTCTGAGTGTTTACAATCCTTTAAAATAATCCTGGATCCATATTTGTATGCAGATCATCCCCAAAATCTAACCACCTCTTCTTTGTGCCATGAACAGCATTCCCTGAAAATGTAATGAAAACCCGTTGAGAAGTTTTTGAGTTATTCTGCTTGGCCGAGGTGAAAGGTTGTTTTTCTGACCCCACTCTTGAACATCAGGGGTCAGACCTGACATTAAGCCTCGACTCCTCTCTCATGATGAGCTGTTTAAAGGGTTGTGGACATCCCTGTGTCTCATGTTTAGACTTTAGCTGAGGTTCAGTTTGGACGTCCGTCTTATTAACTCTTTATTAATGTGTTAAACTGATGATCAGTCTTCTTTCAGGTCCTCATTCAGACTGCTCCATGGTTTCAGTTGTCAAATCAAACCAAACACTGACTGTAATGTTTGTGTAACTCTCCCTGCAGGTGGAGGGGCTCCCTGCCTAAAAATGTCCTCCACAGTTACTCCAACACAGATGTCCCCGTGAAGTGAAGGCTGCTGAGGTGAGTTATTTAACCTCCTCCCCCGCCCCTCACCCCCTCACCCCCTCACCCGTCCAGGCCTGATGTTCCTGCAGGAGGAGGCGCGTGAACAGTTGTTTTTAAATAAACTCAATCTGCTAACACTTTTATAACCCTGACCTCGTAAAAAAACTTTTGGTCAGCTCGCTCCTGATGGGCCGAGCAGAGCCGTCCCCTCCGTCTGTCCGTCTGTCCGTCCCGGGCTGGAATTCCCATTTGCTGCCGCGGAGCGTGTCGGTGCGTCAGCTGGTGTGAGTGTGTGTCAGAGGGAGAGGGCGTGTGATATATGACTGCTGTGTCACCATCCACATGTGACGAGCGTCCTCACAGGCCGAGCATCCAGAGAGGGAGGGTAGGGCCGGGAAACACGGACAGAAATCATGTCAGTATTTCAGCTGGAAGGAGATACAGGTGAAAACATATTTTAGTGTGGAGCTTTTTCTTTAATCCAAATAATCAGACCATCTTTCTCCATTAAATCAGTCCTCATCCATGATATTTGACCTAGGGCTGGGTGATATAGATCAAACCATATCTGTGTATTCCTCTTCTTTAAAGTGATATAGGGTCTATAAAATGAGAGTGAAGACAGCAGATGGAGACAGAAAGTGAAGTAAAAATATACAGGAAAGAGGCCACAGGCTTGAATCAAACCCAGGACGCCGGCGTCAAGGTGAAAGTCTCTGTTTGTGGGGCATGTCAGCACCCCATAATGTTTTTAGACTGAAACACAATACAAAATGTACGTTACAATATGTTTAACTGCAATGAAATAAAAACAAATGATCGTCTCTAAACCATAATTACATATTAAGGTTCTGTTTTGAAATAAGTGATAATAATGCATGTTTGATAACAGCAACACATTTAAAGTCCTTAACACTTAAAACTTGATCATTTCTGTTTTTATTATTTTAAATTGCAGATAAACTCTTTTCAACCGTTTAAATAGTACAAAAATATTGTCAACTTATCTATTATTATTATTAGTAGTATTATTACTATTATCATTATTGTCTATTATTATTTATTTAATGATTAGTGATCTTTGGTGACCTGGCATGCAGAAAATAAACAACTTTCAGTCATAATCTTAAACAAAAGGGAGATGAAGGAGCTTACTGATCCACTCACTTTTCCAAATGTTGTCTTTGTGTCTAGTTTAGACAGCGTGCAGGAGTTAGCCTGTGATTTTTAATTTTAAAAAATATAGATCCATGATATCAGCATATAGCACAAAGTTCAGTCGTATGTATAAGTGGTAAGATTTTAAGTTAAAGGCATTTTGTCCAGCCCTAATTTAAAAGCATAAGCTCCAAAAATGTGTAATCAGGTCTTTAAAGGGCAGGTGAAACTGATTTTACTGATGCTAGTGCAGATGTATTTGTCTTATACTGAAGGTGTCATCCAAAAAAATACTTTCACTTCTTTCCATCTCTTGGTGTCATATCAGAGAAGTTTGAAATATCAGTGAAAAATTCAATATTGTGCATTCGTAATTAAAAACAATCTGATGCAAAGGGCATGGTCTTTTATGCTGAGGTATCATCCAGGTATCAGTAACATCTGACTTTAACTGATGAAACAATGCTCATTTCATTAAATAAAACTCAGGTAATGATAATTACCCTTTATGCCAAACATATCAAATAGATTATCTTGTGGTCAATGAACAGATTTACTGCCTTGATGCTTTCTTTTAACCAGCAACTATCTTTTTAGATATTAATGAAAATGTTTTACTGTACATCTTGTTTACTTGATGTTTTTCCAGCCCTAGGAGCTGGACAGAGAGAGAGGGAGAGGGAGAGAGGAGGAGGAGGAGGAGGAGGAGGAGAGAATCACTGACAGAGGAGAGAGAGAGGGAGAGGAGCTCAGTCTGGAACAATAGTTGAACAACAATCCAGTTTTGTGTTGCTCAGACTCTCTGTGGATACGTCTGCTGTCTGTCCGTCTGCTGCTCGAGGTAAGAGATCCACACCTACAGAGACCTCTTTCCTTCATTATCCTCTGCCGACGGTTTTAATCTCCTGAAGGATGCTGGGATTCAATCTAAACTCTGACCGGCTGAGACTGAACACGTTAACAGTCAGAAAGCAGATTTAGGATCAGTCGTTTCTGCAGAGAAGGTTTATGTCAGAGAAAAGAAGTAAAATCAGCTGAAGTATGAGCACTCAAACAAGGAGTTTGACTCGAGTTTTGTTTTAAGGTTGAATTATGAAAAAAGCTGCACTAAATGAAAAAGGACCATTAAACCACTAAACAGGAAAACTAATTAAAAATACACACACATTAATCACAGCATGCGCGCTGAAGAAAAACCAACAGCAGCTAGAGGAACAGGTAAACTAGGTGATTTACAAAATTAAGACACTTATTGTAAGACAACAAATCATTTAATATGAAAAATATCTATTTTCATGTAAGAAATGTGGTTTGAAATTTGTGCAATGGGACAAAAATCAGTGCATTAATTTAACTTAGAAGTCCTGATAAAGAAGCTTTTTAGGCAGAACTTTATAACAGCTGCACGCGAAAAGCATTATTCATGAAGTTCATTTTAATGTATTACTGATTGTAATTCTAATTGTGTGTGCCATGATCTGATTTTAAAGTGCTCCTCTGGAGGTGCCGATATTTGTGATGTTGTCCGTGCACAGACTCGTACGTTGAGGCTCTCGCCTCGTGCAGGCAGCCGAGTTCAGACCAAGAGAGCCGGAGAGGAGACGTCTCCCTGCTCCCTGCGGCTCTGACCATCACTCTGATATATTAGTAAAGGTAAAAGCCCAGAAAATAAATAAAATAAAAGAAAGGACTCTGAACTGATTGACCTCTTTGTAAAAGATTCTGCATCTTTTAAAAGAAGCATTTATTTTATCATCTACTGTGAACTCAGCAGCTGCGAATCATCATCAGACATTAAAAAGCATAAAGAATTATGTTCAGGATGGAGTCTTCTTTAATAGAATCAAGCCTGTGTACTTGTACAGGATGATTTATTTATTTTTCTGGGCTTTCCTGCCGTTATTGGACCGAGCAGAGAGTCAGTGAAAGATCCAGAGAGGGGGAGTCATGAGGCAGAGGGTCCAGGCTGGATTTAGGACGATGCTGCAGAGTCCTGCTCAGCCATCAGCACCTCGAGATAACTCATAATTTAACAGAAAATCTCTGGAGTTAAATAACTTTATTATAAATCTAAGCTGCTTTGTTGGAGAGCAGCTCTCTAAAAGGAAACAGACTGATCTTATTAATCTTTTCTTTTTTGAAATACCTGATCAGTTTGGTCGGTGATTCCCAGCGAGGCATACCACAAATCAATATGTAATGTTTGCAGTTACCAAAGTAAGACGAGCACATCAGAGGCTGTAAAGTCTGGTGTAGGTTTCTTCAGCCTGACGAGTCATTTACCTGTCACCTGTCCAACACTGAACCACACCTCTTCCTAGAGGCTGCAGGGCTATAGGTGATGCATATATGTGGACTTTAATTTCCCTGGAAAGAAAGAAAAAATGACTCTTGCAAAACCAGACTGTAGAGTTTAGAAAGAGCCAAAAAATAGTAACATCAATACCCGTTGGCTACTACATCTAAAAATAAGAAATCCTAAACAGCTAAGGTTGGGCAGTTTTTTGTTTTCAGTCATTAAAAATTAAAAACAGCTGCACGCGGTCTCTGTACTGATAAAACTCCATTATTATGATCCTTGGTCATATTTAAAACAAAAACAGCGAGTGCTGTCTAAATTGCACAACGCTCTCAGCAACAGCAGGTCAGTGCACATGGCTCACAGTAAGATGGTTGCTGGTTCGACCCCCGTGTCAGCATGAGTTCTCTCTGGGCACTCTGGTTTCCTCCCACAGTCCTGAAACATGCTCATTAGGTTAATTGGTGACTAAATTGCATTTAGGTATGGATGTGAGCATTAATGGTTGTTCGTCTCTCTATGATACCCTGTGATTGGCAGGCGACCAGTTCAGGGTGCACCCTGCCTCTGGCCCAATGTCAGCTGGGATAGGCTCCAGCCCCTGCGACCCGGAAAGGGATAAGCCGTGTAGTTCTGTGGTTATCAAACAGTGTGGCAGGGCATCTGGGAATTTGTTAAAAAATATGAGACTACAAAAACTACAACGATTAATTAATTTGCTTTTTAGTTTCCTCCATCAGTGCTTTATGTGCATTGATTTTCATATTCACCCACAGTCTCTGTGTCCTTAAAAGTCTCATTAAATCACAAATGGACATCTAAAATTTGCTGATAATGAAATGAAAAGAAGCAGGAAATTATTACTTTTTGGCCTCTACAATTTATTAGCTCACCTCATCAACAAAACTGACTCGTCAAGCTTTCAACTGAATATCTAAGTAATGTTGTGTAAATATTTAATGAGTAAAACCCATCTGTTTGTCAAACTTTTTTAGGCATTTAAATGAAAAAAAAATCTACAAACAGACACTGTAACATGCCTCATAGATATTTTTCAGACGGATGTGGATTTGGTGTACCTCAGGCAAAACTAGTTTGGAAACCATTGTTATAGATGATGATCGATAAAATCAGAGGCTTGGCCCGGTGCTGTTCCAGAAATTTAACTATTCTTATTCTAGACTGCAACAAAAAATGCTTAAGTCTGATGTTATTCTGGATTAAATTGGTTTTATGTAAGAAAAAAAAGCTTAAAACTCAAAAACAGGAGACTCAGGCTCTTAAATAACTTTATAGTAGACGCTTTACAGAGTGAATAATGAACAGATGCTTTATTAACACTGTTTCAAAGATTAATCATGCTCAGTTATCTTCGCTCTGTTGTCAGTTTTATTCGAGCAGGGTTAGTCAAACTTCTTCTTGTCCCAAACCTGAATTACACATCCCTCGTCTCCTGCAGGTATCTTCTGCTCCGCGTGTCTCCACAAACCGAGTGGTTGTGATTAGGAAGCCGTGTGACACGATGTGTAATAGAAGGAAACATGTTTGTGTTGGCGCCGGAGGATTTGCTAATCAGGCACTGACAGCGAGGCGGGAGGACGAGGGAGTGTGTGTGCATGTGTGTGTCCAGCCGGAGCGGGAGGTTAATGGCTGAGTGAATCAGCCCTCAGATGGATATGTGTTTTACAGGTGCTTGCGTTTATGTCTGAGTGTATGATTGACTTGGCCGGCTCGGCCGGAGCCCGAGGCCGCTGGCTCACGCTCCAAAGAGATGATGACAGATATAATAGACGCTGTGGTAGGTAGGCAGGACGGAGACGAAGAGGATGAGCTACCGCAGCCATCGAGCCGAGGAGGAGAGGCGTGCGAGTGAGAAGGAGAGAGGAGAAGGTGTTTAAATGAAAAATGAAGTGAGCGGGATAATCAGACGGGGAGGAAGAGGAGAAGAGTAGGAGGACGAAGGTCTGAGAAAGGAGCAGGAACAGCCGGTGCCAGAGCGGAGACGAGGAGAGAATAGAGGAAACAGAACGAAACTGAGACGTGTGAGAGGCAGAGGTGGGAAGTGAACGAGTGCAAACGCTGTGTTAGGATACTTAAGGAGAGCAGAAAGGTGTCTGCGCTCTGTTCGGCCATTTTAACCCTTTAGATCCACAGAGGTCCACGCCGTCTGCTCTTACATCTGTTTGCCTCTTTACCTCTGCCATGAGCTCATGTTTCTGTTTGTTCGTTTGTTTGTTTGTCTGTGAACTTAAATAGTTCTCAACCAACACTGATGACATTTTCTGGAAACGATGGTTATGGCACAAGGAAGAAGTGATTTGATTTTGGTGATGATCCAGGATTTTGGAGGGAATCATTAACATTGTGAGACGAGACAATTTTCCACATTTTTAATAATAACTCTGCGCACTTCTAGTTAAAAATGCAACAAAATTTGACAGACAAACTGGTCCGTGTGCAGAGACCATAACCCCATGAGGCTCTTTGGCAGGTGTTGATTCAGGACTTCAGTTTGACAGCATCTTTGACTCATTCTGCTTCGTGAGCAGCAAACACACAGACAAGAGAATTACCCAAGATGGTGGCTCTTTAATGCTGCTTTAGGTTATCAGCAACTGTACCAATATAGACGGTACAGCCCAAACAAGTATCTTGTTTGAAAAGATATGAATGTTTTTCAAAAATCTCTCAGCCCTACTCTAGACAGTCTGTGAGGGAGGGTGGGGTTTGGGCTTGTGGACCGGCAGAGCTGGAGGTCATCTGAAAAGCAATGAAAGCTGATGTCAGATTACAGTAAATATGATAAAGTGGAAGTATATAGTGGATTAACAGAAAGGGGACCAGGACAGAGCCCAGGGGAACACCGGTAGAAACAGGAAAAGGACTGGATTTGGAGGATTTTAGTTGGATGAACTGGGTGCATTAAGGAAATATAATAAAACTGAAAAAAAGTCTTCACAATACCTCATCTATTTGTGATCAACTCTAAGCTGGAAATGTTTTTTTTTTCCCCATCCTTACCATGTCCTTAATGAACGTGATGGGATGCAAGCAGAAATTAGGCTGTTGACAGTGAAACATGTGAGACCGTCTTAACTGTCCTAACTGAGAGCGGTGCAGCATGATGCTGCGTGATGTGATGCCGTGTTTTTGTGTCTATTTTTCCCTGTCGAGCATCGTCATGATGAGGGAATCGGACAAGCTTCGGCAGGGATTTTCTTGATTTTCTTTAACGTGGCAAAGATGGTGGAGCATTCATCTGTTTCAGTGAGTGAAATGATTTACTTTCACTTTCAAGAGAAGTGTGTATTCACAAGCTTTTGGGACCACCCCTCATCAATACGAAGCTTCACCTCCATTTCTCCAGCTGTACAGTTAAAGCACTTGATGTTCTGATTATGGGGGGATATATACACTGCCTGGCCAAAAAAAAAGTTGCCACCACAAAAAAAGGTCACACACTCTAATATTTTGTTGGACCAACTTTAGCTTTGATTACAGCACACATCCACTGTGGCATTGTTTCAGTAAGCTTCTGCAATGTCACAAGATTTATTTCCATCCAGTGTTGCATTAATTTTTTCACCAAGATCTTGTATTGATGATGTCTGACCACTGCACAAAGCCTTCTCCAGCACATCCCAAAGATTCTCAATGGGGTTAAGGTCTGGACTCTGTGGGGGCCAATCCATGTGTGAAAATGTCTCATGCTCCCTGAACCACTCTTTCACAATCTGAGCCCCATGAATCCTAGTGTTGTCATCTTCGAAAAGGGAAGTAAAAATCCAATGATGGAATAACCTGGTCATTCAGTATATTCAGGTAGTCAGCTGACCTCATTCTTTGGGCCGTAATGTTGCTGAACCTAGACCTGACCAACTGCAGCAGCCCCAGATCATAGCACTGCCCCCACAGGCTTGGACAGTAGGCACTAGGCATGATGGGGGCATCACTTCACCTGCCTCTCTTCTTACCCTGATGTGCCCATCACTCTGGAACAGGGTCAATCTGGACCCATCAGACCACATAACCTTCCTCCAGGACAGTTCTTAATCCAATTTTAGTAGTTTCTGCAATCTCCTTAGATGTTTTCTCTTCTTGATGCATGCCAATGATTTGACCCTTTTTGAACAGACTAACATCTTTTCCATAAACACAGGATGTGTCTTTCCACATGGTTGTTTAAGAAATGAGAAGCTGCTCACTGCATCAGCTGGGGTTAAATAACTTGTTGCCAGTTGAAAGATAATCGCCCATGCGGTAATTATCCAATAGGAGGCTCGTACCTATTTGCTTAGTTAAATCCAGGTGGCGACTTTTTTTTTTGGCCAGGCAGTGTAGATCATGGAACTACAATCTGAAGTATGCAGCAGGCCTGCGACGCTGCACGATGCAGCCCGACATCTGATGCTCACACTCAGTAAGGCTGATGATGGTGCTGTGCTCTTTGACGCATGACTAACTGACTTTATCTCCAAATCCTGAATCACTGACTGGCATTTAAAGCCCATGACGTGCTTATGATCCAAATCAACCACTGATGACTCGACTATCTGAATCCATCATATCTCTGGTCTGAACTTGGCTGAGGAGGCCTTTGTCTTTTTGTTGTTGTTTCTTCATTCAGAAGGCATCTCAGAGTTTTATTTACACTTTCTCTACACTTCTGAGTGACCTGTGTGCATGTAGACTGTGCCTGATTGCCTGTTCAGATTGATTTATCTGTTGTGTCTTCATATTTGGAGGAGCAGCCCGTGGTGGGGTTTTCAGGTGTATGGTTTATTTCCTTCACCTGCTGTTTCCTCTCTGAATGGAGATTGATGTGATGGATCTGCACTTCCTCTTTGTGTGTTTTCGTCACCTTTGCTGGGTGATCGGTGAGAGTGACTCAGGGTCTGAGAATCAAGAGGCAGAAATTAAGACGTTTCTCCATGTCGAGTGACACCAGATGAGAAACAGTTTCTGTGTCCGCATGAAACCAAAAATCAGACTAAAACGTTCGGAGGAAGACGAGTGGGAGGTGTGTTTGAGAGATCGCACATTCGTCCAGGTGTAGAGAGACAGCAATGCTCTGGCAGGACGCCGCTCGGTTGGTTTAGTGTTTCATATCCACACGTGCACACAGGGGCCCTTTGTGAGTGTATTTATTTGGACAGAGCTGAAGCTCCGATAGGCAGCTCACCGCCCGCAGGAATGTGCCTCTGACAAATGGATGCTCTGCACGAAAACGCCGGCCATCGAGGAGAGCCTGAACGCAGTGTGTGACCGATCAGAGCTGCCCGCAGAAAACCTGGTCCAGAGTGATAAAACAAGCGCCCACCACCTTCAGTCGCCTTGAGGCTGAACAAGGATTGATTTGGTTTTTCATGAGCTGGTTTATCCTGCAGCTCCACACATTTCTGTCTGTTTGATGAGGATGGAGAGCGAGGGCGTTTGTTTGTTGACCCTGCAGGATTAGAGGCTCTGTTCTCTGCTCAGAGTAAACAGGAGAGCTCCAGCACTGAACAAAGGAGGGCTGGGCAACATGGACCAGATATCTAAATACTTCCTTTGTGCAGCACCAGTTCACAACAATCTCAAGAGCAGCAGAAGACTTTATTCTTCTCTATACTTTATGAAAGACCCAACATTAATCCATCATGAATGCAGCACCAAGCATTATTTAGCAAACTTACACTGGCAACAAAAAACTCATGATGGACAGAAACCTTGAGCAGGGCCAGAGGCTTCTGCTTTTCATGAACAATACATTTTATAAAATAAATTCAAAGGGGAGTAAAT
The DNA here is from genome assembly GCA_037902135.1 of Cetoscarus ocellatus. Lineage (NCBI taxonomy): Eukaryota > Metazoa > Chordata > Actinopteri > Labriformes > Labridae > Cetoscarus > Cetoscarus ocellatus. The sequence continues at coordinate 713,567 of JBAMNC010001296.1, forward strand.
GATGCCAAGAGTGTTCAAATCCTACTATCAACCAAATATGAAAATTACCTCCACAAAAATCCGACTAAAGTGAAGCCGATAGTGATCCTGACACTGTCTTCAAATAACATTAACAAGCTCATTTTATTCATTGCCAAAGGCAAACAGAAAGATTTTGTTTTGTTTTTTCACCCTCCTGGCAGACAAATAAATTATTTTCTGCTTTTCATGACTGTTAAATTTTATAAAATAAATAAAATAATAAAGGGGCTGTGTCCACAGCTGTCAAAGTGTGTCCACATCCTAACATCAAGTCATGTGTTAACTAACAAATATCATTCTTAGTCAAAGTTACTAATGTATTAATAATTACACTCAAATAACATTAACAAGCTCATTTTATACATTGCTAAAGGCAAACAGAGATTTTGTCCCGCTTTGGGGAACCAAGTATGAGCATTATCGAAGCCAGGAATATAGGCTTCACCTGAACAGAAACTGTAACATTTATTTTATTTTATTATTTTTGTATCTAACAATGTGTGCAAGTTGAGTGTGGGTATGTGAGTTTGTGTAATTTGTCAATACATGTCTGTAGGACTGGGCGATATGGCCTAAAAGTAAAATCCCTGATTTTTTCCCACGACACTCGATTTAAGATTTTAATCAATTTTTTCGCTCCCAAAAAAAAAAACTTTCAAATGACACAAAAATGACATGAATCAAGTTTATGTTTACCTTTATGCTGTCAAAATATGTTCCCAAACCAAACAGAACTTCCCTGTTAAATTTAAAGTGCATGTGATAAATGTTGATGATGTAGTTCAAACATAGGCAGTCTTGTCTACATAAACAGGGTTCCCACGCGTCCTGGAAAACCTGGAAAACCTGGAAAACGATTTACCAATTTTCCAGTCATGGAAAACATATGGAAAATGAGGAAAAAACTACAATGTCCTGGAAAAGGTTGAATTGTCCTGGAAAATTATTTATCTTCCTTTTACTTTGTTAAAGAACAAAAATCAAACAATGAAGTTAAAATGTACTTGGTAACTAATGCACATTTATCCATAAAATATGAGTAGATAAAATAATAAAAGTTAAGGAAGAAAATATAAAAACTCAAAACAATGGCGACAAAAAGAAGTAATAAAAAATGACAAAATGAAATTTAGGCTACTATTTAGGCTACTTAAGTAGTAAATCAACAAAATCTATATAAAAAAGCAGAGTAAATAACGATAAAAATAAGTATAAACCATAAATTTATAATAGTAAGACACCACATAAAAGCCAGACTAAAAAAGATAGCTAGCAGACAATGTTTATGCCCAAGAGTTAGAAATAAGTAATGTCCTGGAAAAGTTCTGGAAAACTCCTGGAAAATGATTTATAGAAAAGAGTGGGAACCCTGATAAACACTGGAGACTGAGGTATTTTCACACTTTATTAACATGAAACTCTCTGATCAATATTTAATCTCATTTAAAAAACTAATAAAAGCCTAAACAGGTGCTTGTACAGAACCTGACAGGGCCTACCATCATGAAAACTGTAAATTTTCGGTTTTTATATTTTCAAACTTATGATTGGAGTAAGTCAAGAAAAAAAATCTTGTTTTTTAATTTTTAAACCTTCTGCAGAAAATAATTTGAATTTATCGAGTTAATCGATATATTGTCCAGCCCTACATGTCTGGGTTTGAGGCCTGAAACTGTTTGGCTGCGACTGTATGTTTCATCTTTGTTTATAAAAAGTGCCAATCAGAAATATTGGGGACAAAAAAGCTCATTTTAGCTTTTTCCTCGTCAATGCTATGATGGTAGATTTATGGTTTTTAATTTCCAAACAGCAGAATTGTTGATTCAAATAAATCTAGAATAAATGAATCTGTACAGACTTTTGTAGACCTTTATCCTGTTGGTGGTGTAAGGGGAAGGATTCTCCACCATCCCCATACACATCACTGGAGTTGCATTCTGCTTCCTGTCATTTGAACAATGTCCCAAAGGGCAAAGAGCTTGTTCACATTCATGTGTTTATTTCCTTTGGTTTCTGAGTGAAGGGAACACCTGTACGAACACGGAGTTCACTGCCGTTCAGTGCTGTCTTCATGCAAATCCACCATGTTGGTATGAAGACATTTCTGTCCTCTGCTTCTTCTCTTTCGGCCTCCATTGTTTCTGAGAAGCTCAAACTGCAGAGCTAACACGAGCTTAACTCCAGATCACCTGCTGCTCTCTGATTGGCCGGGCGCTGCCCTCAAATCCGCGCTGTTTGTCTTATCTTTACTGGGGGGCGATATATTTAGTGAGGGGCTTAGCCTTTAGGAGGGGAGTGTGTGTGTGTCAGAGGAGGTGTGTGTGTGTTTCAGGAGCTGGCGTCAGTGGCGGGGAAGAGCTTGGCACTCTGCATGCCAGTGTGTGAGTGTGTGTGGCGGCAGGAATCTGCCCTTTAGTTTATTAAAAGCTGCTGAAACAATGGGAGGAGGCGGGGGGGCGGCCGGTCCATGATGATGTAGCTGCAGAGGAGCAGAGAGTGTTTCTGTGTGCCGGGCTGAAAACATTCCCCCGCTCTACCTGTCACCCCCTCCTCCTCTGGTCTTTGATGCACCTGTTCTCCGTGTGCGATGGCGGCGACGGCGGCGGCTCTTTAACAGCCCGTTTTCACTCCAACAGTCTCGACCCTAAAAAACAACTGTGTACTCAGCTGCTCGCGCTCGGCCTGAGTGATGAAACTGAGAACATCTGAGCTTCAGTTTACTAAACATGCAGCATGAAAGTTCAGCCACCAGGGGGCTCCAGATCAGAACAATAACAAAACAGAGGACTGGTAATTTCTGAATTACATCACAAGAGGGGTGGGTAAAATTTTTGATTCATCAATGCATTGCAATTATTCTCCTCCCAATTCAATATTAATTCAGCAAATCCTCTGAATTGATTCACCTCCTGGCCAGTGGGGGGCGCTGTGCACTTTTCAGTGTTTATCCAGCTGTCAGGGTCGCAGAAGAAGACATGTCTGCAGAGTGATAGGATTGAGGGCGGAACATGAGAGTGATTTAACGGCAGTTTATCAGTATTTTCTGTGTAAATAATGTAAAATATTAAACACAACAGCATTAGTATCATTCTGAAGTGTTTTCTTTCTGTTTTTTTGCCCTACTTTCTCTGTTATGCTGTATTTCTGACGTATTTCCCCGTGTTTTACCGTCTACTTTTGTCATTCATAGTCTTTTTGATCATAGTTATTTTCTATGGATTCCATAAATGGTAATTTTAGAAATACTGGAGGAAGAAATGTCGAGATCTCTGTCTTCAGCTGGACAGGAACTGCTTCAGGGACTACCATCAGTAAAGAAATACCTGGACATGGTCTAATATAACAGGCTGTAACATGGACACTAAATGCTGTAGGCAAACAAAAATGTTTGCGTTTATGTAAAATAGGTGAAGTTTATTTTTGGTCATCTCAGAAAATTTCTACATGTTCATTTATTGTTTATGAAGAGAATCCTGTTAAATATTCAAAGCCATTTTTTTCCTGTAATTACACACTGTTTAAGCATTTATAACATAATAATGACAAATACGTGCAAAAATTGTTTACTTTTATTTCTCTTGCAAAAAGGGTAAAAAAATGTATTCAAATCCCTGACACATTTATTGACAAAATAGTCCAGGTGGACATCTATAATTATTGTGCTAACTGTCATGTTTTCACTTTTGTACTCCATATGCACAAATAAGTTATTACTGTGCAAATTTTTATTTTCAGATGTTTGCTCAAAAATGTGAGGTGGATTACCACATATGTTCACATTGGCATAAAAAGAAACATTTAAAATTGTTAACAGATACTCTAATTATTTATTTATTTCTACTTCTTACTGAATCGACATCAGAGCATTTTAATCAATATTGAATCGTATCACAACCTAAAGAATCGAAATCGAATCAAATCGTGAGGTTCATCACATTACCCAGCCCTATATCACAGTCTTCTGGGAAAGAAACTCCTCCTTCAGTTACCAAAAGCGTTTTAACTCCGTATGTATTTATTTTTAGGATGATGGACAGTTATTTTTCTACTTTAGGCACGAACTGATGCAAAGACTACGCAGACATAAGGAGCAGACAGGGAGGTGCTCAGTGCTGCATTCATTCAAATAAGGATGCAAATCAGAACTTCTCACAGCTGAAGGAAAACTTCTGGAGTACTCGATCGATTAAGCAATTTTATTTTGGTGCTAACAGATCGATATTCAACACCTCAGACATCTTCCTCAGGAGAAAAGAAAATTAATAAATAAAATGAAAATTTCTGCAGAATACAATCAGTGAATGTCAGGAACTCAGAGTTTAACCTATGTGAAATTAATGACAGAAATTTTACAAGAGCAACTTAGAACTTTTAGATTATTGTTACAGCATGACATGAAAATCTAAGTTAAGATCAAATGCTGATGAATGCAGCAGCCATCACAGTGCTAATAACAGGTTTAAAGCTCCTGCAGCCACTGCTGTGTGTGAGAGGATAAAAACTCTTTAACCCTGAGCTGCAGGTATTTATAACCCTTCCCTGCTGCTCAGAACAAAAGCAGTTTCATGGACCGAGAAATTATTTTCTACACGACATATGGCTCTGACGGCGGGAGGCCTCGAGGTGTCACTTCTTCAGCAGGTTTTGGTTTTTCCCTCCTGCATTGAAGTCTTTTCAGGATCTATTTTGAGCCTTATTTATCAAAGTTCATCACTGCAAAAATGTTTGATACAAGAATGAAGAAATGTAATATGTTTCTTTTATTTCCTTTTCTTCTGTCAGTGTAGTCTCCCTCCTGTTCAAGTTATAACCTCTGCCAACGAGGATTTGTTTTGCCAGCATCATTTTAGCAGCATATCATTTTAACGTTTTTTAAATGTTTTAAAAAAGCATCTGCTGAATTAAAAGAGGGAAATATCAAAATCAGAATCAAAATCGTTTTTTATTGCCAAGTATGAGACACATACAAGGAATTGGAGTCCGGCAGTAGTTTCCTCCAGTGCAAGGAAGTAAAAAAACAGACAAAAAAAAAAAGGAAATAGAAAAACAGTGAATGAAATATAAATGAAAATAACTCTTAACAAAAGCAGTGTAAAATGCACACCAGGAACATATACAAGCATCCAAGAATATTTACAACTGATGGGAGGAAAGTGCAGCTGTGCAATGAATATAATAAAATATATAAATATAAATATAAATCATACCCACTGAAAAGTATCTGAGTTTGGGCAGGTAGATCTAACTTTCCCTCTTAATATTACAGGTAGTATTTTATTAAGAAGCTTGATAAACATTCATCTAAATTGCCTGTAGGTGTGAGTGTGCCCAGTAGCCTGCCTCAGTCTGTCAGCCCAGTGATTGGCTTGGGATCATGCCGACATGTAACCCTGCCTCTGGCCCAACCACAGCCAGGAAAGGTAGAGCAGTGTAGACTGGATGTGTTTGTATTTTTGTCATTTTTCATGGGTATGCTGATGTGTTGGTTGTCAGTGAAAAGATCTTTTGATATTTATCATTTAGATGCAGATTCGACTCGGGATGCACGATATTGGATTATTGCTGATATCCAATATGCCGATATTTTTTAATTCATTATCGCCAATACTGATATTTCTGATTAAGAGCACAAGCTCTGTACTTAACAAAAATGGGCTTGTTTCTTTCAGTGTTACAGTATATTTTTACGAGGAGCAGATGTAAAACAAGAAAAACAGCGTTTAACTCTTGCAAAAATGAAACCCTTGATTATTAAATGTCCCCATGCAGTGATGAGAAGGTGCATCAATATTGTTCATTTGTGTAATTTGCCGATATTCCAGTTCGTATATGGCCGATATATCGCCTGTAAATATGTACGAAAATTTTATTATCGGCCGATACCAATACGGAACTTTTTAGGCTGATATCCGTATCCCTAGATTTGACACATTAGTGTTTTGTTTTTATTTGTATATATCCACCGATAAATACGGTACATCTCCGTTCAAGTAAACAATGAGATTTGATGCTTGGTCCATATCCTCCAGCTCTAGAGCATTTATTGTGGGACAAAGGTAGCTCAAAGTTGAACATCTGAAGCTGTTCCCTGCTCTGCCTGAAAGTGAGACGTCCTAATATCTGCTCTCCATAAGTCTGAGACCAGCGTCTCATGTCTCCCACAGTCCTGAACCCTGAAACCAGGGTGTCTGTGGTATGTAAGGAGGGATCGTGCTGTGGTTTGGTGGTTTTGTGGTTTGGCTCTGGGTCCCCCCTCCAGACTCTGGGTCTTTAAACCGGTCTGCCCCTGGGCGATGCTGCTCGGGCTGAGGATGTGATTTTCTCCGACACGTGAGATGGATTTTAGAAAGCATTTAATGTAGAGATCGGTCTGGGTGTAGTAACATGTTAAATAATTTCATCCACCTGTGAGCCTCCAGCTTTCTCTCTAATTAGGTTTTAAGTACCGGGAATTCCACATTGATCACTTACAGAGGAAAATAAATACTTTAGATTTTTGACTCGTTCTGCCAAATTAGAAGAAGAAACAGTCGACGCTAAAACTCTGTGAACCGATGTAGAAGTACTCATGACAAAGTTTAGGAAGAGTTGATTTTTTTGTTGATTATAAAATAACACAAGCATGAGTTTGATGATTGCCTGAGCCGACATGAATCTGAAAGGAGAGTTGTAGGAATTGAATTTTGGTGTTGCTGTGCAGGCTGAGGTTGTGACACTGCTAGTGGTTCAACACTCTCCAATAACGTTTTAAAATAAATCATTTTATTATTTTTATAATAAATGGTGTCAGACGCTGCCAAGGCTTTAAAAATCCCTGTAGACAGGACACTAAAGTCCTGTCTGCCTTTTCAAAACTAGTAAACTTCTGGACTCAGACTGGACCACAGATCATTCTCAGGACTGGAAAAACCTGCAGGACCTCTGTTTCCAAGCTGGGAGAAAAAACTGGGCACAATAGCTGCAGATGCAGGACAGAGTGGACATTTTTCTCCTTACATGGGGCCTGCTTTGGGATAAAATCAACGTTCAAAGAAAGTATTCATTTACTCTGTGAGCTATGATTTTATTTTTAAAGTGTAGACAAGATGACCTGTGATTACAGTGCAGGGGAAGGTTGTTCAGACTTCTTATGTTCAGGAAATGTTAAGATGGAATTAGGAAAAAACTAATAAAAACTGAAACCATAAAAAAATCTTTACAGATGTGCAACTACAACCAATGAGACGGTGAGCAGGACTAAATATTTAATATCCAAAGGCTCTCTCTGCATGGGGATGAATTCTTTAAATCAACCACCAGTTTTGGATAGTTAGGAGCATGGCTGAAATTGGTACGAGCCTGCGCAGTGTTGCTATTGGTCAGGCGGTCGTAAGTCCTTCCTCAGCTCATCCTTTCTCAATGTTAGTAGGTTGATCCAAAGTTAGTTGATGGTGTTGACAGTATGGCTGCATCCATGGATTAGATAATCAGACCATTAACGTCACATGACCTCGCTCTACTCTTTCTACAGTCTGACCAATCAGACAGCTGCATGTGGATTTAGCTCTTTTATAACCCATGAGTGTGTTTTGTGGGTCCAGAAATGTCTGCCCTTTGACCACGTGGATTTTTTAGGGATGCAGGATAATGGGACTGGCAAATAATTGCTTAAAGTTGATCGGTATATAAAGTGACATTGTGTCTTCTGTAAATATGGGGCATATACACACTGTAATGCACAGCTAATCAGTCAATCACATGGCAGCAACTTATTGCATTCAGGCATGTAGACATGCTCAAGATGATCTGCTGCAGTTCAAACCAAACATCAGAGTGGAGAAGAAAGGTGATTTAAGAGACTTTGGCATGGTTGGTGGTCTGATCATCTCAAACTGGTTTCCTCAACATGACGATGAGTTCACTGTACTCCAGTGGCCTCCACAGTCACCAGATCTCAGTTCAATAGAGCAGCTTTAGGATGTGGTGGAGCAGGAGATTCTCATCATGGACGATCTGCAGCTGTGTGATGTTGTCATGGAGATATGGCCCAACATCTCTGAGGGATGTCTCAGCAGCTTCAACAGCTTACTGCAGTTCTCTGTAAAAATGTCATGATATTATTTCAGGTCATAATGCCCACCCCTAAGTTTAAACCCATTCATCCAAAGTTATTGAGACATTATCTTTGGTTTATATTCACCCAGCCTCATGAACGTTGTTTTTCTGTCATCACTCACTAACTTTAATAAGCTTTTTGGTCGAATGTTGCCTTAATTTTAAACATATCAGCTTTCTCATCTTTCTGCTCTGAGTGGAAACTCAAGCAAAGAGTCCAAGTTACAGTTAGCGCCATGATTTAGTCTGAGGACCGAGCGGCCAGCTAATACACCCCAGTGATTACGATTTGTAGAAGCGGCCAGAGTTTGAGCTCTGTTTACAGACTGACTGACAGATTCATCGTTTAATAGATTCTGAGTGTAATGATGATGAACACTCTGAATTTCTTTATATGACTCCAGATAAATATGATAAATACTTCAATCATAGCTGAGGTTTTTGGTTTGCATGCTGCCTCTTTTGCTCTCTACACTAAGAGATTGAATTTTTAATCCATGACAGAGAAATCCAGAGGCTGTCTGTCATTTTAACTGACTGTAAGATTGAGGCTGTCTGGTCAGGAAATCTCACAACACTAAAGCAGTGATCACACGGTCAACGATGAGGCCCAAACACATTTTAACGGTTGTTAGCTGCATACAAGACCAACTGAGTCCAGAACCCACATCCATCTGGGTATTAAATGAGTCAACTCACCAAATACAAACAGATTAGCAGAGAAAAGGGAAGTGAATGACATGAGTAGGGCTGAACAATTTCAGGAAAAGATCTAATTGCGATTTTTCTGGCAGATATTGCAATTTCAATTGGATTCACGATTTTTTTCAAATCAAGCTTCAGTGCAATATTCACTATGTTTACAGTACAGACAGCAGTGAGGAAATCAGTGATCAAAAGCACATAACTCATTATTCATCATCTAATATTGATGATAAATAATCTGTTTTTGTTATTTAAGGGATACTCCAACTTCTACTCCTAAACAGAGGCTTTGTGTTGTTGACCTGCTTACCAGCACTTCAGTAAATATGAATTACCTGCAAATTTGTAAAATAGTCTGTGTGAAACACAACAGATCTGGGTCAGTCAGGAGCGCTGTAAAAAACTGCAGCTTTGGCGATCACATGATTGCGTTGTCAGAAATTGTGATTTTGATCTGAAAATGATAAATCTTTCAGCCCTAGACACCAGATCAATGTACGTCGCTGAAGCTCATTCTCCCTAAATGGACTTTTTCTCCACGATAACCTCCTTTAACATGAAATAACCACTTCTTGTATATTCTGAGACAGTTTCATTTTAAACATCAGAGCCTGACAGATATCTTTTAACACTAAGGAGGTTTTGAATCCCTCTTCCTAGCCTAGCAGAAAGCAAATTACTTTATTAAAGAGCTCCAGGAGATGTACAGCTTCCCTCAAAATGTACCAGACAATCCATATTCAGGTACACCTGTCTAGTCCCAGGTTGGACCTCCTTCACAACATCACACAGTTGCTGCAGACTTGTCGGCTGAACATCCATGATGAAAATCTCCACCACATCCCAAAGCTGCTCTGCTGGAGTTCTTGTTGTCTTTCCATCATCTCTAACAACTCTGACAATCCTCCTCTGGCATCAGCAAGACATGTTGTCTCAGATAACTGCTGCTCACTGGATATTTTCTCTTCTTTGGACCATTCTCTGAGATGGTTGTGAGTGAAAATCCCAGTAGATCAGCAGTTTTTAAAACAATCAGATCAACAGCCATGAGCTGTTAAATCATCTTCTTCATTCTGATGCTCAGCTTGAAGTTGAGGCAGGCTGTCCTCATCATGTCTACATGACTGAATGCATTGAGTTTCTGTTGTGTGATTGGGGCAGTGTGGCTTGTGAGTGGAAACTCCGTCAAGTAAATTTCTCTCAAGTTTCTGAGCACTCACATGAACAGAGACGATGAGGGCAAAGTGGTCTTGCTCCTTCAGCCTTCAGCCAAACGAGGGTTTGACTTCATATTCAGAGTTTCTGGCTGGAGCTCGTCCTGGCAGCCGTTATTGATAAGTACACTTGTTTACTTAAATTGGGCTGGAACTTCATCATGATTGACTTCATGTTTGTGGAGCTCTGCTGCCAACATACCTCATCATTCATTTTTCTAATCAAGTCAGCAAGCACTCAAGGTGACATGGAGAAGTTTGATCCAGTATCCTCCAAAGCAGAACCACTTCAGCCTGAGATGAAGAGCAGAGGGTGCAGTGGATTGATCTGTCTGTGGATGAAGGACGAAGAGAAGGAAGCAGAGAGTCTGAGGAGGTTATGAGAGGATACTATTAAAGGACGACGGCTGGGACGTGGATGTGATTTGTTGTTTTGTGATCGTATCTGAAGTTTGAGTGATGATGGACTTGCTCTCCATCCGCAGATCCAAAAAGGCTGTTATAGTCTGTCCATCATTCAGTTGGATATAAACAGAGGTTATATGATGGACAGGATCCAGCTGCTGTTTGTGATCACTCACAGCTCCACCAGTCCAAACCCTGATCCTGACTTTGCCCTTATTCAGCCTGAAACCTCCTGAACCTGTTTACATTTTCTCCAGGCGAGCGGCGAGGCAGCCAGGCATCACACGCCCCGCCTGTTAAACACTCACGGAGCTGCAATGAACTCACTCAGATGATATCTCCATTTAATATCCCAAAAGCCGGTGCTGTTGGAGCCAGCTGCCAATCGCAGCGATGTATTGATACTGGCTTAAAAGCTCCAGCGTGAGTCATGGGAGCAGAAGAGTGAAGGCGTGTGGTCGCCTTTGGAGAGGAATGTCCTTGTTTGAGTCAGACGTTGGCAGAGTCGGCCTGCCGTCGTCGTCTGCATAACAAGCAGAAGATTATCGATGGAAGATCATTTTCTTACTGAACATAAAGAGGTTAATAAGGTGGGGATGTCTGGTTGGCTCCGATAATCGGGGGATGGATCTGGCTGCCGGCCACTGTGACAGCGTTTGGCTGGTCCTCGTGTTTACAGGCCGGATCATTTCTGTCAGTGTGTTGTAGGTTTTCACACTGATAAAGCCAAAGACTGATGCGTGTTTAATAAAAACACATAAAGCAGGGATTTATGATTAATGAGAGGGATGTTTTTTATCTGTCAGCATGAGTATCATTTTTATTTTAATGTAAAATGTTTAAATCCTTTTAAAAAGCCATCAGACTAACATCGCTTTCACTCGAGGGTGTGGACTTGGTTCAGTTCGAGGGTGAAGTTTTAACAGTTTTTCTTTCTTCTCTGTCAGAAGGACTGAAGCCTGTCAGATGTAATATCACCACCTGCCACTAGTTGGGGCTGAAGCTGCAGTCTTTTTCCTGCCACCTGGCCTTTTGTTGCAAGGAAATGCACAACCAGCTTCGAGTAACAGCATTGTCTTGCTCTAAGTGGTTTGGAAGTATTCTGGGCTGTAAAATACAGATAAAGCTGCGTTTCACCCGATGGCTCTGACATTTCGAAAGTCATCATCAGATGTGTGTTAGCAGCTAATGACCATTCCCCCAACTGTCTCGGTGCTACAGTTTAATGAGTGACCGTGTTCGGTGATGACTTTCAGCCAACTGTGTTAAAGCACCATTTAAAACAACAGAGTCTACTCTCCAAAGCCTCACTGTGAAGCTTTTTAACCAATCAGAAACCATTGATCAGTTTGTGAGAACAAACAGCCAAAGTCAACCGAAAAGCACCAATTTACACAGTAACAAGTTGAGTGGATACACCACATCGTTTTTTTAAGAATATGTTCCTGACTTCTTGAAGAGAATTTATCTTTCATCATGTTTCTATCTGTAGAGTCCTTTTAACACAGTATTTAGATGATGATTGTGGACTTGATTAATCAGTTTGTCTTTTCAGGCTCCTACTTTACAGCAAGTATATCTCAGGCCTTATGCCCCAGCCTGCAGCTGTAAATGATAAGGCTTGAGTAAGGATCTGTAACTTTGTTTACCAAGAAGGCCCCTTACAAAATGTGATCATTGTCAAGCCAAATATTTGGAATTTGACAAGAAAAATTACCCATAATTCAACAAAAGGGACATGATATATAGCTATCATCAGCATTTATTTACAAGTGAATTTAAACTCAAATTCAGAGCAGGAGGATTCAACATAACGGATGAAACATGAATCCAAAACAGTTTCATCTACTTTTGAAGAAGTAAGAAAATGTTTGCTGGTTAATGATTTTATTAACTATGTCAACAAATGCATCAAGGGGAATTTCACAGAATCAGCTCCAGCCTTTTTTCTTGTAAATATTGCTGTTTCAATTCCCCTAAAACAAGTTCTTATGAGACCAGGTTGTGATTTGATAAATTAATAGAAAAATTGCAATTCTGAAAAATTCAAAATAAAAATGGGTCATTCATTTCTAAAGGATGATGGGGTCAGTTTTTTCCAACCACCACCCACTAAATCTATCAAAATGACAGAAAAACATAAATAAGACCCAAACTAAAAGATGGAGTGAGAGTCATTAAAAAGGGGTCCAGGGAAAAGAGAACGAAACAAAAGGAGTTTGATTTCACACTTAAACTAAACTTTAATTTTTATTTTCTTCTTTTTTGAACCTCACAAAATAAAACAGAGTCTCCAGTGTCAAACGCTCCACTGACCAGGAAGTACAAGCCTCCTTTATAACCTCACAGCCCAGCTGATGATCATGTCCTTCAGCTGATGATCATGTCCTTCAGCTGATGATCATGTCCTTCAGCTGATGATCATGTCCTTCACCTGATGATCATGTCCTTCAGCTGATGATCATGTCCTTCACCTGATGATCATGTCCTTCAGCTGATGATCATGTCCTTCACCTGATGATCATGTCCTTCACCTGATGATCATGTCCTTTAGCTGATGATCATGTCCTTCATCTGATGATCATGTCCTTCATCTGATGATCATGTCCTTCATCTGATGATCATGTCCTTCATCTGATGATCATGTCCTTCAGCTGATGATCATGTCCTTCTGCTGATGATCATGTCCTTCAGCTGATGATCATGTCCTTCAGCTGATGATCATGTCCTTCACCTGATGATCATGTCCTTCAGCTGATGATCATGTCCTTCAGCTAATGATCATGTCCTTCATCTGATGATCATGTCCTTCAGCTGATGATCATGTCCTTCAGCTGATGATCATGTCCTTCACCTGATGATCATGTCCTTCAGCTAATGATCATGTCCTTCATCTGATGATCATGTCCTTCAGCTGATGATCATGTCCTTCACCTGATGATCATGTCCTTCAGCTGATGATCATGTCCTTCACCTGATGATCATGTCCTTCACCTGATGATCATGTCCTTCATCTGATGATCATGTCCTTTAGCTGATGATCATGTCCTTCACCTGATGATCATGTCCTTCAGCTGATGATCATGTCCTTCAGCTGTGAGGAACCACCACATTTGACACCAAGAGCTCTGATGAACATGGCAAACTTCCATTTAGTTTTAAAAGTCTATCTTTATCTGTATATATGTGTACAAATATCCATAACAGTCCATGGTTTTAAAGCTGTCCTGGAAGATGTTTGTGTGGATTTCTTCAGGTGTGCCCTCGTGTGTTTTATGTTTTGCTCTGGCTGGTGGGCAGCATGTGGCCCCCGGACTAGAGCTGGTGCTTGTCTTGCTACCTGAACAGTTAAAACTCTTTCTATACCCCAGGTCACATGTGCCTATTCAAACTAGATTTAAGGGCTGATCAGTTTGTTGTTTAAACATTTCAGTGACACTGTGCACATTTGCAATACTCATATCACCGTTCATGTTGATCAGCCCGTCATCTTGTTTCTTTGACTTTCTTCGACTTCAGTCCGTCTGGTATCACCGTTGGTTGGCTTACCCAGTGAACTCATCATAACACACGCAGCCCTTCAGGTTTCAGGTTATTTTATCTGAACAGACGTCCATCACAACACACACATTACAAAACAGATCTAACACAGAGCAGCAGAGCAGAGGAAGTTTAAAATACACTAACCTCAATTAAAAACTGTGAAATCAGGTAATAAAAGTATAAAAACAATAAAATGATCAAGTGCTTAAGGTCGTAGGATAGACGTTGATAAGGGGTGCTGTACGTGTGAAGTACAGAAGTTTTTTCATCATTAGTGATTAGAAATACTGCAGCAGGCCCGGGTTCAATCAATCAATCAATCAATCAATCAACCAACCTTTATTTCTACTCAGATCCAGCCTGTGGCCCAACTGCAGAGTGTCCTCCCCTTTCACAAACCTATCCACTGTCTGCCTCCTGTCAATAAAAGCTCATATTTGCCCAACAAATAGTAAAAAAAAAAAAAAGAAAGAAAAATATGGTACTGCCTCTTTGAAGCCGGACACACAGCCCGTCCAGTGTCTCCACAGCAGTCAGAGGTTTTTCTGAGATTGTGGTGGTGCGACTGCATTCACTCTGACGGTGAGAGAAACTCCAGACTGATCCTCTGTTTGAGCTCCAGAGTGCAGCAGGCCTGTCCGTGTGAGGTGTCCTCCTCTTATATCAGGAACTGTGAGGCAGGGAAATACTCTCCGAGCTTCAGATGACACTGGAGTGTTTTTATGATTGAGCTGCTCACCGTGTTGGCTGGTGATGCCGATTGTTTGCCAAGAGCCACAGCGTTTCTTTTTGTCTGAGTATTCGAGCCTCGCAGAAGAGCTCACAGAGATGATGGATGACTTTTGTCGAAGTTTCCTCCTGATTCACTAGCACAGTGTGAGCACTCAGGTCATTTCTGATCATCAGATTGTGCAGTGTGTGCGCATAAATCATGCACTTTGGTTTGTCGTAAACGATTCAGTCAAACAGTGAGAGAGGACTTTCTTCATCATCTTGAAGTTGCAGCTCATAGGAGAGTGTTCTTCGACTGGGAAATTCATTTTTTGTTCTTTAAAGACAAACATTTGATAGAAACTCCTGGAAATCATTTAGTTGTTTATGCCTCCAGCATTCATCATCAACAGGGTGGCATTTTGAGACTTTGTCTCCTTCTGCTCTGTTTGGTTCACCACTAATTCTAGGGTTAGACTTGAGGAAGTCCAAAGCTTTGGAGAAGAAGGAGATACTGGAGTGGGTGTTTCCTTTTCTTTATTTACTTCAGTTTTCTGCATCTGAACCCTATCAGAGCTCTCCCAGTGATCAGAACTGGACAGCTGCAGACTGACTGCAGTTTCCAGAACTTTCTTGCGGCATTAAATGTTTCATTTGGCCTCCTAAAAAATGTTGTTTTAATTATTTTGGTTGTAACAAGCTCACATGGTGCATACTCCAAATTATAAGTGTGCTCATTGTTCTTCACTAAAACGCAGTAAAAGCTGGAGCTGGTTAGTTTTATTCCATCAGAGGAGAGCAGGTTGTTCTCTGTTAGCGTTTAATGAAGCTGCCATGGGCTCTGCAGACTGAGATGTAATTAATCAGAACTCTGAGGCAGGAGACACACAAGGCATCAATCAGGGCTGAGAGCAGATTTCTGTCCTGGCCTAAAGGACGGAGGTGAACCTCCATGAGTCCGATCTCTGTCTGGACTCCTGCCTCTGCTTCTTCTTACCTTGTATGGAAACCTAATATTGACTTCATGCATTAAATGATCCTGCAGCCCTCATTTAGTGAGTTATACAAAGAATGCATGCATTATTGTGGAGCAGCAGCAGAGCCTGAAATACCAGTCATTGTTTAAACCTCGGTCCAGGTCCGTCTGACAGGGCTGGAGCGGCTGATGGTCGTTGGCTGCGTTAAACGGCCTGCAGCTCCGAACAGCGGGTCGTCCGCTGTGTAAACCCTGCAGCTCACGCTCGGCGGGCCAACAAAACATCTCAGGGAATATTTATTTTAACAGGCCAAATGATACTAGTGTTTCTCTCAGGAGGAATGTTAGGGTTAAATGATTCCCCTCAGAAAGAAAAACACCGCAGCTCCATCGAGGTGGGGGGTTTCAGCTGGAGGAGGAGGTCTGACGTGAACTTGAACATTCTGAGATTTCTTGAAACAAAACCTACCATTTTTAAATCCGTTTTTACACTTTTTACACATTCATCCCTGAACACACCTGAAAATGTTAGGACAGGCCTGTGCACAGTTAGAGGATGATGAGGAAATGGCTTGATGAGACTCAGCTCCAGCAGTTTCAGCGTTGGTGTTTGACGTTGTTGTGATTGTTCAGGATCCTGAATAACACCGGAGAGGTCATCAATAAATTCAGGGATAATTATTGTTTTTTAAAAACATAACAAATCAAATCATTGTTTGACTCCTGTAACATTTCAGGGAGCAGAGAAAACTACAAACAAACCAAAAACCAGATATTTCCTTGGTGTGGGATTTAAAGGTTTAAAAGCGAAAGGTTTTTTACGTGATGACATAAACATGCACAAATATTTGGGACAAAATCGATTAGAAAAACAGAAATGTTTGCAAATTAAGTAGAAATCAAAAATAACTTAAAATTGATGATATTGCGTTTGACACTGTTATTTTGATGAATAACAGATTATATATAAATCATCATATCAGTAAATGGTTAAAGACTTAAAATAATAATGATGGTAATAATGATAATGATAATAATAATAATAATAGCTTTTAGCTTGTTTAACCTTTAATCCCAAAGAAAATTTCAGTTCTTTTGGTTTGTTTGCAGTTTTTCTGTTTCCTAAAACATTGACAGAAACAAACAATAAAGTGTTGTTTCTTTTTAACACATTATATACTCCTGAATTTATTGACCTCTGCCAAACAATTGAGCTGAGAGTTAAACAACAAACTCTAACAAACTCTGCAGTCTTTCTTAGACATTATTAGTTATTGTCCTTTCTGAGCAGCAGACTGTTTTCTTTAGCAGGCAAAACATCTAATTATGAATGATGATTTTGTTCAATGATCCATTAGTAGCTCAAAAGGTAGGTCTTTCCATGTAGGATCAAAAATGTAATTTAAATGTTGTGTAAGGGACTCAAACAATAAACTTTTGACTCAGTTTGGTGCAAAATGTAGAGACTGAGTGGACAAGTCCCTCAATTAAAACATTGATATAACAGATTAAGTAGGTGCTAATAACTCTAAACAATAAGAGGACTTATCTGTTATCCTGATTTCTTTCAAAATAATATATTATTAATAATCCAATGGTGAAAACACCTGTACCAATTGCACGCCAACTCGAAAAACTGCCCTCAAATGAGGAGGAAGACGCTTGACAAACTGCTGGACATTTTGGACGATGCCAGTCACCCTCTGACCTTGTGAAGGAGCAAGACTCCCCTTCACAAGGTCAAGACCAGCAGACTGAGAAACCCTTTTGTCCCTCAGGCCATCAGACTGGACAACTCCTCACTGGGGGGAGGAGTAACAGGAAGACTGAGGACGGGAAGGAGCAGTAGCCATATATTTTATTTTTATTTATATTTAGATATATTTATTTATATTTTTGTTTAGATCTGTCTTTTCTTTTTATCTGTAATAATTAACTGCTAATTAATAGCTACTGAATCTCAATTTCTCTGAAGGAGTTTTTCCAAGGGGATTAATTAAGTACGATCTAATCTAATCTAAAAGTGCCCCTAAGATGTCATGTTAGGATATCAATGAGCAGGAGATGCTGGTTGATTTTCACATCCATGTAAAGGCTGAAGTCCTTCAAAGGCTCCTTTACATCATGTTATTCTGCAGTCATTCTCCACAATTATCAACTATAGTCACTGACCTGTAACTATATATAAGGAAAAAACAGTAATAAAATCAACATGTGGGTGTTAATTCTGGAAACATTCACCCCTGGCCTCAGAAATCTTCTGTTAGCCTCCCCGGGCGTCCCTGACCGATTGGTGACTTTTGCAACAAAAGAGTAGATTCGCCAAATCTGCTGTGCTGTAAACTATGTTTTTCTAGAAATACACAGTTTACAGGAGCAAACTAATCTTTTCTGTTTTGATATTTCAATAAAAAACTCAGAGTTTATTTAAGTTTCCTTGGAGGTTCCAGTGAATTATGTTTATAGGAGGTGTTGCTCCAAATCTCTTTACAATAATTCATAAACATTTGAGAATAAATCTATAAGTGTTCATAAAGGCTAACCTCCTAACAACATAAAAACAACATTTAAACCATAACCTCGCTCTTTACCCTCCTCTCTCGCTCCTCCACCTCTCTCTTTAATTCACAACACATTGCCCGTTTCTCTTTAACACGCAGCTCATTATCAGGAGGCCGATAAAACCGCCGAGCTGGAAACAGAAAAAACAACATAAAAACAGGAGAGCGTGTGCAGCGGGACGGGCAGAGGGTTCAGCCTCATGTCGAGCGATTTGTTTTAATGAAAAAGTGGGTCCTGCAGAGCGGAGGGCGCTCGGCTGCAGGCTGTTTGTGCACGGCTTAGGTTTCTGCTCCGCAATAAAAGCTCGGCCTTCAGTGTGTGTGTGTGTGTGTGTGTGTGTGTGTGAAGGAGACAGTGCTGCAGCCAGGTTCACAGAAACACATCAAACAGTCAATCATGAAACCTGGCAGCCCGGTGTGTGAGAATCTGTCTGCAGGGACGAGTGTGATCTTTGTGTTGGATGAACGAGCAGCTAATAGACAAAACACTCACAAACACACACACACGTACACACTCACACTCACAATATTGTTTCTTTTCTCGTCGTTATCACTTCATTTTCCCACTCCTGTCTTCCTGTTTGTCTTCTTCCCAGACTGTGGGGGATGGAGCGTCCCGACGAAGAAACCCTCCTACAACCTGCCTCCCGACAACTCGCTGACCTCGGACAAGAATCACACGATAAAAGGAAATAAAGAAGAAGAAGAAGAGGAGGAGGAGGAGGAGGAGGAGGAGGAGGAGGAGGAGGTAAACAGAGGGAGCTGAGAGAAGAAGAACATCCTCAAGGATTTAAACTAAAGGAGACAGAGCTGCAGGGGTGATCTGGACTCGCCTCGGGGGTCATCGTCCCCGTCATGTCGCTCTCTGTCGGCCCCCCCTCCGGCCTGCTGCTGGTCCTGATGTGCTGCCCCCTGCTGGGCATGGTTCAGTCTGCCAGCAGCAACAAAGCGAGCGATAACGCACATCCTCACCTCGTGGACCCGGACCCGGAGCGCTGCATGAGGCATCACTTTGTGGAGACCATCACACACCCCATTTATAAATGCAACTCTAAGGTACGAAGCACCTGCACACACTCAGGGAGGTCGTTTTCGAACCACCGTCAGTGTTTTAAACAGTAAAACTTTAGGAGGGAGTTTAACCCTTTGACTGGCATTGTCACATTGTGGTTGACTTTGTGCTGCCTTACCACTGTATTTAAAATTTGGGAGGCCTATCTTTGTCTGGTTTCCCTTGTTTACTTCTCTTAATAATGTAATATAATTGTTTGAAAACTAGAAAAATCAGAAGTGAATCATTTCTCCTCAGAAATCTAACAGTATAAGCATACATCGGAGTAAGAAAAGATCTTTTCACATACGTCCTGATCCTTTAACAATCATAATTTAGTTGAAGGAAATAAATTTAATGATAAAAACATTATCTATGATTCCTCAGAAAACTGGGTCAGGTGCTAAATATCAAAATTTTGCTCACTGTGATGTTCTTACACAAAAAAACAAAAATTTTGTTGCAGAAATGAAAGAAATCTATTCATGCCCAGGATGACCCGTAACAGGCGAGCCTGAACTGTCTCATGTGCAGACATAAATATTAACATTTTGTTTGGTTACAGGCAGACATCCATGTGAATTAATACAATTAAAAACATTTCAACAGATTTATTTGTGACTTTGTCAAGTTTGAATGATTTAAATAAACAATCAATTTCAGCTTCACTTTATGTCCATGGGCTCAAATGTGTGTCCTCATGTTATGTGCACGTGATGGAGGATCACAGTGCACGTAGGGGGCGTGGCCTCAATCGCCCTGCAGTATGCAGTGTGACGTGTGCATGTGGTTGAGGAACAGCAGAGATATTTTCAAGATATCTGCATGAAATCTGGTTGTTTTAATCAAGATTATGATAAAATATATTTTCACCCACTAAAATAAAAATCTCTGTTAAGGGCCCAACCTTTAATTGTGTAAATTCCAGGTTTATTCCCATGGAAAGTTTCCAACTTTGAAAATCCCTGGAATTTAGCAGCCCATTTCTCAGAGGTGCTCTCTTATGTGAGGGATAGATGTAAAACACGCTGAAGGCAAACCATGGCTGTTTCAGGTCGTCCGGTAGGGGTGGAGGTCCCTGCACAGTTTTTCATGTCACTTCTGGTTTGACGTGAAAAGCAAAGTGCACTTTCAAGAACAAACATGCCATTTGCACCTCAATCTCACAACGAACTTCTGTTTTCATTACTTTAAAAAACTGTTGAAGGGAAGAAACTTGCTTAAATTGTTTTATTACAGTTTTATTACGATAAAAAATATTTTAATCACAGTAAGATAGTTAGAGATTTTAATTTGAGGCTGTGCATTAGCTCTAAATGACAGGGCTTGAAGTGAGGGAAATGAAATAATAAGATAAAAAATATTTAATTTAGATGTTGCTTTGTGAACTTTCCGTAAAAAGATGTTTTCTGTCAAAAAAGGAAGGAAGATTTAAAAAAAATCCTTTAGACTTTCACTTTATACTTGCAAAAGCTTAATTAAAAGAAATGTAGAATTTTTATTTTGAATGAATGAATGAATGAATGAACTTTATTTCAGTGCAGTTGCAATAAAACAACTTAGAAAATCAAAGTAAAAATTCAAAGTTTTCAAGGTGACAGAAAGGGTGTAGGCAGAAGCCAAAGCTCATTAAACACAAACATAATTATCAGAGAAAAAAAATACAGAGTGAACAATGCCGATGTTGTTGTTTACATTCATTAGAAATATATACATAATAACATAGACATATTAACTTACATATTTCATGGTGTATTTCAAAACCAACTGATTCTTCTAGAGTCTTTTGAGCCTTTCCAATGTTGTGCATGTCTTTATATTTTCAGAAGAAGAGTGAGATTTGGCATTTGTACGTATTTTTGGTTTTTGAAACATAATTGTTCCTCTAAGGTTGTCTTGACTGCCTCTCATCAGAAGCAACTTCTGGATACTTTCAGGTAATTATTTGTAATGTATTCAACTAAATCTGAAAATTTGAGAATATTTAGTTGCAAAAATAGAGGATTGGTTGGTTCATGGTAGGTTTTTTTTCCTGATAATTCGTATGGCTTTGTTTTGTAACAGAAAAATAGACTTTGCATTTGTTTTGTAAGTGTTTCCCCAAACCTCTCTGTGAGAGAGTGCACAAAGATTTCTGGTTTAAGAAATCTTGAGCTTTACAGAATTGCGATGGATCTGGACATTTTGGCTGTAACGTGGTTTATATGAGATTTCCAATTCAAATTATTGTCAATCATTACACCTGAAATTTATTTTCAGACACAGTTTCAATTTCCACTGCATTTACGTTAATCATTTAGCCGAGGTTTGACGTCCGATTTCCAAAAATCATGTGTTTAGTTTTACCAAGGTGAGGTGATAATTTATTAGCATCAAACCATTCTTTAAGTTTCTGAAGTTCACTCTCTACTGAAACCAGAAGACTTTGTTCCCAAATCTGACAGGCAGGGAGATTTTTTTCAGCTTGTATGACTAAATTTTTCAATAATTTACCCCTAATTTTGGACAAAAACAACCAGCATGTGATCTTTGTTCATTTTACTTTACTCTCCTGTCTTCATAAGGAAGCATGTGTGTGAACTCAGTGCATAAAAGTCCTGCATAATCCTCATTGAACTTCTTTATTTGCGATATATTTGTACAAGAGTTTTATCAGCTGTAAAAATTGGCCGGTTATCATGAACATTAACATGCTTCCCTGAAATGGATCTTTAAAATCTTCCTTCCTGCCCGTTTCCATCATCTCCTTCATCAGTTCTGGTCTTTCCTCTCTGATGAATGTGGCCGCCCTCCGTCTCTGAGTTTGTCTTCATTAGAGCTGCAACGATGGACTAATTCATCAGCCTAAAGAAGATTAATCCCCACATGTTTTCATAATCAAATCATTTCTGTGATTTCTCAAACAAAGATGTCAAACATTCACCGCTTCCAGCTTCTGTTATGATGAGCTTCCCAAATGTGGAGACCGGCGGCTGAGACACTTATCGTTCAGCTAAAATAAAATCATCCGAGCCTCATTCACAGACTTTAACATTTCCACAATGCAGAAATTGAAATATAAGGTAACATAAGATGATTGTTTATTAACCCCCAAAGGGAAAATTCAGTGTTTCAGCAGCACAGGGCGAAGCAGATGATGAACAGAAATTAAAATAATAGATAAAAATAAATACACTTAAACAGAACTTAGAGCTCAGAGGGTGTGATAAAACCTGGAGGCTCCACAGACATTAACATCAGGGAAATGTGGCCGGCCAGTGGGTTTGTTAAGCTCTAAGAAGCTCCTTCATTTATGTTTTTTTTTGTTTTCTTTGTTTCTTATTCATCATTCTGCCAAATTACAGGAGGGAGAAATACAAAGCTGTTGAAGTTGTGCCTCTCTGTGCTTAATCAATGTTGTCCTTTTAAGAGCTCATATTTAATTTACACTCAGGTGCATGTCTTCATTTTTATTACTGCTATAGCACGTCTACAATCACAGGGTTCCCACGTGTCCTGGAAAACCTGGAAAATCTGGAAAATGATTGACCAATTTTCCAGTCATGGAAAACATACGGAAAATGAGGAAAAAAGTAAAATGTCCTGGAAAAGCTTGAATTGTCCTGGAAAATTATTTATCTTCCTTCTACCTTGGTAACTAGTTCACACTTAGCCATAAAATATGAGTATATAAAATAGTGCTAGTTAAGGATTTAAATATAAAAACTCAAAACAATGGTGAAAAAAATAAATATAAAAAAATGGCAAAATAAAATTTAGGCTACTTTAAAAGTAAATCAACAAAATATATTTATTAAAAAGCAGAGTAGATAAAGATTAAAAAAAAAAATAAGCATAAACTGTAAATTTATAATAGTGAGACACTACATAAAAGCCAGACTTAAAAGATAGCTAACATGTTCATGCCTGAGAGTTAGAAATAATTATATTTTAAGTTCAGAATGATGTGGAGGTAGCTAGAGATATTGGTCATCACCCTTTAATCTTGTTTTTTAGAAGGCTAGATTAACCTGAGAATTACCCAATACTGTAACTTCATCTGGTTTTGTGACACTGGAAAAGTGCTGGAAAATGATTTATGGAAAGAGTGGGAACCCTGAATCACCACAAATCAAGATTAAAAAGGGCCTACATACGTTTCTGTGCAAAATATATATAACATTTTTACATATGATTTCTGAAAGTGTGCCGTTAACCTGCAGTTATTTAAGTTTCATCTTTGTGATCAGGGCCTGCATCTGCCTGCGTGGCATTTATTTATGTAACAAAGATCTCCTCATTTTGGAAGTAATGACCCTTGATTATAAAGTCATAAATTCACTGGATAGATAAAATTTCAACCTGAATTAGTGGAAAGTATTTCTGAACATTTCGTATTCAAAATAAATGTATTTTTCATCTTTCTTTGTGAGCTGAATCAGACTTTTTCCACCATTTATCCACCGTTGACTTGGTGTTATTTTCAAGAGCTCAATTTCACCAAAATCTCGATCCATGAAATTCAGATGAATATGAAATCCGAACACGGTCTAACTGGACCTGGTCCGTCCCTCTCGTCGTTAGCAGACTCATAAATTGAACTGTAAGTTGATCTGCCTGGTTGTGGTGTCTGCTCATGTCGGGCCTGGAGTTTTTTAAGGTAACAGAGCGGCTCGATCTGACAGATGAACCAAGAAGTAACAAATCAGGGGAATCCATTTCCACCAAATGGAGCCGCAGAGACAAAAAGAAAACTTTAAAACAAACCACAGAAAAACTCTGAAGGAGCCATTCATCTCCCACACTCCTCCTCCAGCTCCTCCATGAAATCCTCCGCTGTCGGCCAATCCTGCGTCTCCTTCTTCCCTCCGCTCACTCCATCAACGTCGCTCAGCCGTTCAGTCGAGTCACGCCTGGTTCTTTTTGGAGTGTGGGTGTGTGTGGGTGTGTGTGTGTGTGTGTGTGGGTGTGTGGGAGAGTGTGTGTGTGTGTGGGTGTGTGGGAGAGTGTGTGTGTGCTGGATGGAGGCCACGCTGCAGACATACTCTGATCCTCTGCTGGGACTCTGGTTTGGCCGGAGCGTTCGCCTCGCCGCTCACCCTGACTCTGCCAACGGTCGATGAGCTGTGGAGAGAAACAGAAGAGGGGCGTCCTGTTTAGTTTCTTTCAGCTGCTGGAAGAGTTTCTGATCAAATAATGGAGCGTTAATATCACAGAGAAGTGGCTTTAACAGAGAGGCGCAGTAATGGGTCCTGAACCGTGGGAATCAATCAGTATTTCAGCTCGTCCTGCTCCATCAGCTCAAAGTCTGAGATTCATGAGTCAGACTTTGATAAATGGTCATAGGGATGCACGATATTATCGGTTTGATAACAGTACCGGCCAATATCAGCCTAAAATGTTAAGTATCGTATCAGCTAATATTGGCAGATATTTACAGTTGATGTATCTGCCACAAATAATGGCCATATATTGACTGGAATATTGTAAAATTACACAAATGTACAATATTGATGCACCTTCTCATCACTGCATGGATGCATTTAAAAATCAAGGGTTTCATTTAGCAAGAGTTAAATGCTTTTTTTCTTGTTTTACATCTGTTCTTCGTAAAAATATACTGTAACACTGAAGCTGATCTGCTTGTTCTGGGTGTGACTGGACCAATCAGCATCTTATTGCAGAGCTATGGGCGTGGTTTAGTCGTGCCAAAAGAGAGGAGTGACCGTGAGCCTGTGCACGATGGCGGTCGTGAAAAGATGTTGTTGATGCTGAAGCAGCAGTTTGATCACATCAGGGGACGAGTCGACTGATGTGGAGCCTTTGATGCCAATTATCATCTTCTGGATTTCACTGATTTTGTTTCAGCGTCAGAGTTTATAAGGTTAGTCAAGGCCGCACAAAGAACTGTCTGGGCCCCTGAGGGACCTGGCAGGGGCCCCTCTCAGATATGTAAACCCATCGGATCAGAAGCTCTAGTGCCTCTAATTCTGGCCAACATTGACCTCCTTGGCCTGGCCTTGAACAGCGAAGGCTATCCTTGAACTGGTTCCTTCTTTGTAGTCTCTTTTATTTTCTGCCATCCCAACTAGGGATGCACAGCGGCATCGGTTCAACATCAGTGTCATCACTCCTTTTTGCAAACATCAGCACATTTATGCCCCGTTCACACAACGTTGTCAACAGAAAGGTTTTTCCTTTGCGTTTTCGAAAGTGCTCCGCATTCACAGATCCACGAAAACGACTGAAAACGCTGTAGCGTGCATGCCAGGCCGGTAGATGGTGATGTTGGTTTGTAGTGAATCAGCGGTGTTACATCACGCTTACGCTTTCCGATGAAGACCAACTTTTCACAAACTACAATGGCGAGTGGACGCACGAAGACGCAGGAGTTGTTTGTGTGGACAACAAATCTGTCTGGATATTTTTGTCTGGATTACAAACCGAGCACAGTAAGCAGCACACATGTTGCTCAGTAGACGGCCGAAGCTGTTGTTGTTGTTGTTGTTGTTGTACAGTGCATGTGTTGACGTCAGCGTTTCTTGAATCTCGTCTACATGGAGTCGGATACGAATCCGTTTTCAAAACTTTCCACTCTGGACCCTGGTTTCAAAAGTTTGTGGATTCAGGCAGTCCGGGCACCGTTCTCGTGTAAACAGGAGGCGAAAACGCAATGAAAAGTCTCCGTTTTCAGCCATATTCGTATTCGTGTAAACGGGGCGTTAGGTGGCGTGGACAGACATATGTTTTCAAAGGTTTATTTGTTGCATCATGCCAATTTCATGCTGACATCTGGTGCACCTATCTGCTGTTTTATTTAGGGCGGTAAAATATTTTCGGACACACTGTGATCTGTTCTCAGAATCAGACAGGAGAGAGAATATTGCAACTGACCCTTTGTTAAGCTCCTTAGCTACTGTAACTGACAGATTCTGTCGTAGCTTATGAAAGCCTTTTAGGAATGAAATTGATATCTGTGATATCAATACTAGTACTCTAATTTGGAGAACATGTACTCAATTTTGGTCAACTAGTGCGCGAGTAGACTTTACTAGTGGAGCAAAAAGTGTCACAAGTACTACTACTAGACTGTTTTTGCTCTACTAGTAATACTAATAGACTTACAAAATGTTACCAGTAAAAACTCAAAAAAGTAACACAAAACTGTGTACTAGTAGGCAAGTTTGCTTTACTGGTAAGCAAAATGGTAAGATAATGGGAACCCTGAATTTGCTTTCCCCGCCCCCTTATTAGCATATGAGGCTCACTTGTTGTACTAATGAACATTTTTAAGTCTACTTGTAGTATTAGTAGAGCCAAAACAGTCCACTAGTAGTATTAGTGACAGTTTTTGCTTCACTAGTAAAGTCTACTCATGCACTTGTTGACCAAAGTTGAGTTACATGTACTTCAGTTTTGAGTACTAGTAAAGCTGAAGTATGGTGAATATCACTAATATCAATTTTATTCCCAAAGACTTTCCATAGTTAGCTGGCCTCTCTCCCTTTTGAAACCATTCAGATAAGTAATCTAGGGCATGCGTGCTTTAAAAGTGATCACAAGAATCTTCAAATCAAGTCAGAAGCAAACAGGACACGAGCGAGGAGAAGGTGAAGTGATGTCTGTTCAGACCGGTTAAGGCCAGTTACCTGGTGCTGTTGTCATTACAGCTCAGAGCTAATAATCAGAGATGATGAACCTGACGCTCTGACAGAAACACACCCCCTGTCTGTTGTTATTCCTGAGCGCCGTGCAGTTGTTCAGCTCTTGTGAGTGATCTCCTCTTTGGTCTTTTTTTAATTTCCAGAGCGCTGCAGCAGGTGTTTAAACCTCGGCTCGATTCTCTCAGCGTGAGTCTGTTTCTCTGTTTCAGTTCACTGAGAGCGTGAAGACGTCCGAGCGAGCGTCTGCTTTACAGCTCAGAGTAAATCACCTCACTCCAAATACATCTGCACTCACAAATCCCGCATGGTGTGGGACCTCACAAACATAAAACTGCAGGTTGGCTGAAAACAAAGTGATTCAGGTGTTAAAGCAAATGTCAGCTTGTCGCGGCCCTCTGTGGATTTACATCAGTGTTCATTCTGTTGACTAATTATTTTCATCATAGTTTTCGTCAACAACTTTTTTTCCCCTGATGAAAACTAGACAGTAACTAATAAAAACAAGTGCACATGGACAAAAACTCAAACTTAATAAACTGACATTTTCATCAAAAAATAAAAACTAGACTAAAATGTTTGACAGAGACTTAATCCAATCAGACCTAATTTGGTCATGTAGAAAGTAGAGACAAGTTAGGAATATATCCAATCACAGCTACTTTGGTTGTGTGGAAAGGTTGGATGAGTTCAGAGGGACATCCAATCACAGCTGCCTTAGCTTGGTGGTGGTGGGATAAGTTGTGGAGCGATCCAATCAGAGCTCCTCTCTTTATGAATTGATATATTCATGTAGAGCAGGTTCACTGTTTGTTGTCAGTTCTGGTATTGTAACTGAGATGCTCTGCCAGGTAGCCTAAATAAAGGTGACTGCATTTCACACAAAAGTTCAATTTGTTTCTGTTCATTTATACATTCAGACTTTACTAGCATTCAATAAAGGGTTATTAGATGTTTGATTTTATCCAAGTGTAAAACATGACTTCAGAAATTCAAGGAAACATAAAAATGCCTTACCCTTTACACTTCATATTTTAGTCGACTACATTTACAGTAGGGCTGGTTTGATTCCCAGGTCGGGCAGGGCCTTTCTGTGAGAAGTTTGCATGTTCTTCCTGGGCATGCGTGGGTTCTCTCTGGGCACTCCAGCTTCTTCCCACAGACCAAAAACATACCCTTAGATATGAGCGTGAATGGTTATCTGTCTCTCTATGTTGCCCTGCAATTGGCTGACGACAGGTTCAGGGTGCACCCCACCTCTCACCCGATGACAGCTGGGATAGGCTCCAGCCCCACCGCGACCCCAAAAAGGATAAGCAGTATAGAAAATGAATGAATACATTTACCGCAGATTTCATCGACTAGAATGTTGTGAAATTTTATCAGCTAAAACTAGACTAAAATTAAAACAGTTTAGATGACTAAATTATGACTAAAACTAAAAGATATTTTAGGCAAACTAAAACTAAAACTAAATTAAAAAGTGCTGTCAACATTAACACTGATGCTTTTATGGGCTTCACTCGGTCATCATGGAGCCCCCGTGTCTTCTCTCTAACCGTCGTAGCCTTCGAGTCCCGTCTCCATCTCTGAGGCTGGACGCTGCACCTCTCCCGTCCTCCTGTTTTAATCCCTCTGTGGGGATGAATGAGAGGAGCAGAGGTGTGGACACAGAGGAGCAGGAATTGACCGTCTGATCCTCCGCAGGGACAAAGACAAATGGTCTTAAAGTGGCGACAACACTGCGGCGTGGCGAGTCCCTGCGGTGGCCCCAGACAGGCTTCAGTAAAGTGGGAACACGGGTGGCGACACGCAGCAGCTGACAGAGGACATGACAGGGCAGTCTGTTTAGAGAGCGACGGGAATGTGGACACACACTCACTAATCAGGCCTCAGCCCGGGACTGTGGGGCTGACCGAGGGCCTGCTGTCCTCACAGTGGAGCTCTGAGCAGGTACCGACCGGCCCAGGGGACGAGGTGACCGTCATCAGGCCTGCTGAGTCTCTGCTCCGTCCACGGTGTGGCAGAAATATTTAAGACGTCTCCAAAATCTGCTGAAAATAAACACGAAGGACGTCATTGTTGACGTCTGCTCCAAGCAAACACTAAGAGACTCAAGCTTTACATTTGTGTAAACTCCTGAAAAAGACTTTATTTCAGTGGAGTGTTTCTCTCCTTTAATAATTATAGCTGATATTATATATTACTTTCCTTCTTACTTTGTTTATTTATCTCAAACTTAAAAAAACAAACAACAAAACAACATTTCAGTGGTGGACAAAGTACACACCTCCATGACCTGAGTGAAAGTCTAGATACTCCTGGTCAAATATTACTACAACACAAGTGAAAAGTTGTTCAGTCAAAGTTTTACTGAAGTTAAAGTACTGCAGTCCCTGCTTTTGAAAATACTTAAGTATTTAAAGTTCATTTTCATCTTAATGTCAATGCGTTATTATATTGTTGCCACAATGAATTTACAGAAATGACTGAAACAACCTACTGAACCTGTAGGATAAAAAGCTTGTGAAATCTGCAATGAAGCTTATAGACATGATGAACCGTTATCTGAGCATCGTTAGCTCAAGGTTTACCTGCCTGATCTGAGTAGCGCATGTGCGAGGTACAGGTACGACATCACCACTTGAAGAAATTGCACACAGATCGATTTTAGAAGAGAAAAGAAATTTAATCCACTGACTTCAAAGATATACTTAAAAGTAGTGGATGTAGTGTAGTTAAAAGTATAATATTTGTCTTCAGGTGGAGTGGAGTAAAAGTTTGAGAAGGAACAGAATAAAGCAAAGAGCTTATCTGGTCTAATACTGAAATATACTTCAATACCAGCTGTCATTATTCATAGAAACAATATAAATACATGGGCAATAACCTCATTTTACACACTACAGTCAATCTTCATCCATAAATAAATCTCTGCAAGCACAACCTCATTCTTCATTTAAACCTTGTTTGAAATCCTGATTAGTCACCTTTACAACAAGATACAACCTTTAAGTATCATTTATTAGTGGATCAAGCAGAGCAGCTAAACGTGTGACTAGTGCCCAAAAAAAAGGCCAAAATCTGCTGCAATATTCCTCCGTTGGTATTGAGATTAAGAATCAGTTTAATTGCAGTGTTAATTTAGACAGCATTTTGTAATTTAGTTTTTGTTTTAGTCTTTTGCCTGAAATATCTTTTAGTTTTAGTCATAATTTAGTCATCTGAATTGTGTTAATTTTAGTCTAGTTTTAGACGATGAAATCTGCTGTAAATGTAGTCGACTAAAATATGAAGTGTAAAGGGTAAGGCATTTTTTATGTTTCCTTGAATTTCTGAAGTCATGTTTCACACTTGTATAAAATCAAACATCTAATAACCCTTTATTGAATGCTAGTAAAGTCTGAATGTATAAATGAACAGAAACAAATTGAACTTTTGTGTGAAATGCAGTCACCTTTATTTAGGCTACCTGGCAGAGCATCTCAGTTACAATACCAGAACTGACAACAAACAGTGAACCTGCTCTACATGAATATATCAATTCATAAAGAGAGGAGCTCTGATTGGATCGCTCCACAACTTATCCCACCACCACCAAGCTAAGGCAGCTGTGATTGGATGTCCCTCTGAACTCATCCAACCTTTCCACCAACCAAAGTAGCTGTGATTGGATATATTCCTAACTTGTCCCTACTTTCTACATGACCAAATTAGGTCTGATTGGATTAAGTCTCTGTCAAACATTTTAGTCTAGTTTTTATTTGTTGATGCCAGATTGAAATAAGCAACCAGGTCGATAAAAACAAGTCCAAAACAAGCAACCTCCATCTATTTTTAAAGCGATATTTACTTTTTTTAATGAGAGAAATCTACATAAAACGTGTTTTGATTTTCATCGACATTAAATTTCAATTTCACAGTGACATATTTTCTTATTTGGCTCTTAATTGACTTCTTAAACATCCTTTTCTTTATACAGAAGTGAAGGGAGGGGGTACTGTGATTTATTACTGTTATCACTAAACAGTCTGTCTAACCTTGATTTTTCTAACCAAACAGACATAGTCAGGCTTTTATCTAAGTTTATGTTGATCCTCTACAGCTTTATTATGGTAAAAAACAGCAACAGCTACATTAAAAATACATTTAATTCTGGCTATAAGGATTTCCTTTTTGTGGAAACATCATTTTTGCCTCTTTTTACAGTCAAATTTACATTTGTGTTTGGAGTGGGAAAAAACAGTTTGTGTAACCTCTGAACTGAGTTTATATTAGTGGAGTTTTTTATTTCTCTAGAGTATTTTTAAGAAACCAAAGTCTGCTGTTGTGTCCCATTCCTGTCTCCCCGCAGAATCATCCACACTGTTCAGAGCCTGAAACCGAAACAACAACCAATTAGAAAGACTTAAAATGGGGGTGGAGTTTAAAACTCAGGTGTCTTTATTAAAAAAAGAAATCAATGAAGTCTGACCCTCATCAATACTGCTATCATCAAGCCAACAAAACATAACATTATCACCCCGCAGGGACCACGCTCATCACTTCCTGCAGGAATTAGCTCGGCCTGCATCAGCACTGAGCTGCAGCTTAACCTCAGAGGCCAGAGCCCACCTTTCAGTCTCTGACTTTACAAACAAATGCACCGATAACTCGGTGCTGCTGCAGGACTGAAGCTCTCACAGGTCACTGAAACAAACTCAATAACTCTGCTGCAGGACTGAAGCTCTCACAGGTCACTGATACAAACTCAATAACTCTGCTGCAGGACTGAAGCTCTCACAGGTCACTGATACAAACTCAATAACTCTGCTGCAGGACTGAAGCTCTCACAGGTCACTGATACAAACTCATGATAACTCTGCTGCAGGACTGAAGCTCTCACAGGTCACTGAAACAAACTCACTGATAACTGCTGCAGGACTGAAGCTCTCACAGGTCACTGAAACAAACTCAATAACTCTGCTGCAGGACTGAAGCTCTCACAGGTCACTGAAACAAACTCAATAACTCTGCTGCAGGACTGAAGCTCTCACAGGTCACTGAAACAAACTCAATAACTCTGCTGCAGGACTAAAGCTCTCACAGGTCACTGAAACAAACTCACTGATAACTCTGCTGCAGGACTGAAGCTCTCACAGGTCACTGAAACAAACTCAATAACTCTGCTGCAGGACTAAAGCTCTCACAGGTCACTGATACAAACTCACTGATAACTCTGCTGCAGGACTGAAGCTCTCACAGGTCACTGATACAAACTCAATAACTCTGCTGCAGGACTGAAGCTCTCACAGGTCACTGATACAAACTCAATAACTCTGCTGCAGGACTGAAGCTCTCACAGGTCACTGAAACAAACTCAATAACTCTGCTGCAGGACTGAAGCTCTCACAGGTCACTGAAACAAACTCAATAACTCTGCTGCAGGACTAAAGCTCTCACAGGTCACTGATACAAACTCAGTAACTCTGCTGCAGGACTAAAGCTCTCACAGGTCACTGAAACAAACTCAATAACTCTGCTGCAGGACTGAAGCTCTCACAGGTCACTGCTGCAGCAGGACAGACATCCTCCCCATCTGTTCCTGCAGCCTCAAAGTGCCCCAAAGTTTGTGGTCCTGTTGGTTATCATATCAGTCCAGTGGTGAAATCTGTAGTTGACAAGATGTCAGGTAAATAGCTTAATTTAACAATCAAACATTGTATGTCATGATGCCTTCAAGGTCTTCAGAAAAATGAAAATTAGGCGACTGTAGGAGGTATCATGATGTGTTCAAATGCTTCATCTAGATAAAAGAAAATAAATGCAGTTGTTTGGAATTTGAATTGAAATGTGTTCATTTGTTCAATTTAAAAACACAAGAAAATGAAAACAGGATAAATAAATATACAAATATGCACATAAAAATAAGTACATGGGTCAGTTTTTACTTTAGAGTAAATATAAGCATTTGTGGATAAAAACGTATTTTAAAAATATGTTGAAAATAAGTAAATAAATATGGCTAAGGAATAAAATAATGGATCATTTAAAAAAAAGGGATATTTATGGATATGTGTATATATATATATATATATATACATATATAAATACACACACATATATGTGTGTGTGTATTTGTATATATATATACATATATGTATATATATATAAATACATATATATGTATATATATATATATACATTTATATGTACATACATATATATATAAATACATATATATAAAAGCAATAGATCCTTTTAAAGATATGTAAAAATATATAGGAGTTCACATAAACATGTCATCATTTTATAATTACGTAAAAAATGAAATATGTCTTTGAAAATAAAGGAATAGATTATTTAAAACCAAATGACATATAAATGAATATGGGCATTAAAATAAATTAATAAATTATTTTAAAAATATGCAAAAACAGAAATATGGACATAAAAATAAAGAAACTGATCATTTGAAACAATGTATGAATATATAAATATGCATCTAAAAATCAAAACATGGATAGATAAAAATATGTGAAATCATACAAGTATGCGCACAAAAAGAGAGCAACTGATCCTTTCAATATTTAAAATTTATATTTTATAGAAAAATATTGAAAAATCAATCAATCAAACAAACTTTATTTATATAGCACTTTTCATGTAAAGAATGTAGCGCAAATTGCTTTACAGACAGATAAATTAAAATAAAATAAAAGGAAGTATGACCTGAACCCACCCCACAATCCATACACAATATTAGTAAAATTCATAATAAATGAAGGACAATAGTGGATTAGGAACATTGTTGTACCCGGTAGGAAACGACATCTTAAAAGTTTAAAATGAGTGAACACTGGAGGTTAGGTTAAAGTGTAAAATTAGATATATCATAAAATAAAATAAAACTAACATAATAATAATAATAATAAAAGGGCGCTGTAATAATAATAATTCAGGTAAAAGCCAGACTTAAAAGGTAGGTCTTGAGTTTGTTCTTAAAAACATTAACATGAGGTGCAGCCCTCAGGTCTTCAGGCTCTTCCATAGGCGGGGCCGCAGTGATTAAAAAGATGATTCACCAAAAGTTTTTGTTTTAACTTTGGGGACTGTCAACAGAAAACTTCCTGAGGACCTGAGGGCTCTAATGGGCTCATATGATGAAAGCAAATCAGATAATTAAGAAGGACCAAGACCATTAAGAGCTTTAAAAAGCAGTAAAATAATCTTAAAATCTACTCTGAAAGAGACGGGGAGCCAATGCAGAGACCTTAAAATCGGTGTAGTATGGGCTTCAGGAGCTGAAGATGGGAGATTTTCTTTTTTGGAAGACCAGAGAGAAGAGCGTTACAGTAATCTATTCTACAGGTGATAAAAGCATGAATAAGAGTCTCTGCATTGGCTCGCACTTGGGCAATGTTCTTTAAATGATAAAAAGCTTTCCTGGTGATGTCCCTGATGTGTGGCTCAAAACTAAGATCTGAATCACATAAAACCCCTAAATCTTTATTCTGCCCACACGGGTTAAAAGGTAACACTTTGAGTTTGCTGAACAGTTTCTCTCTCTTGACCCCTGAACCAATGACTAAAACCTGAGTTTTGTCCTGGTTGGGATGTAAAAAGTTCTCTGCCATCCATGATTTAGTATCTAAAATACAGTTAGGGAATCGAGTGGCCCTGTGTCATCAGGAGACACAGCGACGTAAAGCTGAGTGTGGTCAGCGTAGCCACCTGTTGAAACTCCCTAATGAAGGCATGTAAAGATTTAAAGGGCCTAATGTTGAACCTTGGGGAACACCACACTTAATGCCATAACATTTTCATGAGTGATGGTTCACATAAAACTTTCTATGGCTAAGATAAGATTTAAACCAGTTAAAAACAGTGCCAGAGATGCCAATAAAATCATGGAGTCTATTTAAAAGGACTTTGTGGTCGACTGTGTCAAACGCGGTGCTCAGATCCAATAAAACTAAAACAGACAGTAATTTATTATCAGCGTTGGACCTGAGGTCATTAACAATTTTGACCAGAGCAGTCTCTGTACTGTGATTTTTCCTAAAACCAGATTGAGACATTTCATCAATATTTCTAAGATTAATAAAATCATTTAACTGGTTTAAAACTCTTTTCTTAAATTTTACTTAAAAATGCAAATTGGATACAGGTCTAAAATTATCAGCTACTGCTGTATCCAAATTGCTTCTCTTCTTGAGGGTTTTATAATGGAAGTTTTAAAAGCAGAGGGGAATACACCTGTCTGAAGAGAATAATTTAAAATGGTAAGAAAATCATGTTTAAAACAGTCGTACAAATTTTTAAAAAAGGGATGCTGGGTTGGGGTCTAAAAGGCAGGTAGCATCAACCAAAACTCTCCAGCGTTTCCTCATTTAAAACAAAGACTCTGAAGAGTTAAAATTTAAAGGCTGAGAAAGTAAAGGTTTGATCTGATAAAGTCTATTTAAGCAATGGATCATTTTAAAAATGGGTAAACATAAACTAGGAATAGATCATTTTAAAGTCTTTATAATTTAGTACCTCCAGTTTTACGCATTTCAGTCCAGTTGAAATGTTTTGCGGCCTCTTCTTTAGTCCAAAAAGGAAGAGCATCTGTGACGGCATGAAGACCAAGAGCACTGAGTATCATTAAAACAATTAACCCTTTGTGTTTCAGTGAGATCATGATCCCTGTCCTGTGTTTCAGTAAAGTAATGAACCCTGTCCTGTCTGTTTCAGATGGTGTTGCTGGCCCGCTGTGAGGGTCACTGCAGCCACACCACTCGCTCGGACCCTCTCATCTCCTTCAGCTCGGTGCTCAAACAGCCCTTTAAGAGCACCTGCTCCTGCTGCCGGCCGCACACCTCCAAGCTGAAGGCTGTGAGGCTCCGCTGCGCCGGCGGGACTCGGATCACCGCCACCTACAGGTACATCCTGGCCTGTAACTGCGAGGAGTGCAGCTGAGCGGGACGGGGCGGCCCCCCCACGCCCTGGAGACTGTAAAGAATTTTGAGGGTCCTGTCGGCCCGGCCCGGGATCCTAACGCTGCCCAGAGGTTTGACCATCAGACGCTCGCCGTGATGGTTGTTTTTGTGGAGACACTGAGCGCTGCTTCACAAACGAACATGATCCCTCTCCTCTCTGTGCCTCAGACCTTCGCTCAGCCCCCAGGGGCCTCAAAACAGCCCTCATTACAGGCCCCGTAATTCATAACACATGCTCACAGACCGCAGAGCAGAGCGAGAGGCCGCCGCTCCACAAAAACACCACCAAGCATCTGAGGACCAATCAGCACGGCCAGGATCTGCTGAGAGGCACCTGCGCCCAATAACGTTTTACTCGCTCCCTGCGGACGTGTAAAACGTGGGCGAGGCCGACGGAGGGCTCGCCGAGCGGACGATAAACGGCGGGAGGCTGATGGAGCAAAGCAATGATCCATGTTCAGTGAAGTCAAACCTCCGTGACGGCGTCTTCATTCAGCCTGCAGCTCCTGCTTCTGCCCGCCATGATGGCGTGTTCGGTGTTTTTGTCCAAACTGTCTGAATCACCTGTAGACCTGCGATCTTCCTCAACTCTGAAATCTAACTCATCCAGTCTGTGTGCCGCCATCACGCTGTTACCTGAATAAAGAATGAACCATCAGCCTCAGGAATGTCCTTATTTTGTCTTTAAACTAAAATGTTCTTCAAACAGGAACATTTCATTTAGTCCAAACTCCATGATGGAGGTTTATGGAGCAGAAACGAAAAAGCTGTTCAGATTATTTCAGCAGGAGGTAACTCAGAGTTAGCTAGCTCCAAATACAGAAAGTGAGAGTTCAAGCTCCACAGAGGTTTAGTGATGCTCTCCTTGATTTATGTGGTTTGAATTTCAACAAGTTTTTAATATTGTTTAATTTGTTTTTTTTTTTTCAGTTAAGGAGCTGCAGCCCAAACTGACTTCATGCTTTGACTTGACTTTGGTTCAATTAAGGAGCTTTTTAAAGAGCCATCGTTCTGCTTTGTGAGTGATATAAACCCACTTCTATGCACAAGACAAGAACCAGAATCAGGACTTCTCCCTCTGACCCTCTCAGCAGCTCCAGCCCCTGAATCTGAATAGACCCACCAGTCTGACGTCTTACCCTTTAGCAGTTTATGTTCAAATGAATGTAGAGCCATTGACAACATGGTGCTATCATGGAGCCAGTGTTAACTTTGACATCACTTTTTAATTTAGTTTTAGTTTTAGTCTTTCCCCTAAAATATCTTTTAGTTTTAGTCATAATTTAGTCATCTAAATTATTAATTTTAGTCTAGTTTTAGTTGATGAAATCTGCTGTAAATGTAGTCGACTAAAATATGAAGTGTAAAGGGTAAGGCATCTTTTATGTTTCCTTGAATTTCTGAAGTCATGTTTTACACTTGGATAAAATCAAACATCTAATAACCCTTTACTGAATGCTAGTAAAGTCTGAATGTATAAATGAACAGAAACAAATTGAACTTTTGTGTGAAATGCAGTCACCTTTATTTAGGCTACCTGGCAGAGCATCTCAGTTACAATACCAGAACTGACAACAAACAGTGAACCTGCTCTACATGAATATATCAATTCATAAAGAGAGGAGCTCTGATTGGATCGCTCCACAACTTATCCCACCACCACCAAGCTAAGGCAGCTGTGATTGGATGTCCCTCTGAACTCATCCAACCTTTCCACACAACCAAAGTAGCTGTGATTGGATATATTCCTAACTTGTCCCTACTTTCTAATAATTTAATAAAAAAATTAGTCAACAAAATGAACACTGCATGGAGCAGTGCTGGACTTACCGTTTACAACAGAGAAGAGCAGTCTAAGCCCATTGGCTCAGGGTATCAGATCCAGTGCAGAGCCGAGATTGTAGAATGAATCCTGAGTTGTTGACAACATGATGCTGAGAAGTGCTGGACTGACCCATAACCACAGGGTGGACCTGTCAACCAATCAGAGGAGACTCTGCCCACATGGGCAGGTCTGCCTTAAAGAGCCGTTCACCTTAACTCGGGTTCAGGTCTTTATTTTTATGACTTCTAGAGCTTGTCACTCACTGAGTGTAGATCAGAGTGGGTGCTTCGGTGGCTTAATCTGGCAGTGTGCTCTAACATCGGTCCGAAGGTCGAGGGTTCCAGCCCGACTCGTTATCTTATCCAGTGAAGTGCTTATGCAGAGTCAGCATGTTTAACGAACGCCCTTTAGGAACTCCAGCAGGATAAAAACAAACTTTCACAGCGTGGGACAGTCGAGTCTGGAGTCCTGGACGTAGAACATGTTCGAAAGCCTGAGCTCAGGGAGTCTGGTCCAGGTTTGAAGGATTTGTTTTGAACAACAAATCAGCTGCAACAAACTAAAGTGGGGTCCACACATCAGGATGTTCTAAATCAGCAGAGATCAGGGTTCCCACACGTCCTGGAAAACCTGGAAAACCTGGAAAATGATTGACCAATTTTCCAGTCATAGAAAACATATGGAAAATGAGTGGAAAAGTTAAATATCCTGGAAAAGCTTTTATTTTCCTGGAAAATTATTGATCTCCCTTCTACCTTGTTAGTGAACAACAATGGAACATAGGAAATGAAGTAAAAATGCTCTTTTTGTAATTTATGCACATTTAGCCATAAAATATAAGTAGATAAAAGAATGCAAGTTAAGGATTAAAGTATAAAGACTCAAAACAGTGGTGACAAAAATAAAAAATAAAAATGGCAAAATAAAATTTAGGCTACTTAAACAGTAAATCAACAAAATATATTTATAACAAAGCAGAGTAAATAAAGATAAAAGAAAATAAGTATAAACCATTAATTTATAATAATGAGACACTACATAAAAGCCAGACTAAAAAGATAGCTAGAAGACAGATTTCATGCCCGAGAGTTAGAAATACATACATTTTAAGTTCAACATGATACGGTGGAGCTAACTAGAGATATTGGTCATCAACCTTTAA
The DNA here is from genome assembly GCA_037902135.1 of Cetoscarus ocellatus. NCBI lineage: Eukaryota > Metazoa > Chordata > Actinopteri > Labriformes > Labridae > Cetoscarus > Cetoscarus ocellatus. The sequence continues at coordinate 752,438 of JBAMNC010001296.1, forward strand.
ACTTGTTTTTAGAAGGTTAGATTAACCTGAGAATTGCCCACACCAATATTGGGGGTGTTGAAAACATCCTGGAAAAGTCCTGGAAAATTATTTCTAGAAATAAGTGGGAACCCTGGAGATGTTTTATCTGTTAGAGAGCCCACACATGAAGATAAAAATCAGACACCGAACAGTTTTAATCATACTGTGTGTGGTGTGCTACGATAATCTGAACACAGCACACACTGAACCATTCTGTCCCTCCACCGATCTAGAATCTAGTCCTCCAAGACAGAAATCTGATCAAACCTGATCTAACAAAAACCAAGAAGAAACATAGAAACAACCGGAAAACACAACATGGAAGAGGACATACGAGGAGAGGGAGTGATGGTGGTCTTGGGACTATTTTTGAACTAAAAAAAGAAAAGACTGTGGAAAAAATCCTGGAGACAGCGTGAACACGTGAGCTGGTCCTCCATTTCTGAGCTCCCCCCAACTTTATGTTTCAGGTCGGCCATCTTTGGTTTTATTTACGCCTGCTTCCTTATTCCTCAGTCAGCTCACTTCTTGATTGGCTACATTCATGTCACAATTCACAGAGTCATGACTCGGGAGTCGTCGGCTTTCCCCACACACATGAAGATTTTTGGTTGTAAATATTGAACAAGTTTAATATTTACGATTGTCGGCCCCGACCCTTTTCAGAGCCAATTATCGGGACAAACTCACTCTGAACACCTCGGACCACAGGATCATCTGATAGGATAATCTCATAAAACAGAAGATAATCTGGAGTTTGCCGTCCATGGTTGGGACAAAAACAGCCCAATAATCTCTATGTGTGTACCCCACTTTAAAAAAGTGCTCAGATCAGACGAGAAAAAGGGCTGAAAGATTTATCATTATCTGATTGAAATCGCAAATTCAGACAACGCAATAATGTGTTCGCCAAAGCTGCAATTTTTTGCAGCGTTCCTTACTGACCCAGGATCTGTTGTGTCAACTATTTTACAAATTTGCAGGTAATTTGAATTTAGATGATAAATAATGTGTTATGTGCTTTTGATCATTGATTTCCTTACTGTTGTCTATACTGTAAACATGGTGAATACTGCACTGAAGCTTGATTTAAAGAAAATCGTGAATGGAATTGAAACTGCAATATCTGCTAGAAAAATCGCAATTCGATCTTTTCCTGAAATCGTTCAGCCCTAGATCAGACCCAGAATCTGGTTTTAGATTGTGTTCTGTATAGCTGGTTCTGCTAGACTGGATCAGTTTGTCCAGTCCTGGTTTTTATCCTGATAGTTTTAAACAGGGATGGGCAACTGGAAGCCCAGGGGCCAAATTTGACCCTTTAGTCACTCAATGTGGCCCAAATTCAGAGAACGAAGAAATCTGCAGCTGAAGACTTCGGTGGAGGTCTCACAACTGTTCACACATCAAATCAAACTGTTAGAATATGCAGAGTTTTTATACATGTCACAAAAACATTTCTGTAAATAATCATCTTTAAGGTCTTGTATGTGGCTCTAAATTTATCAAAATAAGTGACAATGGTCACAATCAGTCGAGTAATTTGTTCATCACACTGAAAAAGAAGTTCAAACAGGTTTTAATTCAGATTTTAGTTTGTTTTAATGAAGATTAAAACCCACCAACAAACACTGACACACTAAAATGCTTCAAACTCTTTTGTTGTTGATCGTAACTTTTTTAAAGTCTTGTTGAATGTTTCCTTCAATTTCAAAAATTCAGCTCCTGGCAGAGGGAACAGAGTCTCTGTGGCCTGTCCTTGATTTAAAACCATCTGACCGTCATCAAGTCTTCGTCTGCTGCTCCAATAAATCTCCAAACATCATCATAAACTTTCAAAGACATAAAAATGTGAGACGAGGGGTCCACGCTGTCTGTGACGAGGATGAGCCAGGTCTGAACATGTCCACATGGATCAGTGAGACATCTCACTTACCAGACTGTGAAAACTACACCCTCAGAGTTAAACTGGTGTTCAGGCGTCTGCGGCGTGTAAAACCCTCTCTCTGTGAACCGTTCAATACGACCGCCGCCGACAGCCGGGCCGCCGCCTCGCACGTGACGTTAATAAAACAGTTTTTCATCGACTCCAGGGATTAATCTGCCCCCCCGAGCCGCCTGCTCCGCCTGTGAGCCCGCTCATCACACACTCCAACACACACCAACACTAAAACACACACTCCAACACACACTACAACACACACCAACACTAAAACACACACTCCAACACACACTCCAACACACACCAACACTAAAACACACACTCCAACACACACCAACACTAAAACACACACTACAACACACACCAACACTAAAACACACACTCCAACACACACCAACACTAAAACACACACTCCAACACACACCAACACACACCAACACTAAGACACACACTCCAACACACACCAACACACACCAACACTAAAACACACACTCCAACACACACCAACACTAAAACACACACTCCACCACACACCAACACTAAAACACACACTACAACACACACCAACACTAAAACACACACTCCAACACACACCAACACTAAAACACACACTCCAACACACTCCAACACACACCAACACTAAGACACACACTCCAACACACACCAACACACACCAACACTAAAACACACACTCCAACACACACCAACACTAAAACACACACTCCACCACACACCAACACTAAGACACACACTCCAACACACACCAACACTAAGACACACACTCCAACACACACCAACACTAAAACACACACTCCAACACACACTCCAACACAGACCAACACACACCAACACTAAGACACACACTCCAACACACACCAACACTAAAACACACACTCCAACACACACCAACACTAAGACACACACTCCAACACACACCAACACTAAAACACACACTCCAACACACACCAACACTAAAACACACACACCAACACACACCAACACTAAAACACACACTCCAACACACACCAACACTAAAACACACACTCCAACACACACCAACACTAAAACACACACTCCAACACACACTCCAACACACACCAACACTAAAACACACACTCCAACACACACTCCAACACACTCCAACACACACCAACACACACCAACACTAAGACACACACTCCAACACACACCAACACTAAAACACACACTCCAACACACTCCAACACACACCAACACACACCAACACTAAAACACACACTCCAACACACACCAACACTAAGACACACACTCCAACACACACACCAACACTAAAACACACACTCCAACACACACCAACACTAAAACACACACACCAACACACACCAACACTAAGACACACACTCCAACACACACCAACACTAAAACACACACTCCAACACACACCAACACTAAGACACACACTCCAACACACACCAACACTAAAACACACACTCCAACACACACCAACACTAAAACACACACTCCAATACACACCAACACTAAGACACACACTCCAACACACACCAACACTAAAACACACACTCCAACACACACCAACACTAAAACACACACACCAACACACACCAACACTAAGACACACACTCCAACACACACCAACACACACCAACACTAAAACACACACTCCAACACACACCAACACTAAAACACACACACCAACACTAAGACACACACTCCAACACACACCAACACTAAAACACACACTCCAACACACACCAACACTAAAACACACACACCAACACACACCAACACTAAAACATAACCAACACTAAAACACACACACTAACACACACCAACACTAAAACACACACTCCAACACTAAAACACACACACTAACACACACCAACACTAAGACACACACTCCAACACACACCAACACTAAGACACACACTCCAACACACTCCAACACACACCAACACTAAGACACACACTCCAACACACACCAACACACACCAACACTAAAACACACACTCCAACACACACCAACACTAAAACACACACTCCAACACACACCAACACTAAGACACACACTCCAACACACACCAACACTAAAACACACACTCCAACACACACTACAACACAGACCAACACACACCAACACTAAGACACACACTCCAACACACACCAACACTAAAACACACACTCCAACACACACCAACACTAAGACACACACTCCAACACACACCAACACTAAAACACACACTCCAACACACACCAACACTAAAACACACACTCCAATACACACCAACACTAAGACACACACTCCAACACACACCAACACTAAAACACACACTCCAACACACACCAACACTAAAACACACACACCAACACACACCAACACTAAGACACACACTCCAACACACACCAACACACACCAACACTAAAACACACACTCCAACACACACCAACACTAAGACACACACTCCAACACACACCAACACTAAAACACACACTCCAACACACACCAACACTAAAACACACACACCAACACTAAGACACACACTCCAACACACACCAACACTAAAACACACACCCCAACACACACCAACACTAAAACACACACACCAACACACACCAACACTAAGACACACACTCCAACACACACCAACACTAAAACACACACTCCAACACACACCAACACTAAAACACACACACCAACACACACCAACACTAAGACACACACTCCAACACACACCAACACTAAAACACACACACCAACACACACCAACACACACCAACACTAAAACACACACTCCAACACACACCAACACTAAGACACACACTCCAACACACACCAACACTAAAACACACACTCCAACACACACCAACACACACCAACACTAAAACACACACTCCAACACACACCAACACTAAGACACACACTCCAACACACACCAACACTAAAACACACACTCCAACACACACCAACACTAAGACACACACTCCAACACACACCAACACTAAAACACACACTCCATCACACACCAACACTAAAACACACACACCAACACTAAGACACACACTCCAACACACACCAACACTAAGACACACACTCCAACACACACCAACACTAAGACACACACTCCAACACACACCAACACTAAGACACACACTCCAACACACACCAACACTAAAACACACACTCCAACACACACCAACACTAAGACACACACTCCAACACACACCAACACTAAGACACACACTCCAACACACACCAACACTAAAACACACACTACAACACACACCAACACTAAGACACACACTCCAACACACACCAACACTAAGACACACACTCCAACACACACCAACACTAAAACACACACTCCAACACACACCAACACTAAAACACACACACCAACACACACTTACACTAAAACACACACTCCAACACACACTCCAACACACACCAACACTAAAACACACTCACCAACACACACTTACACTAAAACACACACTCCAACACACACTCCAACACACACCAACACTAAAACACACACTCCAACACACACCAACACTAAGACACACACTCCAACACACACCAACACTAAGACACACACTACAACACACACTAACACTAAGACACACACTCCAACACACACCAACACTAAAACACACACTCCACCACACACCAACACTAAAACACACTCACCAACACACACCAACACTAAGACACACACTCCAACACACACCAACACTAAGACACACACTCCAACACACACCAACACTAAAACACACACTACAACACACACCAACACTAAGACACACACTCCAACACACACCAACACTAAAACACACACTCCAACACACACCAACACTAAAACACACACTCCAACACACACCAACACTAAAACACACACTCCAACACACACTAACACTAAGACACACACTTACTATCCAAGTTTCCTCTGTCTTCACTCCAGTATGTGACAATCCAAACTTCCCACCAGGGATAATGGACAGTAATTCCCATGGCGGGGCAGAGAGAGGTATAGATAATTTATCTAAGTTACTAGAAGGCTCCATTTTAACATCTTTTGCTCAGCTTCATTTAAAAATACGACATTTAAAGCCAGATTTTTTCCATGTCTGCAGTTGAGGAGTTTAGTCAGGAGAATATTTCACCCTGTGAGAGGCAGCTGTTTTCAAAAGCCCCATGAGCTCTTTCTACGACGTAGTGAAGGACTACGACACTGCAACGATGTCATGTCGAAAAAGCATGTGGGAAAGAGAAGTCAATGTTAATATTAAAGATGAGAGTGAAATGATGCTTGGAAGACGGCGAGAACAAGAGTGCGCAATAGAGTGAAGGCTGTGCAGTTAATGATGTTACACAGAGCTCAGATATCTCCGCCCATCGTCATAAATTTAAGTCTAATTCATCCCCACAAAGTCCAAAGTGTAAGACAGAAACTGGTAAAAGAAAAATCCAGCTGTTCTGTCAGACCTTAGAGCAAGAAATAAAGATCCTACATATTAATACAGATGGAGGACCCCTGTCATTACTTCTTGGTTTAACCTTGACTATTATTGTCGACAAATATAAAAAGAAACTTCATGAGATGTTTCTGTGCCAGAAAGCATAAAGTTCCTTCCAACCTTTTTCCTCTGATGAAAACTAGACAGTAACTAATAAAAACAAGTGCGCATGGACAAAAACTCAAACTAAATCAACTGACATTTTCATCGATAAATAAGAGCTACTTTACAGAGAATGGTCTGAAAGAGGAGAGAATATCCAGTGAGCAGTGTTAACACCTCGTTGAGGTCAGAGTGGTTGGAGATGATGGTAGGGAACAGGAACTGAACCAAGGTCTGCAGAAGACAGTTTCTGAACACACAACATGTCCAGTCATGGTCCACAGCAGCAGGAGACCACACCAGGGTCCACTCCTGTCAGCTAAGAACAGAGACTGAGGGTCTGACTCTCCAGAACTGGACCACAGAAGACTGTAAAAGAGTCTCCTGGTCTGATGAGTCTGGACTTCTGCTCCACACTCAGAGTTTGGTGTGAACATCATAAAGCATGGATTCATCCTGCCTTGGATCAGCGGTGTTGGTGCCGGCTCTGCCGGCGCGCTGGGTGAAATTGTCCATGAAAACTTGTTTTTATTTAGTTACTGTCTGGTTTTCGTCAGGGGAAAAAAGGTTGTTGACGAAAACTATGACAAAAATAATTAGTAAACAAAATGAATACTGGTTTGCATGTTAAGTGGTCCAGTGGGACATATTGGGAGAAAATCCGTATGACTCAGCTGTTGTTCAATGGAAGGAACTTTATCTGTAGAAGAACGACGATGGCGACTAGAGTGGTTCAGACGAAAGGGCGGGACAGTTTTTAACAGTTTATCAAAGCTCCAGGATGTTTAGAAGAGACCAGGAGACGAGACTCATGAATCAGGACTCAGTGATGTGTTGGAGACAAACATTTTATTTCCATCGGCTCGAGCCGATCTAAATGATGTTATAACCAAAATCAGAGAAATAAAACAGAGTCACGTGTGTGTTTAAGATTAAAGTGCCAGACGTGGACAGTGGCCATCTTCTCATCCGGACTGCGAGGTTTGTGATCGAGCTGTCAGCACGTACTTCAGCAAGAGAGACAAAGCTGATGAATGTTCTGGAAAAATCATCTGAGCGTAATTAACGTGTGGACGAGGGGAGAGCTAAACAGGAACAGACATTTCCATATTTTCAGGAGGAAAATGTTTAAACAGTGGATGTTTACGGAGGAGAGGGCAGAAGAAACAGAAAATATCATTGATTGTTTCTCTGGACGAAACCTCGAGGTGGAGACTCACGTGTAGGCCCATGGAGACGACGGTGCACCAACAGATGTTTGTCATCCATGTTAAACTGAGAAGAGCCAAATGCTGGATATGACAAATGTTCATGATCACAGATTCATTTTTTATTTGAATCAGAATCAGAATTTGTGTTTATTGCCAAGAACATTTGCACATTCAAGGAGTTTGACTTGGTAAACTGGTGCAAAACAATCAACATATAATAAAAATAAGGGTCAGAAGAATAAAAGAAAGTATAAAACAGGTAGAATAGTGCAAAATTGACTTGGGTATATATCAAAATTATGCAAGAGCCGCAAGAAAGAACAAAAACAAAACCCAACAGTATATACAGAAGGTGAAGGAGCTGTACAGATGAGCTCTGAACTTTTTAACAGCATAAATATGATATAAAAATAAATATAAGTACACTGTGCATGTGTTTTAAATAACATTTTTCTGTTCATGATACAAAATGATGCTTAAAATCAAACCTGTTTGGATGTGATAAAACAAAAAGTTTCAGAACTACTCAGAAACTACTGGATTTTAATTGTAAAAATAATTTCAAACCCTTGAACATCCATCCATTATCTTCACCAGTTACAACTTTAGGGGCTGCAGCCTATTAATGTTGTCAATGGGCCAATCACAGGGCTGACGTAGAGCTTGTTTTTGGTCTGTGGGAGGAAACAGGAGTACCTGGATAAACCCACATGTGCACAGGGAGAAAATGAAACTCCACACAGAGGCCCGGATTGACCGGGAGGTTGGACCAGTGACCTTGTCGCTGTGGCGGGATGATTGATGGCAGATCTTTGATTTGAGTCTAATAAGAGTCAAGTTATATTAATACTTGTTTTTTATACCAGAGCAACAACAGGTGACTCATTAGCTCGTCAGTTTCTGGTGATATCTGCTTCATATTTAAGCTGCAGAAAGACTTTTATATGCATTAAAACATTTAGTGTCTGATTTCTGTGGAATTTTAACTGTAGGAGAGTTTTTTAATTCTCTGTCATATCTATTCCTTCACACATCTGCAGAGGAACAAAAGGGTAAGATTTTTAAAAAATATCAAATTTTAAAGTGAATAATGAGAATTAAAGTGATGAATAAACCCCTAAGAAGAGGCCTTTATGGAAGGCTGATGATCAATATTAAATTTAAAAGTCAATTCAAGAATTAAAACAAAATAACAACATTAAGATTTAATAGAACACTTTTATTAAAGGTTGATAAATGATTGTTTTTTCCTGTTTTAGTTTGTATTAATCTTTTGCTGAATCTAAAACAGTTACAGCTCCATGGACACTTGACCTCAAGCACTGAATAGTTCTTAGAAATGTTTTACATATTCATATTCAGAGTATCACTGCTTCTCCCCCCCTTAACGTTATACTTTAAATAAATGAAGGAAAAAGTAAAAACTTTATTTGAATGTAGTTAATCAGAGCCTGGTGTCTGCTGCCCCCTGCTGGTGAGACTCGACCAGGCTGGAAATTAACAACAGCCTAATGCAGGTGAGTCAGTGCAGCGACAGGTGAGTTTAATCAACCTGCCTCAGAGGAAGGTAAAGAGAGAAAGAGATTTTGATTTGTGACAGGACATAACAAAGGAAGAGGACAGCATTATTAACAATCATAATTTAAAAACACCAACCATAATAATCCATTTGACTGCATGACCCTCTTCAGATTCTTAAACTCATAAAATCTGCATTTCAAGCAGCCCTTAAAGGTCCTGACCATCTTTAAAATAATAAAACTTAAAAACTATATCACGGAAATCAGCATATGTTCTGTTTATTCACATTTTCTTCATAAATTTACACATTACCTGAGATCTTTATGCCTTAAGTGAGTAAAGGAAGTTAGAATGATGGAAAATGAAGACATGGGAGCACAACTTCCACCAGCACGTTTCTGACAGTATTAACCAGGTTATGACTGAAAATGTGGAAAACTTTCCAACTGTGCAGTGTTAGGACTCCTTCAGAAGACTCTTTAAGCAGGTTTGGATCACAAACAAACAAAGAAACAGACCAATGGCAGCAGAAACATGACCTCCAGCCAGTGATTGATTAACCTGCTGTGACAGGGATTATCAGCTGTGCTGAGAGTTTAGCTCTCAAACCATCAACACGGCGGCCTTTCTGCTGATCAATAACAAATCAATAAAACTGAAATATTTGCTCCTGATTTTGCAGACTTTCATACCCATATGACATGGACAGATACTAACTTGACCACAGAGAGGGGTCAGAGTGCAGACTGATTCTGACGTGTACAGGGTTCCTCATGGAGGTTTGCAGGGGCTCAAGCAGAGGCCACTCCTGTTAGAGGGAGGGTCTGTCCCACTGGAAACTTTTATTTATTTTAGTTAACCTTTAGTTAACGAGGAGAAGAAACTCATTGAGATTAAAAATGTCCTGGCCAAGATAGGCAGCAGCACGGTTAACAAAGTTACTCACAATCACAACAACAACACGTAGAAATACACACGACATGTATAACACTCAAAGTACAAAAAAAAAAAAAAAAGACAGTTCACTGACCAGCTGGACTATTAAAGGAAACAAGGCCTCAGTGCTCATAGGAAGACAATATAGGAAATATTGACTCAAGTAAAAGTATTTATAATGATGGAAATGAAGAAACTGCATTCATGCTCAAGAGTCTTTAACACAGTTTTGACTCTTTGTTTTAGAATTGAATCATTTGAATGAATAATGAATATGAGTGTGTAGAGGGTAGTCTGTACAATATTATCACTTATTTCAATATTTTTTCTGTATTTTTCATATTTATTCCTGTTTTAAGGCAGAAAGCCTCCTCAGTTTTGTGTTTTGTTGCTCCCTCAGGCCTGCTGACCCCATCTGAACCCCAAACTGAGCAAAGACCAGGTTTATCTCCCAGACCGAGACCACGAGAGGGCGACAGAAACTAAAGAAACAATCAGACACATGAGCGTATGTCTGCAGGTTTCAGAGATTTAAACTGAAATATTAAGATTTTAGCAGATGTTTGAGTGTCCATATTCAGAACCTATTTTAGGATAAATATGATTTTTCTGTGACTTCAGACTGAATGAGATTCATGTTTACAGCAAGCACTGAAAACAGAGGGAGCGGGGGGGCAGGGGTCATGTTTTGGTGCAAATTAATGAACAAACAGGTTTGATTAAAATATTCAACTCATTAAAACCTGCAGAGCATCTGCTGTAAAGGAATTGGTTTGAGTAAATTTTTAATTAAAGGACTGATGGGATGAAAATAAAAGAAATTTACAATTAATTAAATGATGAATTTTTCCTGAATGATTCTCAGCAGCTGATTCTATTTACAAGGGCTGATAAATTCATTTGGAGGCCTCAGGCAGAGATCAATATGAGGACCCTTGATACTTGGGTATACCTGCAGCATTATTCAAAATCAGCTTTACGTGATTAAATTGTGGAGAAATTATTTGAGGCTTTGTTAAGGAAAGAAACAAAAAGATCTTTGATTTTATTTTAAAAAACAGGGTTTACATATTTGACATAAATTTGTCTATGCAAGAAAAATATGACAGCACTTTGGTCAAACAGGTGAGGAGCAGACGGGACAAACATGTCTGAGTGTCTCAGACGCTGCAGGAGTTTGTCTGAAATGATTTTACCAGACCGACCAATGAGATGACAGTGTTAGTGTGCAGGTCTGTTACTCATGAAGAAAAATTAAAATATCACTTCTCTTTCTAAAAGAGACTGAAATATTAAAATGAATAAACAGTCCAAACTCTCCCCTCTGACCCATCGTCCATAAACCATCACACACCAACATGTGCTCTTCATGTCTGCTCACAGCAGAGTCCAGCTCACTCCAGACTCTCTCCTGGATCTTCAGAGTCCAGCTCACTCCAGACCCTCTCCTGGATCTTCAGCTCGTGGTCTCGCTCAGACCGTATCATATCAGAGCCAATAAAAACAGAGCCTCTGATAAGAACTGAGACCTTTGGACTGAGGACCAGAGTCTATCCTCAGCTCTTTATTTATGAGGGTAAATGAGGTCCGGAGGGAGACCTGGACCAGGTCTATCCCTCTGTGGGCCGGCTCTCTCTCAGGGGGAGGGTCTGCTCTGAGGTTTAATGCAGACCCTATTTACCCACAGGCCCTCGTTGGAGAGTTGTAAGGCTGAGCCTCAAAACACAATGAAGTTGGGACGCTGTGTAAAGGTTAAAAAAAAACAAAACAGAAAACAATCATTTCAAATCAGTTCAACTGAATACACAACAAAGATATTTTTTTAATGTTCAAACTGATAAACTTTATTGTTTTGCAAATATTCATTCATTTTGAATTTAATGTCTGCAGCACGTTCAATAAAGCTGAGACAGGAGCATGTTCACCTCTGAGTTACACCACCTCTCATTTAGAGCTGAAGACACTGACTGCTGAAGATCTGAATTCTTTCTCAATCTTCTTGATGTTTGTCCTCAGTGTCTCAACAGTCCAGGTCTCTGTTTGTCTCCATGATGGTCCTCACCTGTCCAGTGGAGACAGGTGTGGACTGCAGCAGGTCAGTCTCGTCCCTGTTCAGTGCAGACAGGTGTGGACTGCAGCAGGTCAGTCTAGTCCCTGTTCAGTGGAGACAGGTGTGGACTGCAGCAGGTCAGTCTAGTCCCTGTTCAGTGCAGACAGGTGTGGACTGCAGCAGGTAAGTCTAGTCCCTGTTCAGTGGAGACAGGTGTAGACTGCAGCAGGTCAGTCTAGTCCCTGTCCAGTGGAGACAGGTGAGGACTGCAGCAGGTCAGTCTAGTCCCCGTTCAGTGCAGACAGGTGTGGACTGCAGCAGGTCAGTCTAGTCCCCGTTCAGTGCAGACAGGTGTGGACTGCAGCAGGTCAGTCTAGTCTCTGTTCAGTGGACACAGGTGTGGACTGCAGCAGGTCAGTCTAGTCCCCGTTCAGTGGAGACAGGTGTGGACTGCAGCAGGTAAGTCTAGTCCCTGTTCAATGGACACAGGTGTGGACTGCAGCAGGTCAGTCTAGTCCCTGTTCAATGGACACAGGTGTGGACTGCAGCAGGTCAGTCTAGTCCCTGTTCAATGGACACAGGTGTGGACTGCAGCAGGTCAGTCTAGTCCCTGTCCAGTGGAGACAGGTGTGGACTGCAGCAGGTCAGTCTAGTCCCTGTTCAGTGGAGACAGGTGTGGACTGCAGCAGGTCAGTCTAGTCCCTGTTCAGTGGAGACAGGTGTGGACTGCAGCAGGTCAGTCTAGTCCCTGTTCAGTGGAGACAGGTGTAGACTGCAGCAGGTCAGTCTAGTCCCTGTTCAGTGGAGACAGGTGTGGACTGCAGCAGGTCAGTCTAGTCCCTGTTCAGTGAAGACAGGTGTGGACTGCAGCAGGTCAGTCTAGTCCCTGCTGTTGTAACTCGAGCAGAATGTGTCTTCAGTGTCTCTGAAATAAGCAGGGACGTCCCTGAAAAAGATGGACGGCAGCATGTTGCTCCTAAACCTGTATGTACCTTCAGCATTAATGGAGCCTTCACAGATGTGCAGGTTACCCATGCCATGGGCACTAACACCCCCCCATACCATCACAGATGCTGTCTTTTGACCTTTGCTCTGATAACAGTCTGGATGGTCCTTTTCCTCTTTAGCCCGGAGGACACCACGTCCATGATGTCCAAAAACAGTCTGAAATGTGGACTCAGACCACAGCAGACTTTTCCACTTTGCCTCAGTCCATCTCAGATGAGCTCGGCCCAGAGAAGCCGGCGGTGTTTCTGGGTGTTGTTGATATTTGTCTTTGTCTTTGCATGGTAGAGTTTGACCTTGACCTTGTAGATGTAGAGATGAACTGTGTTAACTGACAATGGTTTTCTGAAGTGTTCCTGAGCCCACGTGCTGATATCTTTTACAGAATGATGCTGCTTTATAATGCAGTGCTGCCTGAGGGATCACAGGTCACAGGCATTCAATGTTGGTTTTCATCCTTGCTGCTTATGTGCAGAGCTTTCTCTGATTCTTTGAATCTTTTGATGATATTCTGGACTGGAGATGATGAAATCCCTACATTTGCTGCAGTTAAAGTGTTGAACCTGCTCCATCCTCTCAGTGATGCTCCTTTTACATCCTCTCATGACACTCACCTGGTTTCATTTACCTGATCACCTGTGGAATGTTCCAAACAGGTGCTTGAACATTCATCAACTTTCCAGTCTTTTCTTGCCTATGTCCTAGCTTTTTGGGAATGTGTTGTAGGCATTAAATTTTAAATGAGTGAATATTTGCCAAAAAAACACTGAATTCTGTCAGTTTGAGCAGGAAATGTTTTGTTTTGTAGTTCAATTAATTGAATTTAGGTCTTAAAGAATTATAAAATCATTACAGTCTGGGTTTGTTTTCTTTACATTTTAAGCATGGCCCCAACTTCATTGGGATTGTGTTGGTCTCTCTGCTGTGAATCATCGTTTATGATATATTCAGGATTTCATTAGTTGGACAATAATCTGATTTTCTCCTCATCAGCTGATCGGATTAAAACTTCCATCATGAAGATCCCCCTCGGAGCTGCTCTGCTCTGATAAAGGATGTATAAGTGCTCGTGTTTAACCCCTCGTGCTCCGTGGGCTCCTCGGTGGGCGGAGTCAGAGGGGGGGGGCCTGCTCTGCTCGCAGCTTTAATACAGATGCGCCTCTCCGCCTGTGCGCTCTGGACTCCGCAGGCTGCACCATGACGGCTCCCAACAGCTACGACGTGATCGTGATCGGCGGAGGGATCTCAGGTAACAGGGGGAACTTTAGGTGTGTGCGCGCGGAGCTGGATGTATGGAGAGCGTGTGTGCGCGCGGCGGCGATGGCGCAGCGCGGAGCCCCGGCGCGCTTTGTGTGTGCGTGTGCGTGTGTGCCAACTGTTGCTGCTCGTGCGTGCAGCCCTGAGGTTTAAACTCTTTTATTTCCTCTGTGGTCGCGTTTCCTTCTTCTTCTTCTGCGCTCCTGCCCGTGTCCTCCGCCCTGCCGCCTCTTCCGTGAGTCCTCCGGCTCTTCCGTTAAATAACAGCTAATGATCCGGAGCAGCCTCCTTACGTAAGAGCAGGTAGGGCTGGGAAACTGCTGTCTGTCAGCCGGGCCATCATTCACTGCATGGAGCTTTGGTTTACAGGTTAGAAATCATTGTAACAAGACTGATTAAGACTGAAGTAAAGATCACCTCACAGTGAAGCCTGTGCCATCACAGAGACAAAAACAGAGTCAAACAACTGTTTTTATTCAGTATTACTGCAGACAGACTCCACACTAATATATCAGCATCATTCAGAGACAGCAGGAGACAGCCAGGATCTGAACACAACAGGTTAGAAACTATGACATAAATTTAACTAAAAAAATATCTGAGATGCTGGAGGGAACCTTTCAGGGCAGAATATCAACAAGATAAAGTCCTCGATGCCCCATTAACAACATTTAAATGCTTTATATGTGTAAAAAAAAGCACATTATCCAAGCTGCGTGCTCCATGATAACATACAGTTCACTGCTAATTTATTTCAGCTTGATTTGTTGTATTCGGTGAAGTTGCTGTGAAGCCCTCTCTCAGGCTTGTACATCTATAACTGAATCAAACAACAATTCGCTTGAGAAGACATCCTGGCAGATTCAAGACTTTACTGAATTTAAAGGGGTAGTTCTGTTTTTCTTAAAGTGGGTTTTCTCAAGGCTGTTGCACTAGTAAATATAATAACCCATATATCAGATATTACCACATGGTGCCACTGAAAGCCTCATTATTTCCTGACTTTAGGGTAAAACTACAAAAAACTGCATTAGCTGTTTTTTTAATTATTATTTTCTAAATATTAAACAAATAAACAATCAGGACATCACAATAAATTAAAGGAAATCGCATCATGGAGATTCCAGGGTTGCCTCAGGATTATCTCTTCAACATATGCTTTTTTTGACATTTAATAATTAAGTCTTTATCCTCTCATCTTTAAAATCTTTAGTTTAATGTTTTCTTTGTTGGAACTTTAAATTGTGAGGATGGACTTTAATCTTTTCTTTGAGTCTTTAAAGATTTGTCTGTTGCCACCTTGTTCTTTAATAGTAGGAGTAGGAGCATCAACTTTCATGTGTGGCAAAGAAATAATATTGATTTCTGTGTTTGGACAAAAATATCTAAAGGAGGAATTTGTATTTAGCACGACAGAGAGTTATTAAAAGGCTTTTCAGTTGTTCTCCACAAAGCCCCTGTGTTTGGGACTACTTTGTGGTGCCACATCTGGGCCTCGTATCCTTCCACCAGCAGCACCTGCTCTCCTCTCATCAGCTGATCAGGTCAGAGTGCAGCAGGTCAGTTAGAGGTCACTGGAGCACAAACTGATGTAAATCTAACTCCCCTGAATATTTAGAAGATGGTCACTCCTGGATTCATCCTTGTGTCCGTACCCGAGTATCCCCCCTCAGGGGCAGAGCTTGTTTATGTTTTAATTAACTATGTTTACTGAAGCCATGGGCCCCAAGCTACCAAAACCCGAACTTTCCCTTTAAAAACCATGTAATGACCAACAATGAGTGTAGGGTTTAGGACTTTTGTTGCTGTGGAATCAAACAGGCACCAATATTCTTGATTTTTTCCAATGATGATAAAAAATATTCCTTAAAACAAAATAAAAAAGAACGATTCCCTGTTCAGGCTGAACATTTTAGATTATCTTAAAGTCAGAACATTAGAGCTGGAAACTTTTATTTGATCATTTTAGTCGTGTACTTACTGCAGGGCAGATGAAGTCAGAAGAAAAATAGTAGGGACAAGTTAGGAATATATCCAATCACAGCTACTTTGGTTGTGTGGAAAGGTTGGATGAGTTAAGAGGGACATCCAATCACAGCTGCCTTAGCTTGGTGGTGGTGGGATCCGAGTGTAAACATGACTTCAGAAATTCAAGGAAGCATAAAAATGCCTTACCCGTTACACTTCATATTTTAATCGACTAAATTTACAGCAGATTTCATCGACTAAAATTAAAACAATTTAGAGACTAAATTATGACAAAAAGTAAAATATATTTTAGTCTAAAGGCTAAAACTAAAACTAAATTAAAAAGTTTTGTCAAAATTAGCACTGCTTGGATGTGTTTCCCAGCCCTTGCTGGTCTTGGGAGGATTTCTGTGGTTTTTCAGTCCAAACATGTGAAATCAAATCTGAGTATGTGTTTACAGCGACTGTGCGGTCTGATGTTGAAACCTCCATCTGTTGGATGGGCGGCATGTTTGCTTGTTGGTATGGGACTGATTCTGAGTGTCTGAGAGCACGAGAGGACAGAGGACTTTCTCCCCAAAAAGGGTCTTTATCTCATGGGAACTTGCTCTGTCTTGTTTAGCAACACTTGATTAAAAGCCAAGGGGGTGGCTATTTCCTGGAACTAAAGTGTTTCCTTGAATAATGTGTTGCTGCAGCGATATAACAGTTTCAGTCTTTGAAAATGTCCAACGGCCTCCGTTTAATGATTATTGTGCAGCAGAAAAAAATCTGTGCATGGTATTGTAATAATAAAGAAAGAGTGATAGTTTTCTTTTCTGAGTTTAAGCAGTTTCATCCTGAATAACATGGCAGAGAACTCCCATCAAAGACTGCATGTCCACAAATGGACCAAAACCTGAGTCCATAGGAAGTCAGGATGCTCTGCAGAGAGAAGAAACTGAAGCTGGAGAACATTTCAGCATGATTTATGAGAGTGAAATATGTTTTTATGTTTTTATGATTGTGAGAGAATTGGCTTCAGCCGCTTAAATAAAATCCAGCATCCTGCTTCCTTCCTGTGTTCCTCTAATCTGATAAAATGTTGGTTGAACTTTAATTTGAGTCAGAGGATGCAGTCTCAGCACAGCTGATGCTCTTCTGTCTCTGCTGCTGTCTTTGGGATCAGGACAGAGGAGGAGGGTGTTTTGGAGTTTCAGGGCTGCAGTAGGTCGGTCTGAAAGGACTTGTTTTGGGACCTGGAGGGCTACCAGCTCACATCATGGTCTGACTGTTGAGTACTGAAGCCTGAGAGGTGCTGAGTCACTCCCTGAGTGCTGCCAGGGTGCCCCAGAGCAAGACATTAGCCCAGTTCACAGAGCCTTTACACAAAAGCTCTGAAACGAGGCTCTGCTATATTTACATCCAGAGACAATCACGTAAATCCACGAGGCCATAATACCTGTGTCAGTTCACACTGCACTACAACACGTAGACGCTCACTCGCAGCACTCCTGTCTCCCGCTGAGCTCTTGTTCTCCCTCTCTGCAGCATCACGCCTCTGTTTCTGCCTCTGCAGACGGAACAAAAGGGGGATCAACTCATTCTGACACAGAGGGGTTAATATTACAGTTGTTAATATCAAGGACTCGGGCTGAAATCTCACTGAGGGCCAGTTTGGAGTGACGCTGCTGCGAATCCACATTGAAAGAGTCCTGATTTTTAAAAGAGTGATCAGAACAAGTGTGGCTCATGGATCCACCATTGTGCTGCTCCAGTTTCATTACACCCTGTTCTGCCCGAACACATCACGACAAAACAAACAAGTCTTCAGATCTTATCATCACAAAAATGACAGCTTTTAGCTTTAGTGGTTGTAAAAATAAGGCTTCAGTTATCTTTGTCGATGAGGTTTTGCTTCTGCTGGTGTTTGTCTGTCTGTCTGCAACATTATTGTGATCAGAGTTTTATGGTGATTGATCCAGATCCAGGACTTCTTTATTCATATATATTTATTTATATTTGGATTTATTTATATTTATGTATATTTGTTAACAATGCTAGATAAGGCAGTTCCAACACTGTTACAAATAACTTGTCTAATCATGTCAGAAATGGTTAGAGAAAAATTCATGCACATCTAAGTCAAGTGGGTCCATGCAAAACCTCAGTTAAGTAGTCTGGATCAGGTGCTCAGATCCAGCCGCTTCAATTTTTATTTTTTATTTTTTTTTGTAAATCCATTGAAAACACATCCATTCATGCATCTGCAGGGCGTCTCAGATCTAGGTAAGTGTGTTTGTCTATTTTCAAGTCAAAAATATCCAAAACACTTATTCTAATCCACATTCACTTAATCAGTCCAGATAAATATCTTACTTTAGGGATTAAAGGCAAAAATTAGGCACTGAACTGCTTGTAATGAAGAGAAAATATCTGCCAATGAAACAAGGAAAGTTTGACTCAGTGAGGGTCTTAAATGAAGGTTTAATATCTGCTCAAGTTAAATTTGTCTTGTCTTATTGACAGATTATTTTACTTATTATTACAAGCAACTCAGGCCTTAATTTAGTTTTTATATCTTCAAATAAGATCTTAATCCAGACATGTCAGGAAATTGTGGATTAGAAAAAGTCTAGTGAGATTTTGTAGTCTTGAACTCGACAAATACTCTCACTTAGATCCGAGTTTTTTCAGTGCAGCCTCTTCTTCGGTTATTAAATCAGCTGCCAAATCACCTGAGACTCCGCAAATTAACCCAAATATGACCCAGAGTTTACAGCCTATGACCTTCAGGGTGGGCAGGGCCCGTCAGGGACCAGCCAAGGCTCTGCCAGGGGAAGTGGGGAAGATCCACACCTGCTCGTGTGGATTCAGGAGGGAGGCCACTGATGGTAAATGCATTGGCAGAGGTTTGAGCTCTGGTTCAGTCAGGTTTAGGGTGGACTGGAGGTCCTCACAGCTACAAAATCAGGATTAAATTTATCATCCAATCAATTTAAAATGTCATCATTCAGAAAAAGTCCAACATCTTTCTACAGAAATCAGGCGTAATGGCTGCCACCAAATATTAGATTCATGAATTTCCCTCCATAACAGGTCATACTGATGTTTTACGGGGGGGCATAATAGTGACCAGAGGATGGTATTGTTTTGAATTGTGTTATAAAAAGTACTGAGGGGACGTCCTTACTGCTGACTGATGTTTGGACTTTCGTCCCCCCCGTCCCCCGGCCTGTCCTCGTCCTCCTCCTCCTTTGACAGGTCGCTCCTCGCCTGTCTGATGGTCTGAAGAATGTAGGTCGGGCGTTGTCAGCTCAGATTTGAGTCAAACTGGACGAATGAATCTGCAGTAAATTGAATAAATCTGTCACTCGCCCCCCCGCTGCCTCTCTCTCTCTGCGCGGTGTCACATTAGGCTCCTTTAATTCGCGCTTTTTTTCACCGCTGCCCTTTAACGGCCTCCACTTACAACAATCAGTGTCCAATCAAAGGCCAGATAAGACCACCAGCTCTTCTCTGCTCTGCTCCTCTTCATCACCTCCCCCTCTGTTTCTGATGAAGGCTGATGTGGACCAAACCAAACCGTAATAATTCATATGAATATAAATATGTGTCTTATATTCCTCTGCTGTCCTTATAAATGTGGCCGTGGCTCTCCTGCTGCAGCTCGGCTCAGCACATGTCTGAGGAACATTAAACTCTTGTGACAGCCTGTTATCAAACAGAGGAGGGGGTGGGGACGTCTTCCTGTTTTGAGAGCAGCTGTGAATGTGGGAAATCAAACGAAACAGAGAGAGAGGAAGGAGGCAGGGAGATTGGAACAGCTAGATTTCAGGAACAGCGAAGAGGAAACATGTTTCAGGGAGAGTAAATAAGGAAGTGGAGGCGACTGAGAGGAGAGCTGGAGGTCTGAAGAGAGGAAAAGAAGATTTATGATTGACCTGAATCACTCAGACTGATGCAGAAATCCTCTGTGGATGATTTAAAGAACTCTTTAACTTTGCAGGTTTTGTCGTCTGCAGACTTTTAGTTGATTAAAGAACCATCTGATGAGGTGGAGTCAGTTTCACTTTGATTCAGACTCATGCGTTAGTGTGTCTGATTCACCCTTCAGTCCTGCTCTTTGTGTTTGTAACTGGAAACCACGGCGACTGAAACAGAGCGTTTAATGAGAGAGTAGAGCTGATAGATAAAGAGCACCTGCTGAGTCAGAGGACGGGGACTTTTTTAGTCCTCCACGGGACAAAAGGAGACATAAATGAGGAAGTTTACCTCTGCTATAAGGTCTCTTACTGCTGTGGGTCAGTCCTCCGCTCACAGCAGCCACGAGAAGACCTGTGTATAGATATAATACAAACACTGATATTTTTCTGAAGTGCCTACAGATTATTAGTGTGTTTTGTTTATTCTGTAAGAGGTTTACATGAAGATTGGGGTTGTGCTTGCAGAGATTTATTTGTCTATGAAGAACTAATGTATTTTGTAAAATGAGGCTATTGCCCATGCAATTGTATTATTTTCTACAGCTGGTTATGAATTGTGGTTTTGATCCAGTAATGAATCTGATTTGTAAGGAAGGGGCAGGACTGTGTATGTACTCACATCTGTGCATTTAT
This sequence comes from Cetoscarus ocellatus, assembly GCA_037902135.1. NCBI lineage: Eukaryota > Metazoa > Chordata > Actinopteri > Labriformes > Labridae > Cetoscarus > Cetoscarus ocellatus. Next base: position 773,558 of record JBAMNC010001296.1, read on the forward strand.
TTGATGGACTTGTGCAGTTGTTCGATGCACGTATGTATTGTGTTGCTTTGACTTTGTTGGTTGGGTTTTCTTTTTAAAGTTTGAGAAATAGAAAAAAAGAAAAAGAAGGCCTTTGCACACAGACATGGCTGGCGAAGGTTCTGTTTGGACGTAAAGATTGTCTAACTTTTTCTCTGCAAATGCAATCAAAGTGGGAAGGAGTTGCACCCAGAGGTGTCTTAAGATTTGACTTGGTTTTGAGGTTTGAGACTCGTGCCCAGTCATTGTTTTACAGATCTACCTCACCTGCACACATCGCTCACCAACCAGCACCTCCAGAGCTCGAGCAGCCAGACTCCTCCTGCAGGTTCCTGCAGCTGCCTCGGATGATCAAACTCAAGACATTAAATCTGTCACATCCAGACGAGCGCTGCCTCGGACCCTGACTATTCCCCCAAATGTTTTAAAGCAGACCCTGATACCGTCAGCTCAGGACCTGAGGACACACACATACTCAAACCAGCACAGTACTGAAAACAGTCCTGTCTTGGGTAAAATTATTGAATGTTAGATTTAACATTATTGATCTAAATCATGAGACTTTACTGACTTGCAGCTGCAGCCCAGAGACCTGAGACTCTTGACCTGGACTTGCTGTAGGTGACTCGTGCCCATCCTGCAGTGATTGATTCTGATTTTTGAGCTTCACAGTAAAAGTTTAAACTGTTTGTTTAAACAGAAATGGTGCTGCTCGGCCGGCGACATGCACGTCTGCTCTGAGAAACCATGTGTTGCGTATGTTTGTTTGTTTGTGGAAACTACTAATAATTATTAGCGCTTGGGCTCTTTTAGTCACTTATGAAACAAAGGAAACCAATTAGCATGCTCTTTTGCGGGCCAGGCGTGGTGAAATCCCTTAGTGTTATCGGACTTCTTTTGCTTATGCTGATGCCATTTAAGTGGAGCTCGGACAACATGGTACTTCTGCGACGCGAGGAGAGCCATCCCGTGTTGAGATACACTCACCAAGCGCTGCTGGATCTACGGACTTCTGTGGGATTAACAGCTGAACCATCCGGCTTGCTAGCTAATGTTCCAAGAGAGCTGAGGCGTTCATGGCACCGTCATACTGGGCGACGTAGGCCGCCCGTCTCCATTCAGAGCGCGCCCAGCTTTTCGGCTGCCCGGAGGAGGAAGCGAGGCAGGCGGGGAGGAATAAGGCGGCTGCGGAAGTTCCGACCGTCACTGCCTGCACTAATCCTGGCCAATCTACGCTCCATGCAGAACAAAATAGATGAGCTTAGGATACACGTAAGGCACTCTTTTGAATTTAGGGAGGCTGCTCTCCTGTGCTTCACTGAAACTTGGTTGCACGCCGCTGTTCCAGACTCTCTGTATGACATAGACGGCTTCTCACTCATTCGGGCAGACAGAAATGAGTCCTCGGGGAAAACACGGGGGGGAGGCGTCTGTATCTACATAAATGATCGGTGGTGTCGCCAATATTCAATCAAATTGGTGACATGCAACAGTGACTTTGAGCTCTTGGGCATCGGATTAAGACCTTTTAATCTCCCTCGGGAATTCGGCAGCATTCTGCTATTTGTTGTTTACGTCCCACCTGGCGGTAAAGCGCATCGCGCTGCAGCCTCAATAGCGGAGAGTGTGTGTAATTTACAGGAGCAGTTCCCTGATGCCCCCACCATTGTTCTTGGAGATCTCAACACTTACAGCCTGGAGAAGGCTCTTCCAGGTTTTCAGCAGGTTGTAAAATGTGCAACGAGGAAGGATAACACTCTGGATAAATGTTATGTAAACATAAACAATGCCTATCAGTCCAGAAGCAAACCACCAATATCTAACTCTGATCATAATGTTGTGCATCTAATTCCAACTTACGTGACCAAGCTAAAAAGCAGCAAACCTCAAATTAAGGAAGTTAGACTTTGGACTAGGGAGAGCAAAGATGCTTTGGGAGCCTGCTTTGACTGTACCAACTGGGAAGTGCTGAGGGAGGGCACACTGGACTCTGCATGCACAGTCACAACGACTACATAAACTTCTGTGTAGAGTCCATCATCCCTGTAAAATCAATTAAAGTGTTTCCTAACAACAAAACCTACATAACAAAAGACATTAAACAGATTATGAATTTGAGGAAACTAGCCTTTAAAAACAAGGACTCTCTGGAGCTGCACAGAAGAAGCAAGGAGTTGAGAGGCATGATCAGGAAAGTAAAAGAGGTGCATAAGAGACACCTAGAGGGGGCTCTTAACGCTGATAATCCCAGGAAGATGTGGGAGACCATGAAGAACATGGCAGGGATGCCAAGCAGACAGCTGAAGCCTTTTGTAACAAATGGTGAGCTGGCCTCTGCTACGGAGCTTAACACCTTTTTTACAAGGTTTGAGGACTCTAAATCTAAAGAGCGCTGTGGTGATGTGTTGAGGTCAGTGCAGCTACATCCAGATGACAGAGTGGAAATCTCTGTGGCCCAAGTGGCTAATGTCTTTCGGCATTTATATGTACACAAGTCAGCTGGCCCTGATAACATCTGTGCCTCTATTCTGAAGCACTATTATGAGGAACTTGCCCCAGTGTGGCAACCAATCTTCCAGACTTCATTAGACACTCACACTGTCCCAACAGCCTGGAAAACCTCTCACATAATCCCTGTTCCCAAGAAAATTTGCCCCAAGGAGTGTAACGATTTTCGTCCTGTAGATTTAACCTCCGTGTTAATGAAGTAATTGGAGAAAATCATCATCCACCTGCTCTCTTCCTCCTTACAGGACAAACTTGACCCCTACCAGTTTGCCTACAAGCATGAGCGCAGCACTGTAGATGCTGTAGCCACCATCATTCACCTAGTTTCAAACATCTGGACACTTCAAAAAATAGACCATATGCAAGAGTATTGTTTATTGATTTCTCCTCTGTATTTAATACCATGAGACTGGACCTGTTGCTGTCCAAAATGAATAAGTTGGAGATTAATCCACATTTTATCTACTGGTATTACTCCTTCCTCACTGATAGACAGCAGAGGGTAAGAGTTAACAACACACTCTCCCCCCTGGTTACATCAAGCTCACCCCTATTATTCACCATCTACACTAATGACTGTGTCTCTAGTGTACCGAATCACCATCTCATCAAATTCTCTGATGATACTGCACTAGTATCGCTGATGACAGAGGGGGAGCAGCCAGCCCTGTACTTTCACAGTGTAGAAAGAGTGGTCCAGTGGTGTGACCAAAATGCCCTCATATTAAACCCTGTGAAGACAGAGGAGGTCATCTTTGGGAATATCAACTGTGCATCTGCTCCAGTCATTATTCACAATAACCCCATCAAACAGTCATCCTCCTTTAAATATCTGGGAGTGTACGTGGACAGTGCTCTTTCTTGGTCACCTCATGTGGATTTCATCTGTAATAAGGTCCAACGGCGGATCTATTTTCTGAGAAGGCTCCGGTCCTTTGGTGCCAGTAGGGAGATTTTACACCTGTTCTTCTGCTCCATCATTCAAAGTGTCCTGCAGTATGGAGGCCCAGTCTGGTTCTGTGGCCTTACTGTCCAGCTCAAAGCAAGGATTCTTAGGCTGTTGAGTATCTGTTCGAACATGGTGGGGCTGTGTGTTTAGGACTGTTTTCTTAGCAGCTGCTCCAAGCAAACCCTCAGACTGGCTGAGAAGATCACAAAGGACCCTTCTCATGTTCTCCATGAGGAGTATCAGCTTCTGCCGTCAGGGAGACGCTTTAGAGTACCAAACTGTAAGAAAAACAAGTACAAGCTCTCATTTGTTCCTCAATCTATTTCCTTATTAAACAAACAGTGGTGAGGAGGTGGGACAGCGCTACACACACATACCCCTGACGCTGACTTGGGACATTTTTATGCATTTGGGCTCAATTGGTGTTCGGACTGTTGTTGAATAGTTGGACTTTTTAACCTTTTATGATGTATTTATTGATATGCTTTTATTTTTAAACGACGCAACATTGTGATGATGGATGAGCTGGTGACGCGAAACAAATTTCTGAGTAATCAGACAATAAAGTATTATCTTATCTTATTTTATCTTATCTTGTGTTCTGAAGGAAACAGACTCACAGGAGCTTCATAAAACACCAGAGTCCAGTAAAAACTGATCCATAAACTCTGAAGTGACACCAGTGCGGGTCTGTCCGAGTCCCTGCTGCTCAGCTGTTAGCTCAGTAAATGTCCCCCTGAGGTGAGGAGGCCTCACACCAGCACACAGTCTCTGTGTGGTGGATGTTATTGCTCTGATTTCTGCTCTGTTTGGACTCGGTATACTTCTAACCCCTCTGAGGTCCTCCGAGGACATGCCGCTGCCTCCACTTCAACTTTTGGGGCGTGTATTTTAGAAGCAGCGGTGATTTATACCCTCCAACAAACACATGCAACAAAATCCTGCAGAGGAACTTGAAGTGGATCTGCAGCTCCAGATTTAACATCAGCCCTCTTATCTCTCAGATTATCACTTTGAGGATGTCACGATACCAGGTTTTAAACTCTTTCATGACTCAAGTAGAAATCAAATAATCCATGACAACAAGTAAACAAGTCCTGGACTTCCTTTAGGCCCGTTCTTGCCTCAGATTATTGAATATATTTCACACAGATTCCTGCAGACTTCCTGTCATGATTGTCCAATCAGGCAGCGCCCCGTCTTCTCTTGTATCTTCTGAGATTCAGAAGCAGCTCTTAGATCTCTGAGAGCTCATGTTGATTTTTGCTGACCTGTGAGGTCTGCGTCCATGTTTCCCAGCCCTAAACTTTCACCTGTTTGTGATGAAATGACGTTCGTCTGTAATCACAGGTGGCCACACCCTCATTAAACATTGACCTGTTCTTACTCTCAGAGGTCTGAACAAATGACCGCCCGGTTCACTCGTTACATAATTTACTGTCAGTTTTCCAACTAAAGCTGCACCCACCTCTTATCAGGATGTCCCTACATGACCTCGCTCTCATCAATGACTGTCAGAGCTCAGCAGCACTGGAAAACACTCCCTCTTTAACCAGTTTGTGTACAGAAGTTCAACTCAAAAACTCTACAGCTGTTCAGGGCCAAGCTCGACCTTCAGGACGACCTTCTGCATCTCCCAGGGGATGTTATTATGGTCTGTTTTATTGGAAAGACGTGACAGTTGGAATATCCTCACCCTTCAGAAAATCTGATATTTAATGGATGGATGAATAAGACGATAACACGCGTGCAGATTCTCAGGGCTCCAGATTTCTAACAAACACTCTCCAGGACTTGGGGATGAACTGTGTAGATGTTGTAGGTCGGAGGTCAAGGTCATAGTCTGTTCTGGCCATCCATTGAACAAACGTTGCATGAATGTCCACTCTATCTGAAGGATGAATGAATTAACTTTTCAAGGTGAAAGGTCAAAAGTAAAGGTCACGGGCCTCACTGTATCCCTTGTTAGAGATGGCACTCTTGTAAACTTGATATATTTTTGAGAAAACTTTGAAGTATTTCCTCTAAACATTGCATTAAGTTCCTAAGTTGTTGTTATATCTTGGAAGTCATAGGCCGAAGGTCAAGGTCGTGGACCCTCTTCATCGTCCTCTGCTTGTGAATGAAACAGCTCAATAAAAGTCTGAGGGATTTTCGTTCTGTCAGATCCATCTGTCCAAGCTCCAATCTACAACGACTGCGAGTGGCCCACAGCGGGACGGCCCAATCAGAGTCCTTAAAAAAGCAGGAAGAGGCGGAGCATTGTGATGCGTTTGAGGTCCAGTCTGTGACATTGTGATGCATTCAGGTTGGCTCTGTAAAATGAGTATTTTAACCCTTAGGGGTAAACAGAGACATTTTTGTCCTTTAAGGCAATTTTTTGCTCAACTTTTGGCCACTTTTGGCACTAATTTTGGTCGTGTTCCTCCATTTGGAATAATATTTTTAGGGAGGTTTTTTTTCATGATAAATCTTAAAATTCAGATTTTGATTTTTTTCAGAGGTCAAAGGTTAACTGAGGGCAAATTTACGACCCTTTGACGTCATCAGAGGACAAAAACGTTCTGTCCCAAAACTGCTATAACAAAAACAGATTAATATTTTTTTTCCTTTTTCCCCCAAATCATTCAATCATCTTCAGTCCTAATCAAAACTACAGTAATTAGAGAATGCATGATTATAATGTGTAAAGACCGTGTGGTCAAAAATTATGGTTATAATGGGACTCAGTTGGACATTTTTGACCTGTTTACCTGACAGGGTAGTAAGTTAGAATCTGATCCTGCAAAAAAAAAAACAATGTGAAGATCAGTTTTGTTAGTAATCTTATGTATATTTAAGCCTGATCTTTAAAAAATCCCGACATCTATTATATTTAAAATAACTCATTTATTGTATTTTTTTTCGTAATTAAAACAGTAACATCATGTAATCAAATGGGCATTTGAAGGGTTAAAATAAAATAAATAATATAGTATTTGGAAGTTTTGATTAGGACTGATGTTGGTTGAATGATTTGAGCAAAAAAAAGTACAAAAACAAATCTTAATCTGTTATGTTTAACAGTTTTTGGGAGAGGACATTTTTGTCCTCTGATTACCTCAAAGGGTCGTAAATTAAAGCGAATCACAAGGGTTAAAAAAGCTAAGAGCAGGATGTGTTGAATGTCATTTAAACAGATGTGGATTTAGATTTTGGTTGAACCTTGATTAAATAATGTTGATTTAGGGGGTTAGTTATTTTATCTGTATGAAATGTTGTCATCGTTGAAATGATTATTTTAAAACTTATTAGCTTTTATTTATCAGGCTATCTGCTCTGTTTTGACTGTTGGATATAATCGATAGCTTCTTTCAGTCTCTCATAAATTTAGGTCATTCTCATGAATAAAAACTGGTAATAAATCAGTCATTATGTTGTTAAATACAGATGTCCCTGATGCAGGATTCTTGTTTCATTACCCCGTCAGATGTTTTCGTTCTGCTCGGCTGAGAAGTCGCTCAAACAGATAAAAACGAACATGACTGGTATCAGGCCAGTCGCACACACAGAGATCAGTGATAAGGATCAGACTGTAAAAACATAAAAAAGACTGATCAGGACTTTGAGTCTTAAGACAAAGTTGAAATTTGTGCGAACACTTTGAATTTGGAGGTCATAGGTCAAATGCTTGTTCATATTTTGAATGAATGTCCTTTAGCTCAAGGTTAAACCTGTTAGATTTGGGAGCTTGGTTCCCATGATCATCCCTTTAGACTTGAGGGATTTCTGTCCATCTTCACACCAGTGCCCCCTCAGACTCCGCCATGAAAGGATGATATCAGGGAGGTGTAAGGTCAGAGGTCATGGGGTCTCGATTGGTTCAGTTACAGGTGTTTCTCCAGTCAAATAAAGGGAAAGGTGCTCAGGTAACTGATCTGTGCCATCCCTCTTTTTTGACCCCTTTCTGTTGGAGTGCAGAGCTCACGTAGCCAACCCCCAAAGGGCGGAGCTAAAGTCCCTGCAGCCTGTTGATTGGTGCATCTCCATGTCTAAGTTATAGAAGAGGAAATGCAGAGGGAGGAGCTGGAGAGACCTGCATCCTCTGGCCCACATCCCCCTCCGCAGGTGAGGGTTCAGGTGACAGGGGAACAATATCCAGACCATACGGAGCTGAACTGAGCCAAACCAAGTGGAAACACAGCGTTGTCAAACCCTTGAAGGCCTCGCCGCCCCTCCCCCTGTCCTGTCACTCAGTGTAAGCCTCAGGTGTGCCTCAAACCACAATGACGCATTTCCAGTTCAGCAGTTGGGGCAACACTGAGTCACTGTGACTCTTATTTTAAAGTGGACATATTATGCAAAAAGCACTTTTTTAAGGCTTTTTAACACACTGTTGGGTATTTGTCCTTCCTCCCAGCCCACAACGTGTGACAGTAGACAACAAAACCTGTATCTATCAGGCTGCATGAATGTAAACTCATGGTATTTGGTGAGCTGTTGAGTCTGTGGATAGACTGTTACGTAACAAGCATTTTCATTTGCATAAGCCTGCCTTTACCTGAGTGTCCCCACCCTCCGGCTTGAGAAATTTCTGTGTGAAGTACAGCCATTGTTGGGAATGAACCAGGGGTTCATGTTTGTCAAAGTTCTCGTTACTTCTTGAAAGTCTGAAGGATAAACTTCAAAGTATGACCATTCCTATATTAGTCAAGAGGAGTTTAACAGTTGGCTGAACATAATCAGTCCTTCACCCGCCCCATTATCTCTCCATTTCTGCTAACGTTAGTCCGGAAGCTAGGCTAAGTCGCGGCTGTGTCGAGCTTCGCTGTTGTCTGGTAAACGGCATGAATTTGCGGTTTGTATGAGTTCAGGACTGTAAGCTGAGCGTTGCTTGAGCGCTCTGCTTCGCTCGAGTTACGCTGCAGGTCTATCGTGAATTCCCGTATGTGCTCTGCTCTGGCTCATTAGCATATGAAGGCGACCGCCCTCCAAACCAGCCGTTCTGAACATGTTATGTGAGCGTGGACAGAATGCAGCTGTGCTTTATTCACAGGCTTTTTGGACCAAAGCATGTTACTAACGTTTCATGAAGACGTCAAGGTTCCATGTTAAACTGCAGGAAAGGAGCAAAATATGGGACCTTTAAAATGCTGATGATAGAGACGGACTTATTTAATCAAATTATTCAGAGCTGATTTTTACAGTAAGAGTCTGAATGTTTTATCAGTAACATTTTCTTTATCAGCTAATTCACAGCCTGCACTGACTTCTGTGAGCTTTAGATGAATGAAACATGATTATTTCTGAAGTTTTCAGTTATTCAAAGAGTTTTTAGCTCTCACTGACATACAAATATGAAATACAACACAAACAGCACCCTTATTACTCCTCTTATCCTCGATCGTGCAGGTAAACTCCGTCCGTTTCCCTGTTTAAAGATTTATTCTTCAGTTTCTCAGGAACACAGACAGAAAATCCAATTTGTGCCCTGACTGACAGCCCAGCCTCTTGATCAGGGTCTCATTGATCCAGCAGATGAGACTTTTACAGACAGAAATCACTCGTGTTCTCAGCTCAGAGACACTGATTCAATGTTTAAGAGCCACAAATGGGCAAGAACATATGGACAAAATGATTAGGGACAAACGGAGACGTGGTGGAGAGCAGGCAGCAGGCTGATGGGCGGATGATTGTTCTGCTGGTGTTTACAGGCAGAGGGATGTTTCCAGGGTGACAGATGTGTGCATTCAGGGAGCATGCAGGAGTTTGAGAGATCTGAAAGGAGAAATCATGCAATAACAGCTGCCTGAGAGTTTTGTTTCTACAGGCGTGACAAGGAACAGACATCAGTGTGATTTGGATTTGACCAGAATCATGTCAGAGTGTAAAGAAACAAACAGCCTACACTGATATCCTCTCTGTGTTTTACTGTTGGAGCTGCAGAGCTCAGCTGCTGTGTTCATGCTGAAGTGTCACTGAGATGTGTGACTGTGTGAAATTACACTAAATGAAGCCAGAGAGCCGGTCCAGGAACAGCAGGAGATCCTCAAATGCACATAAATATAGTTCGCTCCTGCCAAGTGGCTCAATCTCAACAATTACTGTTGTCAAGGCAACCGTGTCCATCCTGATCTGCTTCACTGCACCGAGGGCACGAGGGTGTCTGTGTTTGCAAGCACAAAAACTTCCTTCCTTTCAATAACCCTGATGTCAGAATCATGAATATAAGAACAACTACAAGTTAACAGCAGAAGACAATACATAATATTGAATCAGACATTTAATATTTTTGATTTCCGACGTCTCAGAGAGAATTAGGTCAGAGAGAGCCCGGAGGGTCGGCGGAGAGACGAGAGGGAGAGAGGGTGGAAGGAAGGGACCAGGAAACATCAATAATGTGAAGCAATATCACACTTCTCTGATTCTGGATCAGCCTTTAAATACTGAACATGCAGCTGTGTGGAGGCCTCAGGAGGACAGTGAACTCATCGTCATGTAGAAGATCAGGATGGATTCATGCTTTATGATGTTCACACGGCACTCTGAGCCCACAGTCTGAGTGTGGAGCAGAAATCCAGACTCATCAGACCAGGAGACACTTTTACAATCTTCTGTTGTCCAGTTTGTGAGCTGTAGTCTCAGTTTCCTGTTCTTAGCTGATAGGAGTGGCACCTGGTGTGGTCTTTTTTAGCTGCTGTAGACCTTCTGCTTCAAGATTGGCCAGTTGTGTGTTCAAAAATGTTCTTCTGCATGCCTTGGTTGTAAAGTATTTGAGTTCCTGTTGCCTTTCTATCATCTCCAACTACTCTGACCGTTCTCCTCTGACTTCTGACATCAACAGGCAGAGACCTGCTGCTCACTGGATATTTTCTCTTCTTCAGACCATTCTCTGTAAACCCTGGAGATGGTTGTGTGTGAAAATCCCAGACAGACCAATAACCATGACACATTCAACGTCTCTTAAATCCCCTTCCTTCTCCTTCCTGATGCCCGGTTTGAGCTTTAGCAGGTCATCTTGACCGTGCTGACATGCTTGATTGCTTTGGGTTTTTGCCACGTGATTGGCTGGTTAGCAGCTGAATAGGTGCACCTTCTAAAGTGGTTGATGAGTGTGCGAGGGTGGTTATTGATTCCTGAGGTGAATTTATTAATTCCACACCAGGGTTAGTGTTTCATGGATGAAATCCTGATAATTATCAGAGCATGGCTACTCCTGCAGGAAACAGACTGGGTTTTATTTTTTAATTTATTTTGATATTTTACCATAAAAATTGGACATGGTTAACCTTCAGCACTAACATGCTCTCCAGCTCTCCGTGATCATGCCTTCACCCTCCTTTAGCGCGTCCAGCTGAGCCTCAGATCTGCTGTGATTGTTTGATAGAAATCAGAAATCAGTGTTTGTGCGAGCTAACAGAAGACGTCGAGCTCAGAGGGACGAAGGACCTGCTGTTCTCTCTTTGGATCTTCAGGCTCTGACCTTCTCTCCTTTCTAGCTCCTTCAGGCACATTTCGTGGAGTGGGGATACTGTGTTTTCTGTTGTGTGGACTTTGTGGTGCAGTGTGTCAGCCTGATAAAGTTTAACACTTTACAGGCTGGATCTGGACTATGTTCCTGTGATTGGCTGTGAGAGTTCTCCAGGAAGCTCAGGAGGGACCCTCTTTTATTCATGTTTTTACTCTTATGACCTTATAAACCGTTTGCCACAGACCTTTAAAGATCTCCTTTTCCTTCACATTCCAGTAACAGGCTTTTATTTTAATTGCAGACTGTTTTTATGCACGGTGTTGGATTTTTGTACATATCTGATATGTTGATGTTTCTGAACTCAAATCACTGATACAGATATTTTTTGGTCGGGAGCCCAAGCTCTTTACTTTACAAAAATGGACTTGTTTCTTTCAGTGTGAGAGTCTATTTGTGAGAGGATCAGATGAAAAACAAGAAAAACAACAATTAAGTCTTTGTTACACTTCCGTCTAGCGGGAAAGTACAAATTTGAAATGGAAAAAAGAAAATCACTCACTTATCAAAGTTTACACTGTTTATTTACAAAATGAAAGAAAAACAAGCCAAAGGCAAAAAGGGATGTACAAGAAAACAAACTAAAAGCCGAGATCTCAAACAAATGGATACAAAAACAAAAGGCAGCAAAGGCTGGCACTCAAAACAAGGATTTACCGAAACCACGAAACAACTAACTAATACAAAAAAAAACAACTAAGAACTACAAATCACAATTACACAGTAAACCAAGTCAGTTTGGAGGCCGACTGTGAGGAGAAGCTGCTGTCAGAAGGCACAGACCTCCATCTCCTGACTCGGTCCATTTGGATGTGAAGCCGTTGCTCTTGGGCCAATAGCAGGGCCGATTCTCCCTCAGCAGATCCAGCACCTCAGCCAATCACACCCAACCACCTGAGGGCTGCTGCAGAGATCCTCCTGTGGGAAGAGCACTCAGTCCTCGAGCACAGGAGACCATCTCAACAACTATCTTTAAATACAGCACATGATAATAATATGCAGCCAGGGCCGTAACAGCCCCATTCCTAAAGAACAAACACATATCCAAAACTGTTTGTTTTAATTTCTAAATCATGGCTCGAGAGAGAGCATCAGCAATTATATTGTTTACATTTTTTTATTTGTTTTATTTCTAAGTTGTAATCCTGCACAAGCCGGGACCACCTCATCGGTCTCTGGTTGGCGTTTTTCATCTGTGCAGGAACACAGGGGGTTGTGGTCTGTGTAGACCACAGCGGGCAGAGAGCTGGAGCCGACATACACCTCAAAGTGTTGGAGAGCAAGAAGCAGTGAGAGTGCTTCTCGCTCTATGGTGCTGTACTTCGTCTGGTGATTGATGAACTTTTGGAGAAGTAGCTGACTGGATGGTCGACGCCACGCTCGTTCTCCTGCAGTAGGACCACCCCCGCACCTCTAGCGCTGACGTCGACCTCCAGCTTAAAGGGGCGTGAAGTCAGAACGGCCAGAACAGGTGAGCTGCAGAGGAGGCTTTGGCAGCTTCAAACGCCTGCTGGCACTCTGGGGACCAAACAAAGGGTTTAGTGGCACTGGTTAAACTGGTCAGAGGCACAACAACATCAGCAACATTCTTACAGAAGCCTCGGTAATATCCCGCCATCCCCAGGAAACAGCGCAGCTCCCGTCGGGACAGAGGAGCAGGATAATCAAGGATTGCCTGGACTTTGGCTGCGAGGACGCACCTGACCCTGGCCCACCTCTTTGCTCAAATAGGTCACAGTGGCCTTGCCGAACTCACATTTGGCCAAATTCAAGGTGAGGAAGCATTCTGGAGTCTCTCAAAGATGACGCTGAGCGTTTTCAGATGCTCAGGTCAGCTGCCTGAATAAGCCACGATGTCATCGAGGTACACCTCACAGTTTTTAACACCGGACAGAACTTTATGCATCAGCCTCTGGAACATGGCGGGAGCTGTACGGAGGCCGAATGCCATGACGGTGTACTGGTAGAAACCATCGGGGGTAACAAAAGCGGAGATTTCAGAAGCACGTGGGGTCAGGGGAACCTGCCAGGAGCCCTTCAACAGATCGAGTTTGGTTACAGATTTCGCCGACGCAGTCGACACAGTCCTCCATATGAGGGAGAAGATACGAGTCAGACTTAGTGGCATTTTTTACCTTCCTGAAATCGGTGCAGAAACGTGGAGTCTTATCTGCTTTTGGCACAAGGAGACAGGGAGAGCTCCATGCCCTGGAGCTGGGAACAGCTAAACTGTTTTCCAGCAGGTAGACGACCTCCTGCTGGAAAATAGCGTGTTTAGTCGGGTTAACTCTGTATGCGTGTTGTTTAATGGGCGGATGATCCCCTACATCAAGGTCATGGGAAAGGACATTGGTGCGGGTCGGAGTGTCTGAGAAGAGAGAGAGATGATTATTGACCAAACTGCAGATATCATGTTGGGCCAAATCACTCAAATGAGACAGATTACTTTTTAAGTCTTTCAATATTTCCGAGTTTTGGAGACGCGCAGCCCGTCACTCTCAGGGAAATACTCAGAGGGTGGCAAAGGCGCGGCAGCGGACATGGCGATCACAGCGGGAGACGATAACATGTAATTGTTTATCTGTCCACCAATTTAAAAATGATTAAAAAGGAAATGAACTAACATTTATATTTTTGAAAGCACTATCTTTGGAGCATACCTCTTTCTCTAAACCTGACAAAAACGTTCACACAGTATTATATTCATATCTTCAAAGTCCCACAAAACTCATCCTTTCCGGAAACCTTTGGCAGGAGCCTTATTTATACGTCACGTGCCGCAAGGCATTATGGGGCGCTCCTTCAGCCGACGCTGAAATGCGTCCGGGTCATTTCTTCAGTAAGGAAGGTTCCTTATGAAAAAAGGACTATTCAGACGCACCCTGAGCCTCTGAGAATGAACGGGCGATCAGCCTCATCCACCTCACTCTCAGTCGGCTCACCTGCGCCGACAGGTGACAGAGCAGGAGCTGAACAAAACCCACACTTTCAGGTTTTTTCACTGACTGGTTTTGTTCTTTGCACTGCAGCGCTGGGCATTTAGAGATCAGGTGCCCAGGCTCGTGGCAATAAAAGCAGTCACGCTTCTCCGCGGACACGGGGTTTGACCACGGAGAAGATAGGAGGGGGCGCTGAGGTTTACACGCACCAGCAGCGGGGATCTCACGGTGCACAGACAGAAACACAACGCAGTGCGAGTTCATCAGAGAGCACAGCAGCTTTAGACAGAGAATCAACTTTTTGTTCGTTCAGATAAACAACAGTTTTGTCAGGAAGACATGTTCTGAAATCTTCCAACAGAAATAATTCACTGAGCTGTGCGAAATTTGTTACTTTGCTCGCCGAGCACCATTTATGAAAGACAAAGTTTTTTCTCGCCAAACTCCACATGTGTTTGGTTGGCAGATTTCTCCAGAGATCTAATTTTTTGGCGGTAAGCCTCAGGCACCAGTTCGTAAGCCCTTAACACAGTGGCTTTCACAACTTCATAATCAAGACTCTCATCAATAGATAAACTCGCTCAAACCTCCTGCGCTTTCCCTACCAGTCTGCACTGAAGCAGCAAACTCCACACCTCCTCAGGTCATCGGAGAGCTGCCACAATGCTCGAAAGCTTTAAAGTACGAATCAGCCTCTGATTCTCTAAATGTTGGCCCAAAGCAGTCTGCCTGCTGATATCAAACTGATGGGAGGCAGAGGTGGAAGGATTCAGGCTGACCGGGGTGGACACTCGTGGAGACCTCTCCAGCTCCAAAGCTCGGATTCTGAGGTGCATGAGCTCAACCTCACGAGCTTTTGTCTGGAGCTCCACCTCTCTCAACCGGAGTGTCAGCCTCAGGTCCTCCGTTTTTAGCCCAGCTTGGGTGACAGCGCTCGGCTCGGTGGCTGCGGCAGCCTCCGCTCCCACGGCCCCTGACACACACTCAGGAGCGCTGAACAGATTCTGAAACACTCTGCCCTCCTCCACTCATTTTTGGGACAAACATTTTTTAATCTCTGCCTTTCGGGCATTCAAGGGCACAGAGATATTAAAAAAGTTTGTAATCGGCGACAAATCAGCCTTGGTGCACCGATCCAGTTTTTCCAGTGAGGGGTGTTGTGCAAACTCATCTGAATCAAACACAATTGTAATTTTTTTAGAGAGACAAAAATGCCAACCAAGACAATGTAGAGAAAAAACAGATCCAGCATCTCGGCCAGTCACACCCGGCCACCTGAGTGCTGCTGCAGAGATCCTCCTGTGGAGAAGAGCTCTCACTCCACATGCACTCTCACACACTCACACACTCACACACTCACACACTCATACACTCACACACTCAACACTCCACAGGACAGAGCATCTCCACAAATAGTGAATGCGTGAGGTCTACATAACAATATGTGGCCAGGGCCGTAACACTCTTAAATAAATGAACCTTTTGATTTTTAAAAGCACCCATGAGATGCAGCAATGTGTTAGATTTGTGTATTTTATGTTATTCCAGCCAATGTTTGGCCAGTCTTTCAGCTGTAAATATTGACAAAATTTCAGTATCGGCCAGTACCGATGTTCAGCTTTTTAAGGCTGAGATCATCCAGATCATATCATGCATCCCTAGCAGTAAGTTACAGTCAGGCTTCTTTGCATTGGTTAACTCCTATAAATGAAGATTTATTTGATATTTATTAGAGAATATTATTCCGACTTAGATTCAGATTCAGACAACTTTATTTATCCCAAATGGGCGATTCAGTCTACAGCTACCAAGGCCTATAGTCCTGTCCTCAGATTCTCTGAGTTTGATCTTGTTTAGGTTGGGACACCTTAGGGGCCTGATTTGGCCTTGGGGCCTCCATTTAATGATCACTGTGGTTCCAGATATTACAGTGCATGTCAGGGTGGTGTCCTCTCACTGTGTTTACTGGAATAGATACGAAGCCTCCCTTTTTGTGATATTTAGTATATCATAAGTCAAATTCTCCTGATGTCAAAGTCCCGTATTCTCCCTCTCATCCATCTTGTCTCTCCCTGAGATGAATCCTGATCTCATCCTCTGTCTCTTGGTTTATAATCAGTGTTTGCATGTTGATTGCAGCTCGTTCTCCGTCACTCCTCGTCGGTTTAATGGAGGTAACATCAGCAGGAAGCTCAGCCGGGCTCTTTGAAGTGGTGATACCTTCATCCTGATCCATTAGTCGTAATTACTCAGGCTTTCATAGAGGAATCATGACCGTATCAGTGAAATAAACCATGTGATCAAAGCAGCATCCCATCTCCTCTGAACTCTGCAGAGATGGCTGTGGGCACAAACATCCAGACAGGCGCTCTTTGTTTTAAGACTCTGACCTTTGGAGCTGAGTGCAGGTAATAACATCAATTTAACGGAGAAAGATTTGTGATTCTCCTCTGGTCCGGGCTAATGCCTCCTCCCAGCCGGCCGTGTGAGTGTGTGTTTGCTCAGGGAGTTGGGTAATTCAGGACAAATATGAACCAACTTACATAAAGCTCTGGAGCTTCAGCGAGGCTCAGCAGGATTTGGACAGAGATGAGGTGAGGATGAAGAGGGGAGAAGAAGGGAATTTGGGGTGAGGGCCAAGAAAACATTTGCACAGATGTGAGACCCTGCAGAGAGGAACAGTTTGAGTTTGAGTCTTCAGATTCTGATTCTGGACGTTGAACACCCAAACATACCCACGCTCAAGTCTGCAGTGGACTGTTTCTCATGGTAGGGCTTTGTTTGAATGTGCAGTCATCTCATTTTAGGTGAAAGTTAGTTTCTGTCTTTGTTGGAAGAACTTGAGGCTCTGCATGCAGAGATCTCGTTTAGAAAGTAGAGGGCACATCAAACCCTCCAAAGTTTCAGACAAACTTATTGCCAGTGCTGCATCTTGGACGTTTTGGGGCCAAAAAATGCCAAAGTATGTGGTCAACAGACTGGTAAAGGTTTTTCTGCAATTATTGAAATTTGCAAAAAGAAATATAACATAATATTAAGCTAAGACTTGTGTTTTTTTAACATCGTTAATCTTAATGGAGTGATGGATGGATAAAAAAAAAATCAATGAATAAATTGATCAGTTTGTTGATTGATGGATACACAGACAGGGGGGTCAGTTTACAGATGGACTGATGGATGGGCAGATGGATGAGCAGATGGATTGACTTACAAATGAGATTGATGGGTGAATAATTACTGTCTGAATGGCTCATGAGATTAACAATGTAATAGATGGATGAATGGAAGAATCAAAGGGTTGATAGATGGATGAATAGATAGATGGACTGACAGACAGATGTACTGATGGATGGATGGATGACTGGATGGGCCTATTGACAAATGGATGGATGCAAAGACTGAAAGAGGGATGGGTGGAAGGATGGATGAAGGTGACTGATAGATGGATAACAGATGAATGGGGAGAAACCAAGAGATACATGTATGGTTGGATGATTGGATGCATTGATATATTGATTGATTAATGGAAGGACTGATCAATAGATGGATGAACTGATTGATGGATAGATGGATGAATAAATTGACCAACAGATGAAACATATTTTATCTGTAGCAATGAAAACACACTCGGCACAAACTTTGTTTAATGGTGTCTTCACAAAAACAAGTTTAAGCCCATTTATATTGATTATATCCATTAAAACGATCAACATGAGTCATTTTGCACAATAATATATCTTTTTTGTTTTTTTGGGTACGGTAGAGAGTGCTCCAAGGAGAATCACTGGGATAGATGAATGCATGGATATATGATGGATGGGCTGACCAACAGAGAGTTGGATAGGAGGATGGATGCATGTATGGATGTATGGATGGATGGACAGACGGGTGGACAGATGGGCTTATTGATGGGTTTATAGGTAGGTGGATGGATGTTTGGATCAATTTATTTTGATGGATTTATTTATTGACAGTAGAGCTGGGTATCGATTCAGATTCCCCAAGTCGATTCGATTCGACTCGATTCGCGATTTAATTTGATTTGATGGATTTCGATTCAGTTAAGGGTATTTCAGCCAGAGTACCAATTTTATTTGAATATGGAAGAGATTTTCAGAGAACGAATGCTGTAAATAGTAGAAACTAACTCTGACTTTGTGCATTATTAAAATATTAATGTTTACATTAAGAATTGAGCCCAAAGCAGTTACAGTAAGCATGTACTTTTTATTAAACATAACCTCAAATCAAACCACAGGGCAGGCAGCGTAAATAAGGAGGCTACAAACAACGCTGTATGCTCATATGTCCTTGCATATGAATGCTGCGACAGCACTGGTTATTTTCTGAGCTCGTGGAGAGTTTGCTGGTAACTTACATACAAATGCCTTCACCAGCTGCGTTTGCTTCGGGTCCGACGTCTCTGCAGACTGTGTTTCCGGGTGGTGTCTTGATAAATGATTTCAGAGCTTTGTTGTGTTTCCACAATATGTCACCTGCACGCTGCATATCTTGCATATAGTTTTACTGCCGTCGTGTTTTTTAAATCAAAATGCATCCAGACATCTGCCTTAAAGTTTGTTGGCTGTGCCTTCAGTGCTCCCGCCATGATGTTTTGTTTAACAACGCTCCTCGCCGAGTGACAAGATCTCACAAGATCTCTGATCTGGTCACGTGAGAAGTGACATGGCTTTATGGGAAATTAATGGCTGGTCACACGAGACTACTCAACATTACTGCAGGCTGCATTACACACTGAGAAAAGACGTATTAAAAGATCGATTTCTGGATTTTATGAATCGATACTGGGCCATTCAATGGAAAATCGATTCAAATCGAGTAATTGATTTTTTAAACCCAGTTCTAATTGACAGTTTGTAGGGAATGTAGGGATGGATGGATCCAGTGATGTATTAATGGTACCACATAAAAAGGTATGAGTTGTTATCACAGCAGCTGATGTTTAACACACAGATACATGGATGTATAGATGATGGACTGACTGACAGATGGAGAACAGAGTGATGGATATGTATGGAGATGCTGTGATGATCTGACGGATGAATGACTAGATGAATGTGTTGGTGTTAAATGGTGGGTTATGGGATGTGAACTGAGAGGACGATGTCTCTATGTCCTGGCTGATGTTTGCTGGTCCTCATGTGTAGTCATGGAGCAGTTAGACCTCTCCTGTATCTCCGTGATCTCCCTCGCTCGTGGCTCCTGTGCTCTTAAAGGTCTGCCTCCCTGACACAGAGCAGTGCTGCTGAGCCATACGCTGCTCTCTAATCCTCTGCATTCGATTCCTCGTGCCTAAGTGCATTTACGTTATGTCTTATTGAATCACGGTTATGAGGAGGATTGCCCGGGGTCAGTGTGTGAAAAGCCCTGCGTATGGTTGGTCACTCTGACCTCCGTGTTTCCTCACATGATCGGCAGGTCAGATGCTCTTGGCCCCCCCGCCCCTCTCTGTTTTCCCATAAGTCTCTGCATATGCACACAAGTCAGTCAAAAGGCAAATGTTAGGTGGATAATCCTTCATGTAATCCTGTTTCAAGGGGATCTGTGAGAAAGAAAAACAGTGTTCAGGCTCAGTAAAGGCTCAAATAAACAATTACGAAGGAAAAAGGTTTGTTTTTGAACAGATTAATCCAGTTTTGGTCCCATCTGTCCAGTCATCCATCACAATAAACCCTCTCATTTGTCCCTCTGACCAAAACCATCCAAGATACACAGCAGCAACAACAATCATTTTCAGCAGAGCTGGACACAATCTGGGCTCTTTAAGATTTATTAAAGTGTTTTTATCGGAGATAATAAAGGGAAAGACAATACTGTTTATGTACATGTACTTTGATTAATATGAAAATAATGTCGTGTGCATCTTCTTACATCATCTCACAGTCAGTGAGTGCAGTGATGGACTGAATAAATTGGACCGTTGGCTTAGCCCGGTTGGTCTTTTTTCGATCAATCGGAAAGTCGTGGGTTCGAGCTGAGCTTTGGCTGCCACATGCTGATGTGTGCAAGACACTTGACCCCGAGTTGCTCCCTCTCCATTAATAGGTGGACAGATCAATCGATCGATTGATCTATATTCACATAGTTCAAAATCATAACATATGTTATCTCAATAATATTCACATCAGTGCCAATCTCTTGAATTAATTAATGAATTAATTTTATTTATCTTTATTTATTTGATTTCTCAAGTGACACGTAGACGAACAGAGAGGTTGGCAGAGACAAGAGACTGAAATTAAAATTCCTGACAGTGATAATCATGGATGCCCAGACCATAAATCTGTCTTAATCATATTTCTCTGTAATATATAATTTATTAAAGGTAAGCCCCTTGAGATGAAGCATCTTACAAGTGAGGTCCTCATGTCTATGTGGTTGTAAAGGTATTTGTTATGGAGGTAAAATCAATAACAACCATGGACAGAGAGATTGTTCTAATATAAACATTGACATCTTTAATGATCATAAACTGGAGAGGACTGAGGCTGGTAGTCAAAGCTAAAGTGATTTATGTGTGAATTTTGCAGTGTAATTTGATTGAATGATGGATGGATGGATGGATGGATGGATGGATGGATGGATGGATGAACAGGTTAAAGAATTGATGTCTGAGTGGATGGATAAAAGATAGATTGAGTCATGGGTTCATTGACAGACTGGTTTAAGAACTGATGGATGAATGGATGGGTGCATCAGAAAGACGGCTGGTTTAACAGATCATTGTGTGGGTGAATTGCCCAACAGATTGATTGGATGAATAAAACATTGATATCTGAATGGATGAATAAAAAATAAATGGACAGATGGTTGGATAAAAGGAAGGGTTGCCCGACGACTGGATTCAGCTTTTTTAAAGTTAGAAAAAGTAGAAATTGTAGTTACCCTGACATAAATTCTTCTTAAGATACGACGTGGATGAATCATGAACTTCTGCATAAAAATCCAGTGAAGGCTTGTTTACAGAAATACGTGTGTGTTTTTCGGTAAAAGGTCTAAAAGACGATCGACTCTAAAGAAACGAGCATGATCATATTCAAACAAACATCCTCACCCAGCAGCACATGTCGATCATGCACATGCACGCATCCCTCTACATTTAGCACAGGAAGTGCATTGCATTGACCTAACCTCTGCATATCTGCCCGTCTGCAGGTCTGAGTGCAGCCAAGCTGCTGAAGGAGAACGGCCTGAATCCTGTTGTTCTGGAGGCCAGGGATCGAGTCGGAGGTCGCACTTTCACTTTCAGGGTAAGAACAGCAGAGTCAGATTGAGTCTGTGGTACTCCTGTTTCTAGATGCTGATAAAGGATCATATTATGTAGTTTTCATCAATAATATCACCTCAATATCCAGCATTTTTTGTAACATGATGCAAAAAAGTAAATAAAAGTGGCTAAAGGACATGTTGAATTGAAACCAGTCAGGTCTAACTGCTGTGCAGAACCACATATCATCTGCATACAACCACATCAGTGCCTCACAAATAGCTGCTGTTCCCTCTGGTGTTAACTCATGAAGACTGAAATGAATGGACCTCTGTGACCTCTGAGGCGTTCGGCCTCTGCGATCAGACGCTCTCCATATGTTTGTTATGAACATCCTCCTGATCACAGCACTGTAGCGTCATGTGTAAATATGAAAGTTAAACTCCCCCTAATGCCCCCCTGATGTGAATCTTTTCCAGAATAGGGAGACGAAGTGGGTTGATCTGGGCGGAGCTTACATCGGCCCGACTCAGGACAGGATCCTCCGATTGGCCAAAGAGTACGGCGTCAAGACCTACAAGGTGAACGAGGAGGAGAACCTGCTGCATTATATCAATGTGAGTAACCCATCTGAAGTCTTAAAGTGTCCTCTTGAACTCTGCTTCAGGCTTTGGCTGATGTCCAACAAACACAGTCAGTGTTTTAGTGACCTTCTTTAAGGTTTTTCTGAACTTTAAGAGAGTTTTGCGTCATTTTAATTTATCACTGAGCTCATTCCACAAAATTATTAAAATTGGCTCATCTTTAATGACAGGCCAAACCTTAACGGGCAGCAGCAGAAACTCATGAGTCAAATCTGTGAGTCTTTGATTTGACTTCAGTCTGAACCTCAGCAGAGGCGACACCAAGAACGTCCCAGGTCTGAGGTCTCCACATGGTGGAGGTTCACCCTCAGGGCCTGGAGGTCCTCGCCTTAAACATCATGTTCAGTCTGTGTCTGCCGGGCAGCAGGCCTCCTCCTCCTCCTCCTCCTCCTCCTCTGCAGCATTACAGGCTGTAGATGTTAATCTCAGCCCGAGGGTTTCCTCTAATGCAGTTTGTCTTCTCTGTGAGTGGCTGAGAGGACAGCAGAAGCAAACAGAGAGGAACAAAGAGCTGATCTTTGGGCTCTTTCCTGAACATCTCGTTATTGTCGTCCTTAACTCCGCTGTGCTCCTCTGTGTGATTCGATTTGACCTCCCTAACATGTACCTGCTCAGTCCAGCTTCACTGTAAATCACTGAGCCTGCAGGATATCAGAGTTTATCTCAGTGTGGTCGTTGTTCAGGACTCTCACCTTCACAGCCGGACTCTAGACTCCAGGTGAAGGTGTGGACTCGATAGAGCTCTGTCACATTTTTACACCTTTAAGCTCTCCCTCAGGCTCCCTCTGCACTCTGTTATGCTCCCTTATCAAGCTACAAACAAACATAACACGGCCTCATAAAACCATCAAGTACACCACCGGATTAATTTTCAACAGTGAAATGGAAACTCAGGTTCAGATTTATGAGGCTGATTTGGAGAGAGCGCTGTGAGGACCATCAAGGTCGAACGGTAAATATTGACTGCTCTTCATACAGGAGATGTTTCCAGCATGAGCAGAGTTTATATTTACTGTGGATTAGGAGCTTTAGTTTTCTGTTATTTGCACCAGTGTAGCACAAAAAAGTGCAAATTCTGTGTGAGTTTGGCCCACAGAGACCATGATGAAAGTCTGAGCCTTTACTTTATTTTCCTCTGAGGTTCTTAATGAAAATAGGAATAAGCATTTCAGATGAGAAATAAACTTCTGTTCTCAGAGCGACTTAACCCTCGAAACTCCACGGGGTCAGCAGCCCCAAGCAGCAACTCTCTCAGCGTTTAGTTATATCTGTGGACCTGTACAGGTGATCTTTCAGGGGACAGGTGTGTGTTCATCTGTGGAGGCCACATGCTCTGGAAAGTTTTAATTTAGCCACAAAGAACAGTTTTTTTTCTACACTAAATAAACTCAATTTTCAGCAAGTGTGTTCGTCTAGTTTCAAGTCAAAAATATCCAAAACACTTATTCTAATCCACATTCACTTAACCAGTCAAGATAAATATCTTACTTTAAGGAATGGAAGACAAAAATTAGGCATTGAATTGCTTGTAATGAAGAGAAAATATCTGCCACTGAAACAAAGAAAGTCTGACTCAGTGAGGGTCTTAAATTAAGGTTTAATATCTGCTCAAGTTAAATTTGTCTTGTCTTATTGGCAGATTATTTTACTTATTATTACAAGAACTCAGGCCGTATTTTTAGTTTTTATGTCTTCAAATAAGATCTTAATCCAGACATGTTAGAAAATTGTCTCTTAGAATAAGTCTAGTGAGATTTTGTTGTCTTGAAATTGTACAAATACTCTCACTTAGATCTGACTGTTTGCAGTGTGGGCGGCACTGTCTCGGCCCACCAAGGAGAACACACCAACATTCTGGCTCCTTTTTCCTTCAGGTGTTTGACTGTTAGACGCTGGTGTTTGATTTATTCTTGTTGCACTTCTGCAAACAGAAGTCATTGTGAGCTCGTTCTCACTGATAAACTGTGAAACTTTTGTTCGACTGACACGTGGATGTGAGCACATGGACATTTAGATGGTGTTTGTTTCATTTGTTCTTTTATTGTCGAGCAGAGGCCTCAGTGGCTGTGAGCTGAATTGCCCGTTTGGGATAAAGTTAGTGATACATTTGTTATTGGTGAATTTTAATCACATTTTCTTCAAGAAAAATAAAGATGACGCGGTATTTGACTTCTGTTTGGACTTTTAGAGAAAGTGTCTACTTCCTGTCTGTCTGCTGACCAATCAGAAACTTCCACTTCTCACATTTTCTTGATGGTCACATCCAATCAGGAGCAGCCGGAGGTCAGCCTGAGATTAGATGTCAGGTCCTCAGAGTTTTAAAGGAAATGTGCAGAGTATGATGTGACCATCTGAGACAGAGAGTCAGGACTGACTGAGGCAGAAACGTCCGGAGGAATCGGTGTAATTATGTTCTGTGCATACTTTGATTTCTTCTCCTGATAGCCAAAACCTGACAGAAACATATTCAGATGTAGTAAGGCTCATTCATCGTTGATCTGTGAGCGATTTTTATCAAGTTTAGATTTCCAGCCTGTTTTTTTTTTTGTCTCTTTGGTCATAAAACTTTTATCACCTCGATCAGGATCTCAGCGTAAATATTCTGAATTCAAGATTCAAGATTCAAGATTCAAGCTTCTTTTATTGTCATTTTTCAATGTGTATCCATATACACAATAAAAAATACGATGGAGTTCTCGTCAGCGGTGCAGTGCCAAAGTACAATAAAGGTCTGTTATCATACGCACATTATTGTTTAAAAAAGAATTCAGAGATGGCAGAAAATGTCCCCCGGGGTAAAGAGGTAAAACCTCCTCCTCAGGGTTTCAAACCTCTGACTCTCCAGCGTGCGGTCATGTCTGCAGCTCGTCCTTGGCTCTGCTGCTCTATTGACTCGACCTACTTCTGCAGCGCTGTGAAATGTCAGCGGGACGCCGCTCTGCTCCGATAGAAACAAATCTGCGTCGATGTGGAATAACTGGCTGGTGTTTCCGTAGCTACTATCTCAGAACGATCCACTCACACCTCGTGGAGCTTCCTGGCTGTTTCTATGGCAGCGGCCTCATCAAAAGCTGCTCAGCCTTCGACGTCAGGCTGTGTGCTTGTTTGCAGTTTGGGTGTGAGAGAGCTGCTCTGTTTCTGATGTCATGACCCCAGAGCTGACTCTGCAGAAATGCTGAAAATGTCTGATTGACAGGAGCAGGTACCAGCACTGGCTCTGCAGGATTTATTCTGCGTGTTGTCTCTGGGGCTGAAGAGCTGAACGTGAGGCTAATGAAGGTGAACGCTGTGCATTTAGGGACAAAAGGTTCAGCTGTGGGGCTGTCAGGAGAGATGAAGAGCTGTGATCCTCTTCAGCTGAAGGAGAAACAATAACTTCAGAATGAGGCTGCCGCAGCGCTGAAGACAGAATATGACCAGGAAGCTCAGGAATATCGAGTGATGCTTTTCTAACAAGGACGGGAGGAATGTTCAGGCATCAGGGGCTCATGGTTATGATGGTAAGGGGGGGGGGGGGGTTTCCAACAACCTTTTCTGTTTTTAACAGTATTTATTTCTTTTAGGCCCAACTACAGAATAAGCTCAGGCTATAAATGCTGAAGTGTGTGGCAACACACACACTGTCCCTAAACAAATAAACATTAAATAAATAAACTTCACAATACAAAACATATCAGAATTAACAATCAGTCAAACTTTATTTGTAAAGGACTTTTCAGTGCTGAACATTCAAGAACACAAGTAGGTAAGAGTCAGGGGATACACAAAAAGATACAAACCCCCCACCCTCCCAGCCCACATTTAACACACACACACACACCCACCCACACACACACACACACACACACACACACACACACACACAGGGACACTAAGTCAGGACCAATCAACATCCACAGAGGACCGAGGAAATGCCATCTTGAATCAAAAATGAGGAAACACAGGAGCTAAGAACAAACTGATAAAACCATGATAAGATATAATAAAGGTAATAAAGCGCTGAAAGTTGATTAAAATAAAACTGTTTTAAAACCAAACAGTAAAAAGAAATAAATTCAAAGAGTGAAAACATAAGATAGTAACTCTGAAACTAAAATGGAGTAAAAGACATATGATGCAGATTAAGAGAATAAAACATAATTCAGCTAAAAGCCAGATTAAAAAGGTTGGTCTTGAGTTTGTGTTTAAAAATATGAACAGTATGTGCTGCTCTCAGGTCCTCAGGTAGACTGGGGCCATAATAATGAAACGAAGCTTCACCGGATGTTTTAGACTGAACTTTGGGAACAGTTAGAAGACCACTACCTGAAGACCTGAGGGCTCCACTGGGCTTATAGGGTAAGAGCAAATCAGTTAAATAGGAAGGGCCAAGACCATTAAGAGATTTAAAAACCAATAAAAGAACCTTAAAATCTATTCTGAAAGACACAGAAGCCAATGCAGAGACTTTAACATCGGGGCGAAGTTCTTTTTAGGAAGACCAGAGAGGAGGGCATTGCAGTAATCAATTCTGCAGGTAATTAAAGCATGAATAAGAGTCGCTGCATTGGCTTGAGAGAGAAACTGACGCATTCTGGAAATGTTCTTTAAATGATAAAAAGCCTTTTTGGTAACATCTCAGATGTGTGGTTCAAAACTCAGGTTAAAATCAAAGGTAACACCCAAACTTTGTACTTGTTTGCAGGGATTAAAAGACAGAGCTTCTAGTTTGCTCTCCAGTTTCTCTCTCTCTCTGGACCTGTACCAATGACTAAAGCCTGAGTTTTTGCCTGGTTGAGCTGTAAAAAGTTGTCTGCCATCCAGGACTGGACGTCTAAAATACAGTTACAAAGGACATCCATGGGCCCTGTGTCATCAGGAGACACGGCCATGTAAAGCTGAGTGTCATCAGCATAGCTGTGAAAGTTAATGCCGTGTCTCCTGATGTCGTCTCCTAAAGGAGACATGTAGAGATTAAAAAGTGTAGGACCTGAAGTTGAGCCCTGGGGAACGCCACATTCCATTTCATGTGTTCTTGATGAGTGCTCCCCTGTGCTAACATAAAATACAACATGTGATTTGTAGACATTAACTTTTCCTTTTACAGAATTCACCACGATTTTTTAAATCTTTTTTGTAAAATCCAAAACAGTATGGATAAAGTTAAGTTCATGTAGTTTGGCCTCTGCTGCACCGTGTGATACTGAAGGTGTATTGAACATTCTGCCTCCACATCATTATATTTATCCTCCTATCAGCAAAGTGACATGACCAGTGCTTGATGTCACAGCCCGAGTGTGGAGTTAGCATGTTCACCCTGTGAATGTTTGGGTTCTCTACCCCAGTTTCCTCCCACGGACCAAAAACATGCTTGTTAGGTTAATTATTGACTCTAAATTGCTCTTAGGTATGAGTCTCTGTCTCTGTGTCAGCCCTGTGATTGGCTGATGTCAGCTGGAATGGACTTCAGATTAATTCCAACAATTTTGGTACAGGTCTTCATTGAGCAAGTGTGCAGCATGAAAAAAGGACAGGGTTGGAAAAAACAGCTCGTTATGATTTCCATACTTAAAGAAATCAACTGCACAAGGTCTGCTCAATAGCTTTAAATGTTATGCTGTTGATTTTCAATCATAAAAGATACCACCATCTTTATTCTGCAGCTCTGACTGAGCTTCATGTTTGAGAGCTTTTTAAATAAATCTGGTTATATCTGATTTCACTTCTAGAAAGTTCAATCATTTAAGTTGCTTTTGGCCGTTCCTGTGTTTTTTAATTTTTTCTGTACGTAGCTTTATGAAAGCTTCAGTTAATCAGATGTTTTTTTGACCCAAACAGACGCAGCACCTCATAGTTCTGATTGCTGTGAAAGCTTGTATAACACATGAGAGGGTCTGAATGACTTCACAGGACAGCGGCGAACAGTAAGCCGGCCTGTGAGCCGGCCATTGTGTTATTAGAGCTAGCTTAGAAGCGAGCGGTGTGGCTAATCAGCTTTTGTTTGTCAGATTGTAATCCTAAAGGCCGAAGCTGTTCCCCTTGTCAGTGAACTGCCCCGTAACAGACAGCCCTCAGAGCAGACTTCATTAATGAGCCGGCATTATCGGACGCAGGAGGGCGTGGGACCGTCCCACGCCCTCCTGCGGCAGGGTGGATGTCACGACTGTTAGCACGTTCATACCACGACCAAGAGGCCTGAACGACGGTGAGGAGAAGTGATTCTAAACTGTGGGTCAGGGCCCAAAAGTGGGTCTGGGACCTGTTTTTATTAGGACAGGAATGAGAGGACCACCACCATAATCTGATCACGTCCTTGTGCAATGAGCAACGAAATCTGATGAGAACTTTTTGAGTTTTATTGCTCACAGACATTACCAGATGGACTGTTTCACAGTAGGGCTGAACGATATTAGGAAAAGATCTAACTGTGATTTTTGTGGCAGATATTGAGATTTCAACTCGATTCACAATTTTCTTCAAATCAAGCTTCAGTGTTCAATATTCACTATGTTTACAGCATAGACAACAGTAAGGAAATCAGTGATCAAAAGAACACAACACATTATTCATTATCTAATATTGATGATAAAAAATCTGTTTTCATTATTTAAGGGATACTCCAACTTCTGCTCCTAAACAGAGGCTTTGTGTTGTTGACCTGCTTACCAGCACTTCTGTCAATGCAAATTTGTAAAACAGTTGACACGACAGATCCTGGGTCAGTCAGGAGCGCTGCACAAAACTGCAGCTTTGGCGATCACATGATAGCGTTGTCTGAAATTGCAATTTCAATCAGAAAATGATAAACCTTTCAGCCTTATTTCACACGTCCATAGAAGATATTTCACATCCGTCTGAGAAACATCTCATAGAAAGAGACTTGGAAAGGCAGGACCTTTCAGGACAAACTGGAGGGCAGTTGCATGAATGTTTTGAAGGTCATTTCTCACTCTTGGCACGACTCTTCATCCTCAAAGGGACGCTGAAAAGCCCAGCCATTTCCTGACTGAACAGTATTTCAGCTTGAAGTGTTGCAAGATTAATCTGCCTGATTAAAGACGTGGAATCTGGCTGTTCCAGGGACATCCAATCACAGCTGCCTTAGCTTGGTGGTGGTGGGATAAGTTGTGGAGCGATCCAATCAGAGCTCCTCTCTTTATGAATTGATATATTCATGTAGAGCAGGTTCACTGTTTGTTGTCAGTTCTGGTATTGTAACTGAGATGCTCTGCCAGGTAGCCTAAATAAAGGTGACTGCACTTCACACAAAAGTTCAATTTGTTTCTGTTCATTTATACATTCAGACTTTACTAGCATTCAATAAAGGGTTATTAGATGTTTGATTTTATCCAAGTGTAAAACATGACTTCAGAAATTCAAGGAAACATAAAAAAAAATGCCTTACCCTTTACACTTCATATTTTAGTCGACTGAATTCACAGCAGATGTCCCCGACTAAAATGTTGTGAAATTTCATCAAGTAAAACTAGACTAAAATTAAAAAAATTTTGATGACTAAATTATGACTAAAACTAAAAGACATTTAAGGCTAAAGACCATAACTAAAACTATCTTAAAAAGTGCTGTCAGAATGAACATGGATTGTTGTTCTGAGCATTAAGCTCATGACACAGAATTAAAAGTTAAAGACTCTAAATTAAAGAACTTTATTCTGGACCATAATCTCATAACGTAAAGATCAGCGAGGTGATATAAAGAATAAAGAATCATTTTTGTTCCTGGCCCTCAAAGACCTTGTGGATGAAGACGTCCTCTCTCAGACGATGATCTGCGTCTCCTCTAATCGAGGCTGAATCCTCGCTCACTCATGTGGAAGCAGATGCTGCTCTTCCTCCTGCACCCCTCCTCTTCCTCTGTTTTCACACCGGGGTGTCGTCATGGTGACAGACCTGTTGTTTCACAGCAAAGCATGATGCTTGATGTCCTGATGCTGTACATCCGAGGGACGCTCGATCATCTGTCAGCATCTGTTTGGATAATCGGTCGAATAAGAACACATCATCAGACAGAGAGATGTTCGCTGATTCTGCAGCAAACGTTGGATTTATTTCACTCAAGGTGCTCCAGATTAATTATTTATGAGTATTTGTGGTCATTTGTTGAGCCTTTGGAAGAGAGTACACTTACACAAAATCCCCACAGATACAAAAATCAGAAAATAAGATGTGCTAACATTTCTGCTGGTCAGACCTGTCAGAACAAACCCACTCATGATGCATGCTGTAAACAGGCTGCTGTAAATTACTGGCAACAAGATGCCAGTAAGTTACTGTAAATGTCTTTACGCTATTTTAATTAACAGCATCATT
The DNA here is from genome assembly GCA_037902135.1 of Cetoscarus ocellatus. Classification (NCBI taxonomy): domain Eukaryota; kingdom Metazoa; phylum Chordata; class Actinopteri; order Labriformes; family Labridae; genus Cetoscarus; species Cetoscarus ocellatus. Next base: position 803,660 of record JBAMNC010001296.1, read on the forward strand.
ACTCAATCTTCACTGATAGTATTGTGGTTTATTATTCTACAGTGTCTTTAATGCATTTGAAATTACAGAGAACTTGCTGTATTATAAGTGATTGTACTTTACCTTTAACTATTTAAATGATCATTTATAAGAATATATAGTTTTGTAAAGAAATAAAATCACATACATACATTTTCACTGACTGGAGCAAGATGGCGGCGTGCACCCTACAGTTTGGTGTATCTTATCTGCTGTCATTTTTGTCCTGTGTCTTGTTTTTGTTACATGTTTTTTATTTAACCTGAATTATAAGGGAAATACACTCACTGATGGTCATACTAATTTTGTTGTATTCTGATACAATGACAATAAAGAGATTCTGATTCTGAATCAAATACTAAAGACTCTATACAGTGGATCAGACTGAAGCCACGTTGATCCATTGTCCTTTTCAGTTATTTACTGTCCAGACATTTTATAGTACGTAACTATAAATGTTATGGTAAAGTTTACAAAATCAGTATGCTTTTCCACAATCTATTGCTATTTACAGTAACTTAATGTATCAACCTTTTACAGCTGTAGATATTACAGTAAAATACTCTTACATTTACAAAAATCCTGTAAAATCTGCACTGATGCCTGTTTCAGCAGGAGGGACATGATGACATAGTGCTGGATTTATAATTTTAAGCTCAGGCCTAATTAATGAATTGAACCAAAAATAGTGAGTGGAATAGTTTTGCAAAAATTGGGACACAGATCGTTGATTTAATGTCGGGACAGTCAGTGTGCAAAGTCGTCCTTTAATTCAGCCTGCAGCTCCTTTTTCACACGTCATTCTTCGATCTCTCTCCTGTTTCCATCGTGTCCACTGTCCTGTCAAAATAAAGGCTTTAGAGCCTCAACGGTCGCAGAGAGGGATAAAATTATTGGAAACTTTCTGGAAACTTTCCAGAAACTTTCCATGGGAATTTAGGCTGGAGAGTTTTGGAAATATACCAAACTGGAAATTTTCATGAGAATTTATGTGAATTAACTGTTAATTGGGGGTAATTTAATCAATCAATCAATCAATCAATTTTTATTTGTATAGCGCCAATTCATAACAAGTGTTATCTCAAGACACTTTACAATAGAGCACAAAGCTCTTCATATTATGGATACACATATATGCATAGATACATATATACATATAAAAATACACATATACATATATATACAAATATATACATCCAACACCCAACATGAATCCATATAGCCAATCATGAATCCCTCCATCATGGCGGCAAGAAAAAACCTTCTGTTAAGCAGCAGGAAATCTTGAATGTGGACCCCAGTCTCATGATGAACAGCAAATCCACACCATGCTGTGTTGGGTGTGTGGGCAAAGGGAGGGAGGTAAGTGGAGACAAGTGGATTAAAGTAAGAACTAAAGCTAGTGACAGATCAATGGACCAATCATAGACCTGTCGCCGTCAAATTTGTTTCTGCTGCAAACAAATTTATTAGAGGAGGATCCTCATGTCTGTGTGGTTGTGGTGAAAATTTTATAGAAGTATAATCAATAAAAGTCTTACTGGAAGTAAGAATTTATGGTAGTGATGAACTCATGGGTGCCCAGACCACAAGTGCATCTCTACCATATTTGTCTCCGTTAAGTATAAATGTATTAATGGTAGACCTCTTGAGATGTGACACCTCATTTTCAGGAGGGATCTCATGTCCATGTGGAGCTAGAGATAGTTACTATAGATGTATCAACCATGGATAGAAAGATCATGTTAATATCAACATTAACAGCTATAATGATTATGAACAGGAATGAGATGGCCAAATATGTGTTATGTCTGTAATTGTAGTTATTGAGGCTTCGTGACTCCACAGCAGCAGGCAGTCTACACCAAGGATCCCAGGCAACCTAAAAGACAAGAGCCAGAGACGAGTACAGGAGCAAACAGAAAGGGGCAGAGGCAGATATGGAGAGAGAGTGTGAGAGAGAGAGGGATAGAGCCCAGTGTGCCAGATCCCCCCGGCAGTCTAAGCCTATTGCATCTTAACTATGTGTCTAAACTATGGACTATGAGCTGGTCCCTAACTGAAAGCTTTATCAAAGAGGAATGTTTTAAGTCTAACCTTAAAGGTAGAGAGGGTGTCTGCCTCCCGAACTGTGGTCGGTAAATGGTTCCAGAGAAGAGGAGCCTGATAACTGAAGGCTCTACCTCCCAGACTACTTCTAGAGACTGATGGTACCACGAGCAGGCCAGCATTTTGGGAGCGTAATGTTCTAGAGGGGTTGTAGGGCACTACAAGCTCTTTGAGGTAAACTGGTGCCTGTCCACTGAGAGCTTTATAGGTGAGAAGAAGAATCTTGAATTCTATTCTATATTTAATGGGAAGCCAGTGCAGAGAGGCTAATACTGGAGTAATATGATCTCTTCTCCTAGTTCTAGTCAGCACACGTGCTGCAGCATTTTGGACCAGCTGAAGTGTCTTAAGCGACTTACTGGGACAGCCTGAAAGAAGAGAATTACAGTAGTCCAGTCTAGAGGTAACAAAAGCATGGACTATATCAAACCCAAACATGAATATAAACATAATATTTTGTCATAGGCAGGCATCCATGCAAAACAGTACCATAAAAACATTTCGACAGATTAATTTATAGTAGCTTTATCTACTTATAACTTTATCAAGTTTAATTATTACCTCCACCAAGGAGGTTATGTTTTTGCTGGCGTTGGTTAGTCTGTTTGTCTGTTTTTCTGTCTCTCTGTGTTCAAGATAACTTGAAATGTTATGCACGGATTTCTATGAAATTTTTAGGGAAATGTGTGGAATGGGATAAGAAAGAAATGATTAGATTTTGGGACTGGTCCAGATCACCATCTGGATCCAGGAATTTCTTAAAGGATTCTTTAACATTGCCAGATAGGACCATTTCGCCAAAGTGGACTGAAGCTGCTTGGCGGAGGTCTGCGCTCTCTGAGTGCTTTTCTAGTTTTATTGAATCAGTTCATCTTCACTTTATGACCTCGGCTCAGATGTGTGTCCTCAATAGTCCAGGGGTTTGGAAGTCATCTGTGCACGTGATTGAGGTATGCACAGCGCATGTAGGGAGCGTGGCCTCTGTGGTGAGAAGTGAGCTGTGTGCATGTGATTGAGGTATTGAGATATTCTCAGGTGTACTTGCAGGAAAGATTATGATAAAATGTCTTTCCTCAAACTATATTTAAAACCCTGCTTGGAGAGTGACCTTCAGTTTAGTTAATTCCAGGTTCGTTCCTGTTAATTCCCATGGAACGATTCCAAGTCTGAAAAGTCCTGGACTTTTGCAACCCTAGCCGGCCCTGCCCTTCCTAAGAGCTTTATTTTCTGCTGATGTTGTTTCTGCATGTTTATTACTGTTGCAGTAAAAGTCCTAAGCACATAGGAGGCAGAAGAACAGCAGCACTTAAAGAAAGATGGAATTAGAAATATTAGAAACAGTAAAGTTCAGATGAACCAGAGTGTTTTAGATTTAAAGCTCTGTTGATCACACGTCTGAAAAGAAGTTTTGATGGCCCATAAACCTTCTTCTGCTTCCTTAAATCCACGAGCAGGGCTGAGCTGTGATTGACATGAAGACCGTGTGTCTTCAGTCTGGTTATAGCTGAAGACAAACCCCCACAATGCATCAGGATAATAAAAAATAACAACTGTGAGGAAACTTTTGCTTATTGTTACAATCTCATTTTTGGCGAATGCAAGGAGCCAAATAAAATTTAGGACAAAATAAAACATTTACTGTTGGACGTGAGAGGGGAAAGAAGAGGAGCCAAAGACCATGACCAACTAAAATCAGAGAGGAGGTCAGACTGACGTGGCCTTGACCTGAAAACCTGCAGAACAACAGAGAGAACCACAATCTCCCAACCTGAAGGGATCCTGGTCTCTGTCGCTGTTCTCAGGTGTTTAATGGTCTTTAAAGTGATTCACCTGTCAGACTGAACTGATTCATGCTCCAGCAAACACACAAACTCTTTGTTTATTCATGGAGATAAGGCACTTCGTGTAGAGTTTTTGACCTTGGATTGTGGATGCTCTTATCTCACTCGATGGCTCTTTAATCTTTAAATCAGCCGTAAACATCTACGTGATGACAGTAAAAAAGTTAGAAACCTACTACTGAATGAAGCACAGGGGTCACATGGGTTCACTGATTTTAGATCAAATATGCTGATTTAGATCAGGCTTTTATTTATTTTTTTTAATTTTATGTTTAATAAAATCTACTTTGCCATCGTCCTTACCTTTTGTCATCCTGCTGAATCGCTTGGCTTCTAGATATCTAGATATCTAGATCTAGATATATTCTAGATAATAATGTATTTTTTTATATTTAAGTTGTTCTCCATATTATTACAATAATACTGTCCTTCATGTTGCTGTTAGAGATCTTAAATATCTAAAACCTTGAAAAATCCTGCACATCATCGTTAAAGTCAGAACCTCATTATTACCTGGTTCTTTCAGGATTTATTTCAAGCAAACTTCATCTTTTCAGGTTTGTATTTATATTTATGGCTTATTTTTTATTTTATGATTTTTATTGCTTTATCTCTGAGCTCCTTATCACCTGATTCTGGTTGATATAACAGAATTATGCAATGTGTCTTTGTGGACTTAAATATAACAGGTTATCTTAGTTTTCTTCCAGTGCCTTTGCATGAATTATCTTTGAAAAATAATCATCTTACTTAAAGTTTCCCTCTGCTTCACCCTTTTTTAATTCAACAGTTTCATTCTTTTTTTTATGTTTTCCATAAATCCCGTGTTAATATTACATTTTAAGCCTGCTTTTAATGTTTCTTTCATACAAATCTGTGGTAATGTCCCTTTATTTTGGTTGTTGCTGCTGTTTTATCCAGTATTTCATTTACAACATGTATTTTGTACATTGCGGTTCATGAGTTGGGGTTGGTATGGAGCAGAACTTTTGCAAATGTGAACACAGATCTTTGAAATGCAAGAACAGATTCACAAACTCATACACAGATCCAAAAATATGTGCAAAGGTTTACAGCTTTGTGCATGGATCCAGAAACACAGGCAAAGCTATAACAACGCGTATTGAGACCCAGAAACTGGTAAATGATTTGCAAATGCATATGTAGATCCAAATAAACATGCAGATGTGCACATTGGCAGATGTTGGGTTGTTGTCAAAGTCACATGTAAGCACGCGCCCAGTAGGGAGGCTCTCTCCAGCTACTCCTATGACGTGAATGTGGGGATATCAGCTGTGATTAACTCAGCACTCTCCTCTGAGCTGGTCTGAAGATGCAAATCTGTGCATGCATTTTTATTTTTTGCACTTCGTGCAGAACTCTGTGTTTGCAGCAGTGACAGCTACACAGTCTGGAGTCACTGAGTTGTGCACTCAAAGGACTTTCTGCCCCTTTAAGGAAAAGTCTCATTCAAATAAAGTCTAATCATATCTAATCATGTCTTTTATCTAACAGGGGAAGTCGTACCCCTTCAACGACACCTACCCTCCGTACTGGAACCCCTTCACCTATCTGGACTTCAACAACCTGTTCAGGACGATGGACGAGATGGGCAAAGAGGTAAAGAACATTCAGCCTCTGCTTATTAATTTAGTCTCTTTGTGTGAAAGACTAACACTCGGTTATTGTGGTCCAGATTCCCAGAGAGGCTCCGTGGAGAGCTCCTCATGCTGAGGAGTGGGATAAGATGACCATGCAGCAGTTCCTCGATAAGATATGCTGGACCAAGTAAGAAAGACTGACCCTGCCTGACCAACGACAGTGAAACCAGTCAGACAGACCCTTTTTAAGTCTTTTTCTCATTATGGTTTGGATTCTTAGAAGATATTTATTAAATAACTTTGGCACCAGTTTAACCCAGGCTCAAGACACTGTGATTGAAGAGTTTGACTGAACATGTTTGTCGGAGATAAGAAGAAGAAATATGAAGAAAATCCCAGTCAAGCAAAATACGTTTTAAAAAGACAAACCAGAGTAAAATAATTCTTTACATAAGATAAGTGGATTTATTAACAACAGTTTGTGATAGTTTAGCCAGGTCAGATCAGGTGATTAAATGTAAAGCTAATTAATCCTACATCAAATGTCCTTAAAAAACCTGAAGGACTCCCAAATACCAGGATTTTCTCCAGAACATGTTGTTCAAAAATGATTGAAAATGTAAAATTACCAGTATAGAAAATTCAGTGATTGATATTTATGCATCCACAAAAATATTTCTTTTTCTTCTTTAAGAGCTGCTCATCGATTCGGCACCCTGTTTGTGAACGTGAACGTGACCTCTGAACCCCACGAGGTGTCCGCCCTGTGGTTCCTCTGGTACGTCAAACAGTGTGGAGGAACCATGAGGATCTTCTCCACCACCAACGGGGGACAGGTGGGTCTGCAGCGTCAATGCTTAGATGTTAATTTGAGTGATTTTTGTTGTTGTTTGGAGGGAACAGTCCTGCTTCAGCCTTTTGGGACAAACCTTCTTCAAGAGGCTTCAACGTCAGGACCGTGATTTTATAGTTATCCCAGTATGAGCCTTCACAACAAACCCAGGCAGGCAGTGGAGCTCAGGCCTTGTGGAGCTGGAGAAGTGTGAGCGCAGACCAGGAAGAGACCGAGAAGGGGAAGGTAATATTCAAGCATGAGACTGAGTGAGCACAACATCGGATCACCAAATAACCAAAGGACTACGTTATCGGTCCACCTGAGGTCTGTGTTTGGTCTGTAGGAGGAAGCTGGACCAGTTGGTGAGGTCCAGAGCTCAGGGAGAGGATGCAAGCTCCGAAAGCACCAGTCCAACACCTCGGGTTCAAATCAGGAGCCTTCTTGCTGAGATAGGTTCCAATCAGCATTAATTTTGTAGACTAATTATTTTCATCATAGTTTTCATTAACAACCTTTTTTCCCCTGATGAAAACTAGACAGTAACTAATAAAAACAAGTGCACATGGACAAAAACTCAAACTAAATTAACTGACATTTTCATCAACAAATAAAAACTAGACTAAAATGTTTGACAGAGACTTAATCCAATCAGACCTAATTTGGTCATGTAGAAAGTAGGGACAAGTTAGGAATATATCCAATCACAGCTGCCTTAGCTTGGTGGTGGTGGGATAAGTTGTGGAGCGATCCAATCAGAGCTCCTCTCTTTATGAATTGATATATTCATGTAGAGCAGGTTCACTGTTTGTTGTCAGTTCTGGTATTGTAACTGAGATGCTCTGCCAGGTAGCCTAAATAAAGGTGACTGCATTTCACACAAAAGTTCATTTTGTTTCTGTTCATTTATACATTCAGACTTTACTAGCATTCAATAAAGGGTTATTAGATGTTTGATTTTATCCAAGTGTAAAACATGACTTCAGAAATTCAAGGAAACATAAAAAATGCCTTACACTTTACACTTCATATTTTAGTCGACTAAATTTACAGCAGCTTTTATCGACTAAAACTAGACTTAAATTAAAACAATTTAGAGACTAAATTATGACTAAAACTGAAAGATATTTAGGCTAAAGACCATAACTAAAACTAAATTATAAAGTGCTGTCAAATGAACACTGGTTACAGACGCACAGTTCAGGAAGCATCAACCCTTGGTGAATGTTTGTGAATCAGATGGACAGCCAGGTGTCCTGTGAATCAGACCGTGGAGAGTGTGGAGCTGCCTCACTCAGACAGGATGAAGGTTTTAAGACATTTGCGTCTGTTTTCAGACCCGGAAACATCCATCTGTGATACACTGCCTGATATTTCACATCTTAACAGAAGATCGATCTCAGACTCAGCTCTCAGGGATCAGATGGCACAATAATGACTCCTGAGTGAACTCGCAGCACAAACAGAATACCTGAGTTTCCTGTCCCAGCTTTTCCCGAAAGTCTCGGTGCAGAAAAACAAGCCCACCAGAGCAGCAGAGACTCGGTGAGCAGCGTCTTAAATCAGCTCTAACACGTTTACCTCCAGTCTGCTGCTGCCCAGCCCGCCGTCATTAAGAGACGCACAAAAGCTGTTTTCTTGGACCGCTCTCCACAGCTGAGTGTTCCCGTTGCCATGGCGGCAGAGGAAAGGGTTATGTTTAGGTAAACAGTTTACTGGAGCTTCCTCTCTAAAATATGCTCTCCTGGTTTTGGCAGCGTGTGTGAGAATGTGAACAGATTTATGATTCAGCCTCAGAAACACTTCTGTAGAGACGGGGAGGCATGGCTCTGTTTAATTTAAGAAATACAGATTATAGGTAGGCATGTTCTACCTCAGACAAAGAGGCTTCAAGCCTGAAGAACACGGGCTGTTTGAGTAATGAGATCGGTCTGCGGCTCCTTTACTGCATGTGGATCCTTCACTCTCTCTCATCAGTCTATGGATCTGCTTTCCTGTTTTAGTGACGGCCCCAGAGCGTCTCTCCTCCCCAAATCAGGAGCAAAAATAAAAAACACTGATAAGCTGATGACCAGTCTTGTCTTGAGGTATTGTGCAAATATTGACCATGAAATTGGAGAAATTTGCTTCTAACTGAAACAATTTTTGAGCAATAATCAGACCAAGAACACAGATTGTGTTCAGCTTTCTTGCTTTTATTGTCACAGCCCATTCTCATACTCTCATTTTTGATCAAGTTTGACCTGATGTCAGCAAGATAATTTACTTCTCGGGAGCCTTCTGATTGGGCAAATTATTACTGCCAAGGGAGTTTTGTTTTTGCTGGAATTTGTCTGTTTGTGAGCTCCAATAATTCTGAACGGATTTTGATAATTGCATTAGAAAGAAGTGGTTAGATTTTGGTGATATTCATGATGCAGGAACTTTTGAATGACTTATTAACATTGTGAGATAGAGCAGTTTCCATGTATTTGCTAGTAGCTCAGGGACTGAAGGCCCTGGTGGAGGTTTGTGCAAGACAAAAGTCTGTGGCATCAGGACTTCTCCCTGTCCCCTTTTTGCAGCTCCAGGTGCTGTCTGAATTTAGTGGCAAGCAGAGCATAGATGTTAGAATGAATGCAGAGTTGTTGACAATATGGTGCAGAGCAGCCCTGAACTTACCAATCAACACAGAGCAGACTAGGCCAACTAGCAGACTGAGAATAGAGGTGGATCAGGAGTACTCAGCATGTGAAACTAGAAGGTTCTTGAGCATAAGTGACCATGAACAAAATGTAGGACAGTGATCATCAACCCAGGGGCCACATCAGGCCCTCCAAAACTTCCCATCTGGCCCTCAGAAAATACCCAAACTCAGAAAACTTGAGGAGGAAATATTTTTATGGTCTAGGAAACTCATTTAGTCATAAAATCCCAACAACTACTGCTATAGTCCCCAGAATAATTGGTGTTTAAACAGTCTTATCAGGACTGACTTCATGGGTCAGTCATTATCAGCCAATATTTAACGAGCAGAACAAAGATATTGGAGTCAAAACATGAAGCTGCAGAAAGGATCAGAAACAATTCACCTTTTTAGTCTTGTTGGGTCTTGAGGACGAGTCTTAAGCTCAAACATCCTTGTTATCAGAGACTGACTGACACTCCCTGACCCACATCTCCTACAGCCTATAAAATAAGACAGAGAGGACGAGAGAGCCCAGATCATCATGACAGCAGCACATGACGGAGACGGGACAGTACACTCTCTGTGTGATCTGACATGTTGGCATTATCCAAAACAAAGACTTTTATGGCTGTTTGATTGGACCATTATCCTTTAGCAGCTTTAGTTTATTGCTCAACAACTTCAGACCAAGATAAGAAATCACACATCTGCTCTGCTCAAGCAGTTAAACACTTTTACGAGGCTGTTAATTATTGTTTTTGTCGTATTTTAAGTGTCACACGTCACGATTATTTGTGTTGTTGTTGCTGTTAACTGAGCTGCTGCCTCTTTCTGCCAGGACGCTCCTGAGGAAAGGGTTTTTAATCCAATGAGTTTTTTTTCCTGCAACTTTCAATCAGGAGAGAATCAAATTTGAGGGAACAATTATTTATTTTACAGTTTTGTATGATTAAAAATGTGGTCAGTGTCTTTGTGATCAGCATGACTTTGGTACTTAGACTCCATTATGATGTCTTGGTGGACTTCAGGGGTCCTGAGGACGAATGTGAGACAGGAGACCCCCCTGAAAGCCTAGACCCTGGGGGTGGTCCTGATGAGGTGAGGGACCAGACTTCTGAGGAGCTGGACCTGGACTCTGATGAGATGGTTGGAGGTGCGAGCACATCACTGACTGTGGAGGAGCAAAGACAGTATTTAAAATCTGACAGCAGCGAGATGATTGGCCAAACAGGTCATGGCAGAATCTGATTGGCTCAGAGCTTAAGTGAGTTCACGCCCCTAATCAGCTGATGATCTGAATCACTTGAGCAGGTGAGGACCTGAATGAGAGGAGACTGACTGTGTGGGTCTTCCTGCTTGAACTCTGGCTGTAGCTTCATAAAAATAAAACTTTTTTTTCGTCTGTGTTTAGAGTGAATCTGCAGATGTTTGGGTAGAAATCAGACCCACGCTTTAGGAGGAGGTGTCGATAAAGAAAGTCACATCAGTGAAAATCCATCATGTTGGATGTGAAAGGTGTGAGATGCCATTTTGTGGAGCATTTTAGGCTTTACATGGGCACTAAATTTCAGATCAGTCCAACATATAATGTAAGAGGCGTGGCCTCTTTAAGTTGGCTTTCTCCATCAGCCACCATCTGGCTGGTCGGACTCAGATTTCTTTAGGATCTCCACTCCTTCTGCAGAGTTTCATTTTTTAGCACGTTCAGGAATTGAAGCATTTTGTCAGAAGAAATAACAAAAAGACGTTAAAGGAAAATGGCCCAAACCTGTAAGAGCTGAACAGTCATGAAACAATAAAACACATGATTAAAGCAGCAGGAGCTGCAGATTAATGAGCTGTTGAAGTCCATGACAGACGTGTGCAGTGGCAGATATGAGGCTCACAGTGAAGAGAATCATGGCTGCAGGTCTGGGTTCCTCTCCATGTTCCTGCAGAAACACAAACTCCGTCCTCCTCGTTTCTCTCCCGGCTCTGATTTAGACTGAGCAGCTGATGTCTGTGGACTGGCAGCCAAATTTGTCCAAATGCCACCGAGGAGCACTCACGATGTGTCTGTGATGAAGAGACGCCGACACTAACCGTATGGAAAAGGTCACCGTTCATTTGATTCTGTCTCTCAGAGCGTTGGCAGCCATTACTCTGTCCCTCCATCACTCCGCAGAGCTGCAGCCTCACAAACTGATCTGTCCTCACGGCTCAGACGTTTGAGTCTGTGAGGCAAACAGACGAATAAAAGCAGAATGGATCAGCAGATTGTTGGTGGAGTCAAACTCTGAGCAGGATCACAGTGACTTTAGGAGAATAAATCAGAGACATATCTCTTACATTACTCCTTTTCCTAAGGTTTTATTGAGTCTGATCTCTTTTCTCTGCAGGAGAGGAAGTTTTCGGGCGGTGCGAGTCAGATCAGCGAGGGCATGGCGAGGGAGCTCGGGGATCTGGTGAAGCTGAACTCCCCGGTCCACAGGATCGACCAGAGCGGGGACACGGTGGTGGTGGAGACGGTGGACAAACAGACGTACAACGTAAGACCAACAAAGAGGAGTTTATTCAGAGGCAGAGGCTGTTTGTTAGAAGACACAACAACTCCTCTCAAAGAGGTCAGGGGTCACAGTTTGGTTTTCAGTCAGGACCCACGAGTGTTGGACAAATTTAGATCCAAACATTGAAATTTTAAGACAATGCTTTGCTCTTAAATTAAAAATAGAAACTGGACTGTATGGGAAAAGATAGAGAAAAATAAAACAAGAAATGAAGGCATCTTTGTGGTTTACAGGCCAAGAATTGTCATGAATTAAGTTTTGAAAAAACAAAGATTTTTGCATGAATTCATGATGAAATATCAGCAATGCCCATACATTTGGAGTTTCACGTCTGCCACTGTAAAAAATAAATAAATAAATAAAAAGCTCAGAAAACTCAAAATTTCATGATTACTGTCTGCACTGGATTTTGAGTTTTGGGTCCAAACTCTTGATTTTCAAATGTAAGTAAAACAGAGAGATAGTTTCAGGTGGGACTCGATGAGCGTCTGATCGTTGCACCAATCGAACACTGAAGAAGCTCCAGTGTTCACATGAACTCTAAGCTCAGCGCTTGGCCGGAGCACAAACCAATTATTTCAAGTTTTGCCAACTTAAATTGTGAAATAATTCCAGCTTTAGATAAAGAAAAACCTGATAAGTAAAGTTGAGATAAATACTTTAAGTTTTTAAGTGAAAAACATTTGGTTTTGTTTGCTGAAAATATGTTTAGTGTTATTTAATGTCAGCAGTTTGAAGTTTTCACTCTAAATTCGTGAGGCTGACCTGTACCATCTCCATCTTTAGAGGCTGCACACCAGGTGTGTGTTCATGCTACGATTGGCTGCACCTCCCTGCTGTCTCAGCACAACATAAACAGGAGCTCAAATCAGATTTTTATTTTAAAAAAAGTCTTGTAGTAGTAAAAACTTCTTTGTAGGTCTGAAAAATGATTCAGCAAACACAAAACATTTTTGCAGGCTCAAAGTCTCTCTGAGCCTTTTTGACTGCTTATTATTCCAAAGTTTGAGCCTCTCTTCAGCTGTGTTTATACTCACACCTTAACTGAGTGATGAAGCTCAGGTTAAATGAAGCTCGGCCTCGCTGACTGATCCATGTACCTGGTGCTGTGGGCGTTATTGTCCTGTGCTGCCCCCTCCTGGTGGATCAGTGTGCTGCAGCTCAGTCCGCTTCATGTGGTGTCATGTATGTGTCCTCCTTTTTCAAACATGTTCTCTGTCTCAGGCCAAGTACGTGATCCTGGCCGTGCCCCCCCTCATGAACATGAAGATACACTTTAACCCCGAGCTGCCCCCCCTCAGGAATCAGCTGATCAGCCGCGTCCCCATGGGCTCCGTCATCAAGTGCATGGTTTACTACAAAGAGAACTTCTGGAGGAAAAAAGGTGAAAATTGTAAAAGGAAACATGCGGGAATTAAGCAGGAATAAAGCAGGAAATATGCAGAAAATATGCAAAAACTTTACAAGAAATATGTTGAATATGTGCCAGCATTAAGCAGGAAATAAGCAGGAGGTGATTAGGAAATAAGAAGGAAATCTGAAAACATACAGGAGAATCAAGCAGGAAATATGCCGTAAATCCTGCATCTTTGACTTCACTGACCCATTCGTCCATGTGTCTGCAGGTTACTGTGGCAGCATGATAATCGAGGAGGAGGGATCTCCGATCGGTCTGACGCTTGATGACACAAAGCCTGATGGGAGCGTTCCCGCCATCATGGGGTATATATGCTGCAAAGCTCTTCTATGTTCACTTAAACAACAAAGAAAGCTGCACATTTTCTGATCATAAACATCAGCGTTAATCTATACTGGACAATCATTAAGGAAAATCACCTTAGTTATGGTTACAGAGTCATTAACAGAGGCCTGTGAGGCAGCTGGGATTAGGAATTAGACACTAAAAGGAATTAAAGGGAGCGTTTCATTAATTTACTGTAATGAGGTTAAATATGGCGGTGAACACTTGAAGTCCCGTCTTATGGCTGTATGCTGGTTTTTGTGGTTCTCCTGGTATTTGGGTTCGACTGTTTTAAATCATATAGCCTAACTGATATTTTAAGCAGACTTTTTAAGCTCAATACAAGAGGAACTTCAGTTAACTTCAAAATAAAACCTTAAATGCTGAAGTTTCTGCAGAATGAGGGAATAATTCTCTCACTTTCTCCGTCTTTTTTCACACTTTAGTTTAATGTAGACCAACAGAATTTTAACAGATTACTATAGAAGCTCCTGAACATACTGATGGAAATGGAGTCACAGTAATAAATGAACACAAATAAAAGGATCTGCTCACACTTGAGCGGTGTTGAATGACCGGAGAGGAGACGGTGGCCACAGAGCTGGAAGAAGCTCATTCTCTGAAACATGATTCTGTAATTGCAGCGTTTAGATTTGCCATAAACGGAGGAAAAAACAGGCCTTACAGTGCTCCAAACACGTGCATGTGTCCCCGCCCTGTGCATGGACTTTTGGATAATATTCTCTCTTCTTCTCTGCAGATTCATTTTGGCCCGTAAGAGCAGGACGCTCTGCAGCCTGACTAAAGAGGAGAGGTACGAACACTAAGATTCAGACTTTACCGCACGGCCTGCTGCAGACTGTTTAACTCTGTGCTCTCCTTCAGGTTGAGGAGGATCTGTGAGATCTACTCCAGAGTGTTGGGCACAGACGAGGCTCTGCATGTGAGTGTTCACTGAGGAAACAACCCCACAGAGCTGTTTTACCATTATTTAACCCTTTGTGCTCTTGTACTCCAGCCGGTGCACTACGAGGAGAAGAACTGGTGTGAGGAGGAGTACTCCGGAGGATGCTACACGGCTTATTACCCTCCAGGAATCCTCACCCAGTACGGACGGTAAGACAAAAACAAACAGGAGAGTTTATAGTTCATAAACACTCTGTTCCTCCTGAGTTAATAATGTGAACTCACCTGAAAGCAGAAAACATCAGAATACAGTGATTTTAGATCATCCTCCTCATATATTCAACTGAAGACACCACAAAGAAGAGACATTTAATGTTCAAACTGATTCACTGATACGCCCAAAAAAGCTGGGACAGGGGCGTGTCTACCTGTGAGTTACACCACCTCTCCTTCACAACGCACTGAGGACTCGAACTGTTGAAGCTTTGAATTCTTTCTCATTCTCGTTGATGTTTGACCTCAACAGTCCGGGGTCTCTGTTTGTCTTCATAATGGTCCTCACCTGTTCAGTGGAGACAGAATGTGTCTACAGTGTCTCTGAAATAATCAGGGACACCCATGTTGCTCCTACACCTGTATGTACCTTTCAGCATTAATGGAGCCTTCACAGATGTGCAGGTTACCCATGCCATGGGCACTAACACCCCCCCATACCATCACAGATGCTGTCTTTTGACCTTTGCTCTGATAACAGTCTGGATGGTCCTTTTCCTCTTTAGCCCGGAGGACACCACGTCCATGATGTCCAAAAACAGTCTGAAATGTGGACTCAGACCACAGCAGACTTTTCCACTTTGCCTCAGTCCATCTCAGATGAGCTCGGCCCAGAGAAGCCGGCGGTGTTTCTGGGTGTTGTTGATATTTGTCTTTGTCTTTGCATGGTAGAGTTTGACCTTGACCTTGTAGATGTAGAGATGAACTGTATTAACTGACAATGGTTTTCTGAAGTGTTCCTGAGCCCACGTGCTGATGTCCTTTACAGAATGATGCTGCCTGAGGGATCACAGGTCACAGGCATTCAGTGTTGCTGCTCACGTGCAGAGATTTCTCTGATTCACTGAATCTTTTGATGATATTCTGGACTGTAGATGATGAAATCCCTACATTTGTTGCAGTTAACCTGTTCACCTGTGAATGATGCAAACAGGTGCTTTTCGAGCTTTCTTCTACTCCCCAGTATTTTGTTGCCCCTGTCCCAGCTTTTTCGGACCGTACTGCATGCACCAAATTAAAAAGAGAGAATATTTGAAATAATGAATAAAGTTTATCAGTTCAAACATTAAATATGTGCCGCCCCAGCTTCAGTGGAGCTGACGTTAGTATGTTACTCTCTCTCATGTTGAGTCCGTGTTTGGACAGCAGCTCCGTACCTGCAGCCTCGTTAACCAAAGCTTCTCCGTCCTGCAGGGTCCTGAGGGAGCCCGTGGGCCGGCTGTACTTCGCAGGAACAGAAACGGCCACAGAGTGGAGCGGCTACATGGAGGGAGCCGTGCAGGCTGGAGAGAGAGCCTGCAGAGAGGTCAGCACATCATACTCATAAACTCAGACGTGAGCAGTAACTGCTGCAGAAGCATGATGAGGTGTTTGTCACAGCGTTTGTGGTTAAAGAGACTAAATTTATCAGAGTGACTTTAAACGACTCATGACCCTGATGAAGGCCACGAGCTTAAACACATCAGCTTAATGAAGTTATTCTCTAAAACACATGTGTTTCAGTTTGAAGCTCCTGATTTGATTTAAACCGGGACAAACACAGTCTGGACTTTCAAGGTCTTATGGACTCGAACAAACTCCCAAAATTACTAAAATCAAAATACATATTCAGGTAGACGCTGCTTTTTTAATCATATTTTAAAGATTGATGTTTGGGCTGTTCATAGAGAGACAGGAAGATGGACAGAGCTGGGAACTTGAGAGAGAGCGAGGGAGAGGACATGAAGGAAAGGAGCCTCAGAGGCTGGATTCAAACTTAACCCACCCATAAGGGGTATGTGGACATAACCACGAGTCCATCAGTGCCTTAGGCAGGCCCGCCCACTAAATATATATCAGAGCAGCAGTATCTGGGCTGATCTGCATCCTGGGCCTGACACCACCCAGAACTTTGTAGAAAGTTTGTTGCAGGTCTCGATGATAATTTAACAAAATAAAGGCATGTAACAATCCAGTCAGAGGAGGGCTCTGTTCAGAAAAATACAATAGAAGGTTAAGTTGAGTAATTAGGTTTAAAAATACAAAAAAAATAAATAATAATGATAATAAGATCGGATGAATATTTGTTTGGTATTTTGATTCTTGCTTCACTCACAAGACGCTGGTTAAATCCTGAAGCCCCAACAGCACAGGGTAAAGATATTCATGTGACGGAGAGGATTACCTTTCCTGTCACTAGAGAGATGTGTTTGTTCAGTTTGGGCCAAGGGGGTAAAATATGTGAAGACGTTATAATCCTGTTGTGTTTTTATTTGTACAAAACCTTGTTTACTTGTTGTTTAGATTATTTTTCATACCTTTATTTTTTAATACCTTTATGTATATCATTACCTTTTTTTAATTCTCCCTATGATAAACATTTAATGCTCTGGTGCACACTCTTTATCTTTCTTTATCTTTATCTCGCATAAATAGGAATTCTGCCATCCCAAAATTAAGAATGTAAATAATAATAATAATAATTATTGTTATTATATAAACCATTTCTTAATGTCAGGATGGACCATGTTATAGCTCACCTTTTGGGCCCCTCAGTGACTCTGGGCCCCGTAAATCTTTACCCTCCACCCCCCCTCGTGTGCGGCCTTGGTGTCAGACGCTGCTTATTGTTAAAGTACTCTTGTGGTTATAATATAATAAATAATATTTCTGATAATCCAAACTGTTCTGTTTCAGATTTTGTGTGCCATGCATAAAATCCCCCCGAGTCAGATCTGGCAGCCGGAGCCCATGAGTGAGGTGAGTCGAAGCTCCAATTAAAAATAAACGAATCACGTGACCACACGGCGATAATTTAACCCTTCATCTTCCATCAGGACGTCCCAGCGCTGCCCTTCCACGTCACCTTCTGGGAGAGGAACCTGCCGTCAGTCGGCGGCCTCCTCAAGTTCATCGGCGTCTCCACCGTCCTCTCTGCAGCCGCAGCCGGCGGCCTGTACGCCTACAAGAAGGGGCTCCTCCCCAAGATTTAAGCCCCGCCCCATCTCACCTGTACGCCTGCTCCTCGGCTCCTTCAGGAGGAACACCAACAGACACTGACCCACGTGGACTTCATGTGTGCGAAATAACGACGACAACAACGACGACGAGGAGTAACGAGACTGTTTGGCTCACAAATGACGAGCACAACAACCGATGTTTATGAGGAGAGACGAGAGGGAGGAAGGAAGGAAGGAAGGATGGATGGGAAGGAAAGAGGGAGTTATGAAGGTTTAGAGGGAAAGATGAAGAAGTTTTAATCTGAGATTTAGAACCAATGAAGGAAAAGATTGAATACAAACTATAAATCTATGAATCTGTATCAGCTCATATTTCAGACTTGCCAGTGACATTCATGTCCATGATTACTCGTGTGAGTTTATTGGCTCCTCGTGCTTCTGTCTGTGAGTCTAATTACCTCTGATTTTAGGTGCTGCTCTGCTCTGGCTGCAGCTGCTTGATTCAGTCATTGAGCTGAGCCATCACCCATCACAGAAATCCCAAAGAGCTAAAAGTCTGAGGCTAAAAATCATCTTTTTCACTTAACTTCAACAAATCTCACAGAGAACAAAACCAACAATGAACCAAATATTTGTCATAAGACCTGTTCAGGTGAATAAGCCTGGTTTACTCTGCTCTTTGTTTTGTGGAGGCTCCGTCAGTCTGGATATTAGCCCCACCGTTTGCTCCATCTGGATGCTCTGGTTAAAATATTTAATCCACGTCCACAAACGCGTCCCAGAATGAGACACTTCAAATAAATCAAATAATCATAACAGGAAATAAACCATCTCCATAGACACTCCTTCAGAACTAACACCCCGTAAATATTTTTGGGATGTGCAGCGAGGTTTAATTCAGACTTAATCTGATCTAAAATCCTGAAGTCCAGCTCTTCCTGTCATTTTCTCTCTGTACTCATGAATCTGGAGTCCTGACGCCTCCGGCGATCCTCCCATCGTTCACTCGAGCAGAAACATTCTGGACTTGTGTGGACGCATCGAGTCAGCTCCGTGTATTTATAAATCCATGAATCATGCATCAGCCTCAGGGGGGCGGCACACGAGAATCATGGCTGTAATATATTTAAAATACATAAACCAGCCTCGGCGCCTCCCTCGTGCTGGAGATTACTCACAGGAGCTGCAGAGAATCATCTGGAGCAGAAACCGTCCACAGATTTTATATCCGTCTCTCACTTTCACAAACAGGAGGATTCATTGTTGGTTTCTGGCGGATTTGTTGAGGCTTGAATCAGATTTAAAAGCTTTTAACCTTAATCATAACTTTGATTTTAAAAGTGTGACTGAGCTGCTTTATATGTTTGTTTGTTTTTATGTAACCGAAGCATTTGAATGTATTTTATTCACACTAAAAAACAAAGTATTTGTGGCTCTATTATGATCAGAAGTGTAGCGGAGATTTATTATTTTGTTGTTATAATTGCAGCCATTTTTAAGTGTAGCAGAGAATGGTTGTGCTTGTTTTTGATTTGATGCTTTGAACTTAATTATTTTAATATTTTGGTTAAATCAGCTCTCAAACACATTTCCTCATGATAAAAACACTTCAAGAGATTAAAAAGTACTATTCATTCAGTTCTTTCAATAACATCTACATTGTGATGCAATATCTTATTTTTAAATCACATATCATTATGGTTCATATTTTATAAGAGCACACTTATGCTGCTGTGGTATAATCTGCACATGTCCTGAAATTTTCAGCTGCATTTCTATAATTTTAATGAAGGAGTGATTCTTTAATTAGCAGCTCTTTAATATATCGTTAAGATAATAATCATGAAATGCATGAAGCAAACTGAAGGAAAAGCGTAATAAATGTAGAAATAATCAGCATGGATCTCTGCAGTTAGTCCTTCACAGTAAAATAATCATTTGTCATGATACAAGAATTTTTAACATACAAAGCAGTTCCTGCAAGAATGAAATCACATTTGCTCATATTTCCATACAATGGCCGCCAATAACCAAAATTCGCAGGTTTTTCTTGCACAGAGTTTGAATTTCACAAAGAAACATCTTCGGTGTTTTGTGCAGTTTTGACAGCCCTCTCCTTTGGTTAAAATATGACTGAAGATGCAGAATTTTGTTTTCAGTGCTGTAATTATTAACATATTGAACATCCAATCCTCTTAAAATATGTGGTTTAAAAAAAAAATATTGATAAAACATGCAGTCAGATCTTCCTGCAGCATCCAACACAAGGCGAGGAAACCAACGATAAAGTCGTGCAATTAAATGTAAATGAAGTTTTTCCTGTCGATATTTTTGTGTTTGTGTGGAGGGCATCATGCTGTGTGTCCGGCTTGCTGAGGGAATCACGTGGTGCAGGTCCAAAGATGAGTGTGAGTGTTTTCTGTGGTGCCTTAATTGGTGTCCTGGTGTTTCTTTCATTTCTCTCAAGTGCCTGTGTGACTTTAAAACTGATCCCTGAGTTTTCATTGTTTTGTTGATGGCTTGGTATGAATTTCAAAATAAAACAGTAAGAAGCGGGAGTTTTCAAAAAGTGCAGGGACCTGCAGGATAAAAAAGCTGACTGTAAAGTCAAATGAGGGTCATTTTAAGGGATTAATTGGAAAAATGTCCAATCTGACTTCAACTAGGACAAAGAGGTGATGCTCCCCTCGTTTTATTAATGGTTCTTAAGTGAAATCTGTCCTCGTTAATGTCTGAACTTTAAAATGTTAAATCTAGTTTGAAAAGGTGACAAAAATTATCCAGTGTGATCCTAAAGTTTGTATCTTTGGTCAGGTAAATCGTCTGATTTTGGAGTTCCGTCTTGGGCTGAAACCTTGGAAGTTCCAGGGTGATCCGGCCTCTGGTGCAGGACTTAGACCCGTATCAGCTGTGAATAATCGAGCTCAGACTGTTAGATCAACCTGCTTCTCCGGTGTTCTCTGGTGTGATTGTGCTGTGATTGTGGTCCTCTGTTTGTGTGGTCTCCTCCTGCTGCTAATCTGTCCCTGATCCTAAATGTCCCATCACCACAAGCACTAATCCAGACCGCTCTGTTTTACTGAAGATGTCACTCATGAATCTGTTTTTCTGACTCCAGAGAACAAACCAACCAGCACACTCGGTCCACCGTCTTTAAACAGATGAATGCATCAGCAGGAGAATAAATCAGTGACTGGATCATTAATCTGAGAGCTGAGACTGTTCCTCCGTCTGTTTGTGCTGCGAATCATCTCTGTGAGCGATTATTGATGTCTCTGATTCTTCTTACAAAGCTGGTGATGTTTCAGAAATAATGTGAAATAAATCTTTTACTCGTCTTAAGCTGACTCCTGTCTTTTGTGAGGAGGAGGTTGTTGGTTTGTGGGCCTCAGGGTTTCTGTTTTGCTTTATGCAGATGATGTGGAGTTTGTTTCAGTCATTTCTGCAGAGGAGGAAGTCTTTAACAGTCAGAAGATCAGGGGCCTAATGATGGTCCTGAGGTCCGTCAGTCAGTTTTAGCCAACCTGTCTGTTACACTCAAAGTACTGATAAGAAATGACTTTTAAAATGTCTGCACCCCTCACGCTCAGAGGTTACTGTCCGTGATATTGGTGCCCAGGTTCAGATTTGGTTTATGGCTCCTTTCCTGTAACCTTGCAGTGCAGCTGGATCCTCCTGATTCATTGTCTGTGATCAGGCATATCAACCTTTGCAAAGCTCCAATCTACTGCAGTTGTGCTCGGCCCAAAGTGGGATGGTCCAATCAGAGCAGGAAGAGCAGCAGAAGCTTGTAAAGAGGTTAGCATAGATGCTAACAGCTTCAGTGGCAGTTTGATCAGATCTGGACCATATGTCTTGATAGAAAGGAAATGTTCAGTCCCCCTTCTATGAGTTTGATCGATGATCTTTTGTATTTTACACCACGGCAGTAGCACCCACCCATTGTATTATCTGAATGAATGTGATTGACAGAGCAATCGTCCAATCAGCTGCCTGAGCTGCTTTTGAAAGGTTCTGCTCATTCACAAACACTTTCTGGGCTGGACAAATTAGTCTGTTAAAGGAAGAAAAACACTCAGAGGTCACTGAAATATCCTGAAACTGGCTAAAGTAATCATGAATAAAAATTAACTAATGAAAATCAGACATTTCTTTGAATTGTGGATCAACAGAATTTAAAAAAAGAACAAACAAATGAAACTGACTGAGAAATGATGGTACCCTTAACTTAATTGAACCATGATACCAAACAGCACATTGATGACCTTTAACCCTTTATATATTCAGACTGACTGATCAGTTTGAAAACCCCCGTGATGCTGATTTCAGGACACGCCTCAGTTTAACAAAACATTGTTTTCAGTCCTTCAAAGAGGCCCGATCATTATGGTCCAGGTCAGTTTCATTCGTTTGTTTGTTTGTTTTTTATTCTGTTGGTCCAAGTTCAAAAGTAATGTCTGATTTTCATGAGTTAATTTTCTATAATTTTTTATTTATGATTACTTTTGTCAGTTTCAGTGTATTTCAGTGAGCTCTGTTTATTTTTCTTTCTTTAACAGTTTACCCACACATGCACAGAAAGGCCCTCACCAACAGAGGGGCCAAAACCCTGTGAGACACAAACTCTACCTGCCGCACCACCAACAAGTCCGTTCATGCTATCATCAGTGATGGTCGTCATATTGAAAGAAGCTAAAGTGTTATTGATCATGAGGCAAACTGCTGTGAGGTGTGATATTTCTCACCTTCATCATGAACGTCTCAGAGGTGAGACAGAAACAGTTCAGCTGCAGCTCCTGCTCCATTATGCTGTAGTTTTAATAGTATTTTTACTTTAACATTAAACTGAAGGCAAGGCAAGGCAAGTTTATTTGTAGAGCACAATTCGTACACAAGGTAATTCAAAGTGCTTTACAGAACAAGAAAAATGCATTAAAATCACAATACAAAATAAAAACAAAAATAATCATTATAAAACGAACTTTAAAAGAGAAGAGTGCAGATAAGATCCTTTCAGTCATATGCACAGTTAAACAGAGCTGTTTTGAGCCTAGACTTGAACATTGTCAGTGTAGAGGCCTGTCTCACATCTTCAGAAAGACTGTTCCAGATTTTAGCTGCATAAAACTGAACCCTGATTCTCCATGTTTAGTCCTGACTCTGGGCCCCAGCAGGAGGCCGGTCTCTGAGGTCCTCAGAGTCCGAGATGGTTCATATGGCACTAACATGTCAGAGATGTACTTTGGTGCTAGGCCGTGGAGAGACTTGTACACAAGCAGAGCTGCTTTAAAGTCTACTCTCTGAGCCACAGGAAGCCAGTGTAGAGACCTGAGCACAGGACTAATGTGCTGGTACCTCCTGGTTCTGGTCAGGACCCGAGCAGCAGCGTTCTGGATGTACTGCAGCTGTCTTACAGCTCGTTTGGAGAGGCCAGTGAGCAGGCCGTTACAGTAGTCTAACAACTGGAGACAAATGCATGGATAAGTCTCTCCAGGTCAGGTGTAGACACTATACCTTTGATTTTGGTAATGTTATTTAGATGGTAAAAGGCGGCTGATGTTATTGATTTGATGTGGCTGTTAAAGTTCAAGTCTGAGTCCATTATTACCCCGAGATTTCTAACCTGATTTGTAGGTTTTAGAGAGAGAGACTGGAGGTGACTGCTGACACTTTCTCTTTGTTTCTGTGGACCAAATACGATGACTTCAGTCTTGTCTGAATTTAGCTGGAGAAAGTTGTTTTGCATCCACACACTGACCTGTTGGATGCAGTGACAGAGTGAATCCACTGGTCCATATTCACCTGCTGTCAGAGAGACCTGAACATGTTTTTCATGGCAGCTAAACCAACAATCAGAAGTACATTATTTAGAGGAGAACAGTTTGAAGTAAAAGTGAAACACTAAAAGCAGACACCACAGAGTTGATTTGATCTGATCTGCTGCAGTTCTGCATATTATCACCTTTATGCCGACATAAAGGCTGAAGTGTCGGTTCTTGGAGTCGAGCTGCTCATTAATCTGAAGATCTACGCCCTGAGCTCACACTTATCCTAAATGATCACACTTCTCTATTAACGCACAGGAACAAAGAGCTGAGGGCTAATCTTCCACGAGTGTGCCGTTATAGAGCGAGGCAGCCAAAGGTTATGAATACAGATGGTTCAGTGATTTACATTAAACTCACATTCAGGGAGATTCTGCAGCAGCCCTGCAGCTCCAGCACTCTCTGAGTGAAGATGAACATCAGCCGAGGACCATAAAGAGGAGCAGAGACCACCGCAGGAGAGAGTTCATGTGGAGAGGGAAAGGGGCAGAGGCAGGCCCAGGTCAAGACCACACTGCACTTTTGTAAGCTTAACAGTATTTACTAGAGTATCTACAGCGGACTACTAAAAGATCTACCCCCTCAACAACTGTAACTGACAATTATTAACAGGAAAACATGCAAATTTAACCGTAAAATCTACAGTTGCGCATGTCTACATAGTAAACTACTGAAAAGGGCAATCAAGAGAAAATAATATTTTACCCAGAAAACTGACCAATAGCAGGCAAGAGTTTTAATAAAAATAAAAAATGAAAATGTTTTACAATTTTGGGTGTAAATGTAAGTGAATAAAGGTATTTTATTTGAAAAAAAATTGATGTATGTGGATTTTTTTCAACAAAATGACATCTTACTCAGTAAAATAGTTAAAGATATAATTATCTTAACTAAAATACAACAAGTTCACTGTGATTTAAAATGCATGGAATTAAATACAGTAATGATACTGTGAATGAAAATACAATGATTATGCTGTAAATAAAACAGGATATTGCTACTGTAAAGATAATCACAGCATCTTATTGCCAGTGAGCTACTGTAAAATTTACAGCAACCTTTTAACAGTGCAGGGGCCTCATTTGCAAAGCTTCTTACGCACAAAATGGGGCTTGAAAGTGGCGTAAGTCACTTCCTACGCAAAGGTTGTGATTTATAAAAATGAACTTGGCGGGAGAATGTGTGCACCGGTACGTCAACTTTGATGCTGGCGTACGAACATTTTGGAGATGTGGGAAACTGGCTGCATGGATGGTGAGGGGGTGAACTGAAGCCAGATTCATCTCATACATGTAATGTCACCACATATCAGATTATAGACCCGCGTCATCATAAACACCCGAGTCTATATAGACGTGTTCACTTACTACTGTATGCAGTGTTCATGTATCAGACTTCATCTTCACACGATACAGAGCGGTGGATAGCACTGATTGATTAGTATTAGCTGTGACAAGGTGTGTAACAAACAGTCTAATTGCTGAGTAAGCATTTAATAGTGCAGTGACACTCGTGCGTAATGCTGCACAGTGGATGCTCTGGCACTGCTGAAGATCACACAGACTGTGGATCAGGATGGAGAGAGTTTTTAGGGACCACGGAGATCTCCTGGCCCATAATGATGGCTGACTAATAAGCTGATTTAGATTCTCCAGCAGTGCTCTTGGATCTATGTGTCACAAGGCAGAGGGATGGGTTTATTATTTGCATGTTTTTATACTTTGTTTTTACACAGGTTTTTATTTCATTTAAGTGTGGGTTTTACCTGTTTTTAATTGTGATTTTAGTGCATGTTTTTAACCACTCTGCCTTGCCAACATTTGATTGCACACACCTGGAGCTGCACTCGAGAGGGAGGGGTAATCAGAGCACCTGCGAGGTGCAGCAGGGAGCTGCTGCAGCGGCCAATCAGAGGCTGTTAGGACACACGGGGGACACGACCGAGGAGGAAGGGGCGAGGCGGAGCTGACGGGAGCCGATGGCAGGCTTCGAACGTGGAAAATCCCATAAACACGTTAAATCACCTGCTTGATGTTGATTTGCTCTCTGGTATCATTTCCACACAGTCTTGTGGTTGGAAATCACCCTGAAGCTCTGCGGCTTGTTCTCCTGTTTTCGGTCAATCTGTTCGATCAAGACTGGTGCAGGGTTGAAGCTGCTCCCACTAAAAACAGACCGGCTGCACGTCACCAGCGAACCAGTGCAGAGTCTGTCACTGATAAGTGCCTGAGACAGAGCCGTGTGGAGTGTATCAGACTGTAGGGCTGACCGGTGCCCTTCGAGCTGGACGTCCCACAAAGAGAGAGAGAGTCCAGCCTTCTCATCTGCATGTCAGAACCGTCATGCTCCACATAAACCCTCAAAGACTGATTCAAGCTGTTCCCTGTGGTTTTTCTCCTTCAGCCCGGCCCAGACTGTGGCTCTGGTCCAGGACCTGTGCCAGGCTCCGCAGGGATCAGCTGCCGTCTCCTTTCATCTCGTCTGTATTTTATTTAATCTCCCCTCAGAGCTCGTCCTCACCGCTCACATAAACCCGACTATTGTAAAATCAATATGAATCATGATAGGAGGACGTTATAAAGATGTTCTCACTGAGGTGATGTGCTCCTGCTGATCTTTTATTTCTTTATAACGAGAGGCTGAAAAAGGGCCGACCGAAGCTCTGGCTTTAAGAGAGGAGCTGTGAGAGCTCATGCTGCTTTTCTTTTGCTTAATTAAAGAGTTCCTCCGTCATGTTGTTGATGAGTTAGATTCAAAAAATGGATTAAGTCAAAAATATGAGATCCTGCTGCAGCAGTCAGGTCTCTGAATGACCAACGAGAGAGCCAATGAGAGAGCTGTGCCTGACTCTCCACATAAAGCTGGACATGTTTCTGATGGTGTTGCAACATTTAGCATTATTACTATATTTTCATTAATAGTTTTACTACTGCATTTTTATCCAAGGTGTCATTATTGTCTTTCAATTTACAGCCTAATTACTGTATTTTCAAAAACAGCATCCTTACTGTTTTTTCATTGGCAGTGTCATTATTGTATTTTCATCTACATTTTTTAAATGCATTTTAAATTGTAGTGAACTTGCTGTAGTTTACTCTGAATCACTTTATATCTTTGGGTATTTTACTGATCATTTATTAGCAAGATGTCATTTTGTACACCAATTTTCATCCAGTAAAATACATTTACTTAAACATTTCCTTCATCCAAAAATGTGAAACATTTACTTAAAGAAATCTTGCACACTGTTGGTCAGTTTTTTCCAGGCTAAATAGCATTTTCTCTTGATTCATTATCCTTTTCAGTAATTTACTCTATAGGTATTCTACAGTAGGTAAGTGTAGATTTTATGATGAAATGCTGTTAATTTTACAGATATCAGTATGTTTTCCCAAAGTAAGTATTTTGTCCTTTACAGTAATTTACTGTATTGATTTGTTACAGTAGGTATCTGTAGATATTACGGTTAAATACTGTTAAGATAATAAAAATCAGTCACAGCGTGACCTCTGCCAAAGCTGTCCC
Source organism: Cetoscarus ocellatus (assembly GCA_037902135.1). Classification (NCBI taxonomy): domain Eukaryota; kingdom Metazoa; phylum Chordata; class Actinopteri; order Labriformes; family Labridae; genus Cetoscarus; species Cetoscarus ocellatus. Next base: position 830,484 of record JBAMNC010001296.1, read on the forward strand.
AGAGACACCTCCTCCCCTCTTAATCAGATCAGTAAACCAGAGAAGGGAAACATTGGCTACGTTTATATGCAGTCAATATTTGGGTTAAGATCAATATTCCGGTTTCTGAAACATTCAGAATAACCCAGTTTACATGCGTGAACAAACAGGGTTATTCCTCTATGCATAGTAACCTGGACAAAACAGCAACGCACGGAGAACGTCATGATGCAATGCGCGTCATTTCCGCTTCTTCTTCCTGTATCCAATAGCAACAAGAACAACAGCAGCAGCACGGCGGATAATGAACGGCCCAGAGCAGCTAACAGTCAGCTTCATTTGTGCTTTTGTGCTGGTACTGACCCACCACCAGTACGTGACACTATTCTTTGTCAGTTTTTTCATTAATGGAAGACGAGAACGTGAAGAATTAGGAAATGGAGCCAGAGCTGTGCCATGTTACAAGTACTTCCTGTACTCAAAAGACCAAGATTCCTTGCAAAAAGAACATGCGCAGAACACAACTTAATGTTCCTTTTGATGAGAATATCCCGATCGGCGTATACATGACCAAATATTCAGGTTAGAAAAGGAGTGACCCAGGGGTGACTTTCGGGTTTTTAAAAAATGGAATATGAACATATTCCGGTTTTTAAAAAGGTTTTTTGGTGTTTACATGGCTGCACGCAACCGGGCTATTGCTAATATTCCAGTTATGAAAGGTTTAATGACTGCATGTAAACGTAACCATTGATGAAGCTCACAGAGATGCATAAAAAGCCTCATGATAGTGTCACGTTGCACGCTCGAGGCTGATGCACGTGTCGCCGGCTCGAGAAAGGGCCACACACAGAAAAAGGACAGGGCCACTGTGACGCACCTCACTTTTAGTGCATCGAGGTTTGGGATTTTTGAGATGGCCCTTGTCAGCCCTCGCTACCACATGATTGGCCCCTGATCAGGATAATGATGCAAGTGAGAGGGCAGAGGGCTTGTCTCCACATTCAGACACAAAACAAGACCAAACTGCAAAAAGCTGTTGAACTTTACAGAAGTTTTGATGCTTTAGGATGAGCTAAAATAACAGGCACAATATGAAAACTTGATATGGCTTGACTGGTGACTGGTGCTGTTTGCTGCTTTAATCCGCTCAGTTGTACTCATTAAGTTTATGCAACGACCCCAGCCCTCAGTATGATGTAAAATGTGCAATATACCTGTCACTGCTGCTGCTGCGCTGTTATATTTCTACCTCAATATTCATCCATCCTGACCAACAAAATCACTCTGTGAATATTTATTCTGTGAATATTCAATCATCCTGTGCAATACAACACATTTCTATATATTTTTTGTTGTTTGTTTTCTTTTTTATATCTTTTATTCTTAATATTTATCCTTTTTTTTTTTACTATTTTATATTGTATATAGAGTTGGATTTTATCTTGCATATTTTTGTATAATTATCTGTTTGCACTGAAGAAGGAGAAGCTCTCCAGTCTCGTTGTACATTAAGTATAATGGCAACAAAGGGAATTCTATTCTATTCTATTCTATTTAATGTTTGAATGAAACCATAATTACTTGTACCATTTGGAGTTTTCTGAGGGCCGATTAAAAGTGAGCTGCAGGCCACATTTTCCCTCTGGGGCCATAGTTTGGACACCCCTGCTCAGAGTTAGCTTGTGCTTTATTCTGCTCCTGTTTAGTTCAGTCTTCAGTGTTTCTATTTTATTTTGTAGCTCTGTCCTCTCTGTGTCCTCTCTTGTTTTACTTCCTGTCATGTCTGCCCTGATTGTGTTCACCTGTGTCTGGTTAGTCTCACCTGTGATTCGTTACCTCAGTCAGTATAAAGCCTCTGTGCTCCTGCAGGTCTCAGTCACTTCATTCTGTCATTGATTACAAAAAAAGAGAGCAGGACCCTTCTGTACAGTCAAACAGTAAAACTGATTCATTAACAAGAGTTTTAAAAAATCTCGAAGCGTTAAGAAAGCATGAAGGTCTTTTTTTAAACTGATTTGTGAGGCAGCTGGATGAGTTTTAAATTTACTCTGAAGTCAAATTTCACAAGGCATTTGTGAATAAAATAAATATATAAAACAAACTGAAAAGTGGATATAATTATGGTGCACCGTGAGATTTTGGCTCAGAGTTTTTGGAGGAGGACATAAACGGTCCTAAAACTTTCACAGAGGCTCACACTCTGTGCCTGTGGCCTGAGTTTGACTCAGATTTACCCTCTTCTTTCATAGCCCTGTCCAAGTCTCTTCCCTGTTTCTCTCCACTATTAAAACAAAGAAAAAATGAAGACAAAAATGATTATTTAAAAAAAAAAAAAAAAGAAATTTCCTTGAAATATTTTCACATGGCTCTCCTCTAGCCCGCAGCCTGCAAGGCAAACTTAATCATCGATAATATGCACATACATGAAGAAAATGTGACAAAATCTGCCATGAAAACATTATGAATTACATTTTGTTTTTTAAAGAAATGGAGCAACAAATCAGGGGACTTGAACCAGCAACCTTCTTCCCGTGAGACACTGGAGCTACTCGGGATGCCACTGTGCAAACTTCCATTAATTTAGATTCAGTCATTTTGGAGAGTGTCCCATACAAATCTAACAGCCTGTGGTTGATTTTAAAGGAACAATTGAAACTACTTTAAAATATTGACAATGGAAACATAATTATAAGAATAATTATGTTAATAATAATTACTGAAGAAAGGCAAAATGGGTTTGATACATTGGTTTTTTTTGGAGGTAAAACTTGTTTATATGGCAACAACAAATTATTTTCATTTGCATAATTGGATGCTTATTTAAAGCTGCACTAAGTAAGATTACAGCTTTCAGCTCTCTAGTGGCCTCAATGGTCATTGAGTGTAACTGCACTGTGGTAAACAGAGCGCCTCACATCAACGTGCATTTGTTGACATACAGAGGGAGGGGAAGCGAGCCGACAGGACGTCCCGAGAGACAAATAAACCATGTGGACAGAGAGGGTACAGTCTGATCGTGTTTCTTTTCGAAAAAATCATCATGCATTTACAAGTCCAACAATAACTGTATTTATCCCTGTCTGGGCATTTGGCTTGTTACTCTCCAGCTGTCTTTTTGTCGTCTCCTCTGATAAAACTTCTCTTTTGTTTGGGTTTTTCGCTGCTTCCACCGTGATAACAACTTTGCGTTTAGCCTTCTTCTTCTTCTTCTTCTTCTTTTAATTTCCGGCAGACTAAACGCAGCTAAGGCTCCACAGGACTTTACCGCTGATTAGTCAGCACATACGTGTAGTGTTCGCCTCGACTCTTTTAAACAAATCGGGAAGGAGGAGGAAGTGACGTATGCCGTAAAACAGTCAAAGCAGTAAAATTTGTAGTTTTTTAGTGTGGAAGTGTTCCTACCATCCACATCGAAGTTACTTAGTGCAGTGAAGGTGATACAGACCCCCTCAGACCATGACAGAGGTGTCATTCAACCTGTTGTAAGGCGATGTACCATCACAATGACTCTAGAAATATTATATTATGGTGGACATAGTGCTGCTTTAAGACTCTGACAATTAATGCATTTAATTAATCTTTTTTAACATGCTTCAAACTTCTAGAAATCTAACAATGAATGTGGTAATTTGTTTAATTACTGTAATAAATGCATGCTGCTCATGATTGATCACATGATGTAACTCAGGTTTCACTGATGTGGGAGTTTTGTTGCTCCTGTGGAGGTTTTTGTCGCTTGCTGTGAAGCTCGAGCACATCCTGCAGCCTCACTGTGCAGCCCCAGAAGTTCAAAATTGTTCTTAGGGTTAAAAAGCTGTTCAGTGTGACTCGGCTATTAAAACAGAGATATTTAAATATATTGTTTGTTGAGATTCTGTTGAACAGTCAGACTTTCAGACCACAGAAGGAGGCAGAGCTCCATCCTAAGCTGCAGTCCCACTCTGCACCACTAGAGGGCGATGGCCCTGCTCAGATGATGAGCTCTGATCTGCTGCTGGTTCTTAATCGTTGTTTCTTTAATTGGTGTGATGCCCCCCCCCCCTTGTTAATCCTGCTGGTGTTCCTCGTGTCGACTCCGCTGCTGGGGGACATATGGCTCCTGTGCTGCTCTCATCGTCCGAGGCCCCCCCAGTCCCAGATTGACACACCAGGCTTAGTCACTGCGACCACTTTCCAATCCCACGCCACGGGGCCTGACGCCTTCCCAGCATGCACTGAGGTTGTGTAACGGCAGCTGGATGGAGGATACATCTGCATGCAAGAGTACAGCCCTCCGTGAGCACGCTCCCTGCACGCCACCATCACACTCGCTGCCCTCTTTATTAGTCTGCACGCCGGCCCGCGGCCTCGCTGCAGCTCGCTGTGATATGAAATCTGACACCGTCAATTTGCCTCCCAATCCGTCAGACGGTGGATTGGATTCAGATGGCGGGTTGTTGTGGGGGCTCGGGGACTCGGAGCTGTGGCCTAGGCAACCAACCCCCGCCATCCACCCACCACTGCACCCCCCACACACAAACACACACTAACACACAGGAGCTCCACCAGCAGTGAAATCACCTGAGATCCACCATCAAATGTTTCACTCCAGCTCTCGCTCATCGAGCTCGGGGAGGAGGAAAGCTCTCTCCAGGATGCTGAGGTGATTTTTAGTCCTTAAGTCGTCCAGAAATGTCTGTTTCAGTGATTCTGTCGGATTCCTGTGGCCGAGGCTGCATGCAGACAGTTAAACACTCCAGCTCCAGAGGAATGATCGCAGTCACCCTGAGCAACATGCAGACTTTTTAAGACTGTTTTTATGATTTTACAAAACAGTCTTTAAAACTCTTTTCACATAACAGTTTCTCTGCCCTACATCATCTGAAAGACTGAACAAAATACTCCATTAAAGCTTTTTTAAGAACATTCAGGCTTCCTCTCACATCTTAAGACAATTCATCACTTTACCTTAAAGTTGGTCTCAGACTGAGACTTTACAAAGACTGAGGATCCCACAATAACTGGGTCAATAACTACAAACCAACAAGTTGATTTTATCTGTGTTAACAAGCAGGGGGATGATTTTGTAAAAGAAGCTGTTTCAGTGAATTCTGGGCCTCCATTAACACACACAGCATTTAAGGTCACCACTCATACTATACCCACAGAAAGCGTTTGAGGACGGCAGGTGATTGGACAATCATCCTATCAATCACGTTCATAACAAGCCAGCAGATGACATAACAGGGCCAAGACAGGGCCCTATCCTGGTCTTGGCCCTGTGCTGGTCTTGGCCCTGTGCTGGTCTTGGCCCTGTCCTGGCCTTGCCCTCAGAAATCTATCTGTGACTTTAAAACCAGGCAGAGTTGTTTGAGAAAGGCCAACACTGTCACCTAATATTTGAAATATAAAAATATGTCTTCCTCAAAACTGTGTCCGTCTTCTCGGTTAATTCACAGAGCTTTGTCCTGATCTATGTGGCTTGACTAAAACCTGAAATCCATTTGCTCCCACAAAAACTGTAATAAAGAGCTCCGGTGTTCCTGTGCTGACCTTGTATCAGTAACTGCGCTGCTCAGAGCTGTAGATCCTCTCTTACTCTCTGTATATTGAAGTGAACACAGACATCACTCCTCCTGATTCCCGCTCGGTTTAAACAGCTGGTCCTCCATGAATCAGCGAGCGATCTGAGCCGACTGGAGCCCGAGGTGTTCACGGCTCCCTCGTCTCAGATTGCTGTTGGTTTTCTAACTTATTGTTCTGAGCCGCTGGGACTGCTGCAAGATTAACTGCCAGATCCTCGACAGATCACTGAATCTGCTCCTGTTAGATGTGTGACTTGTCGATCAGTATTTATGATTTATGGGACGTGTTTGCTGGAACGTTGTCGTGCACTGAGAGCAACAGAGATTAAAATGACATGCAGACACAACAACAGCAGCTCAATCCTCAAAGTCAGATTCATAAAAACGTGGCTGAGGCTCCTTCATCATCATGGTCTGCACAGATCTCAAAAACCCTTCACATGGAGGTTTTTATGTCCTTCTAACTGATTAGAGAGGGATCGAAGCTCTCACGTGTTTGCAGGAAATCTCCAGGTTTTCATGATCAGTAGGATTATTTTCCTTCTTTAGGACACCTCAGATCGTCCAGACCATGACTTTAAAAACTCACGTGCATGTTCTCTGATCTTCGCAGATACTCTTCGTCTAACCTTTCATGGTATCCCCTGCTACGTGGTCTGCTGGTTGTTTTACTCTGCAGGATGTAGGAGAGGCTGCAGAGCTGGACCGTTATCCTCCGAGTGTCGTCTTCAGTGACACTGACGGAGTGCTGAGGAGGATTTCATCAGAGAGACGACCATCAGAGACGCTAATGATCAGCATCAGTCACCCTGTCAGAGCGAGAGGGAGGTGAGGGCAGAGGAGGTGAGGGAGCGGGGACAACGAGGAGATGAGGATGAGACGATTCTCTGAGGAGCTCTCAGGACAAAGAGTCTCCTGTCTGACCTGATCCTGAGGATTTACTCCAGAGAGAGGCACCGATGTGAGGGAGTTCAGAGCCTTTACTGTCCCTCTGGAGACGAGAGCAACGCCGAACAAGCTGCAGCGTCCTTCAAGGACAAGACAAGGAGCTCCAATTTAAGCTGCAGTTCCTTTAGTGTCCACCAGAGGCTGCCTCCTGTGGACAGTCACTCCCCATAGAGCCCCATGTTAAAACATTTGATCTCTGGAAAGGTCTCAATCGCTCATTTTTCTCCATGTGAGAAACAGACTTATCTTCAAATATGGATAATGGATGAATAAGTGGATAAACAAACATAAAGGAAAATCTTTTAAACAAAATGAACCAGTCAGTAACTTCGTAAAAGCTACAAGGTGAAGCAAAGGCGTCTTTCTCATGCCGGCACAGTTCAAACATCATTCTTGAAACATTCCTGGAGTTTTTGGACCCATCAGCAACCAGAACTTCAAAAAAGCTGCAGAAGCCTCTCAAGTCCTGGCAGAAAGTCCAGCATGCTCGATCCTGACTCCCAAGATTTGGTTCTGACCTGTCAGAGGTGTTGACCAATGAGAGCACAGAGCGCTGCGATAGTCACAGGTGTGTGAATAAAGCACCGATTACAGAGCATCGTGAAGGAGGTACAGCAGAGAGTGGAATGAGGAATGCAGGAGAGTGACCTAGCATTTAGCATCATGCTAACATTCATCATGAGACAAACTAAAGCGTAGTGTTGTTAATACAGATTGTTTGTTTGCTGTTTTCTGTGTCTCCTCCTTCAAAACTTCATCAAGGTGGTTGAAATGTGTCCTCCGGAGCGATAATGTCATCCACACGTGATCAGGTGGTTTTCACGATGGAGGTTTCCTGCACTTTAATAATAATCCCATCCACACAAAAACTAATAAACACTGTTTCATACCCTGTGATGGGCCGGCTGCTTGTAAACTGTAATGAGCTGAGTTACTCATGAAAAGTAACTCACTACATCCAAGATATATTCATTTATTTTGTAGACATCAGCATCTTTATCAGTTTGAGCATCCGTGGTGCAGTCTGGTCATACCCTTGGTGGGTAACATGTCGATGTGTCCTTGGGCAAGACACGTAACCTCAAGTTTCTCCCACTGCTGCGTCAGTGGCTTGTTAACGGGTATGAAAGCGTGTGAATGTGTTATCACTATTGTTAATGTTTGTTTGTGGCTATAATTACTCAGGCAGTGCTTTTCTGCATATTTAATGGACTGGTCTGTTTGTTTTACTTCTATATCTGCTCTCATTTTTTTCAGTTTCATCTCTATAATTTGCATTTTCAAACATTTATGTCATTGTGCAGTTCTGCTCCTGTAAGGTACTGTATTAATAATCCTTAATTACTTATTTTACCACTTGCATCCGTTAAGAAAAAAACAATTTTAATCAGATGCAAAAATCAACCTTATTATGGAGGTAATTAACCCTTTTAATACTATTATTATAAGGGGCCACCTGGTCTTTTTTGTCTATTTTTTTGTCAATAAATGTTTCAGGAAATGTCCTTTGAGTAAATTTGTTTACCCTTTTTTTCATGAGAAATAAAAGTAAGCAATTCAAGCAAGTATTTGTCATTATTATGTTATAAATGCTTGAAACAGTGTGTAATTACGAGAGAAAAATAAAATACGGTGAATCACAGCAGAAATATGGCAAAACAACAGCAAGAAAACACTCCAGAATGATACTAATGCTATAATTTACAATATTTTTTTTTACATCATTTACAAGGAAAATACTGATAAATTACATATAAATCTCTTACAAGTTTGCCTCTGAAACCTCTCACTGTGCTCTACGATTTAGCTCACTTCTTACCCCCCTCCCCTTCGGCTGTGATGCACTATATATCACTAGAAAGCTCCACTTCTCAGCTTTCTGAATCCATTGGAATTGTATGGATAGCGTGAATACTCGAGGAGTTACGATAATTTGAATCATGCGCATCCTTTTCTGTCTTCTGCGACAGCTTCAGAGAACAAGAGGAGATTAAATAAAATCATTTTCTAACCGCTGATATCATGTTTCGTGGGTAAACAGTCTGATAAACAGTCTGTGAAATAATCACAAACAAGCTCACAAAGCTGCCTTATAATAATACGAGGCCTCTTATCTCACCTCATTGGTTCACCTTGTCCCTGTCTCCCCTATCTGAAATCGTCTCCTCTGTTTCCTCATGATCTGTGCTCCTCTGCTCTCTGCTCAGTTGTTAGTGATTAAATGATTGTCAGCTGATCCTTACAGATCAATTCAATTCTTTATTTCCACTGTCACTCTGCTCATGTTGAAATACTACGTGTTTGTTTTGTGATTAAATTCATGAATCAGCCCCGCTGTCCTGTCCCTGCTCTCTGCGGAGCGTCCACCTGCAGCCGAGTGTCACAAATCAACTCAATTCAACTTGATTAACAATCCTTAATTTACCTGAGGGAGTCCTCCTAAGGGATTAATAAAGTTCCAGCTAATCTAATCTAATCTAATCTAATCTAATCTAATCTAACCTAACAAGCATGTTTTTGTTCTGTGGGAGGAGGCCAGAGTGCCCGGAGAGAACTGACGCATGCACGGGGAGAGCATGGAAACTCCACACAGGAAGGCCCAGACCGACCCGGGGACTGACCCGGGAAACCGACTTGTTGGTACGTGCACCACCTGCTGCACCACCGTCCCCCTACACCCTAAACAGTTTAACGAGACCTAAACCACATTCATGTGTGGACAAAAGAGCAAAACACAGAAAAATCTGCACTTGGACGTTCGGACTTTGCTCTTGTTGTCATGTTGCGGCTCCGTTTGATGGCTCCACGGTCGTCTAATCTGACAAAGTGACCATCTTAACAGAGATCACGCCTCTGATGGAGGATGAAGAGAAATCAAACCTCACAAAGCTGATTTTAATTCTCGCCTCTCTCTCTCTCACTTGCCCTGCAGGCCTCTCTGTCAAAGCTCCAGCGTGATAAATAACGGGGTAAATAGTAAATCCACCCGCGGCTGCAGAGGGATGGAGCAGAGGCGGGAGGGCGGGGGGCGAGCCAAGGGAGTTTTAATCCCCCGAGTGAGATGACTGCAGCACGAGCACCCTGCACCCAAAAATAGTCTCTTCCTCTGTCTCATTTCCTCCGCTCGCCTCCTTCTGCTGCGTGGAGGTAAATGGTCCATTACAGCGAGAGCAGAGGAATAAACACTCGAGTGCAGCACTTAGGGGAATCAGCCGCCGCTGTCACACTCCCAGCTGCTCTGAATGCGCTCCATTTAAATGCAGAAAGCCTCAGAGGGTGGAAACAGCTAATCACAACTCATTCCAAATTAGTCTCTGCAAACGGCAACCTGGCTTAATCATATTGGAAAGCTAACTGCGTCGAGTGTTATTTGATTATTCCGCCTCAGTGAAGAGCCGGCATGAGAGCTTAGTCTGCAGGAGAAGACGTGGGAATACAAACGAATCATCGCCGTGCAGAAGATGCATGAAGTCAGCAAATCACATCTGTTCACCTGTAGAGCCACACCAACCTCACAGGGAGGACTGGAGCAGGATTTGAGCTTCTGTAAGGACATTTTCAGCTTTTTATTCCATTTGTACTCATTAAATCAACATATCCACAGACTCCACAGGTAACTTGACTGATAAAAACATTCTGGACACTTTAAACCAGTGAAGCGTCCGTGTTCGATCAACCTGTCCCCGCCGGAGCATCTAAAGGAATCAATTCTGGTCGCACTCCGTTTGGCAGGAGGTTGCTCTTAATTCAGACTCAGTAAAGCGTAAGAGGAGAGAAAGTTCACTGCAGAGCATCTCCGGTCATTCAGGGCCACATGCAGATTAAAGAGAGCAGCAGAGAGGCCGAGCTACGCCAACACATGCACGCATTTATGGGAAATCTTACAGCAGTCTGGAAAAAACCTATCAGCACAGACACATGATCATGTTTTTAGGTATTCACAGTTAACTCTTAATCAACAGTTTGACTCATTTTTACTCTACTGGAAAAAAAAGAGGACAGACTCTAGCAACATTTTGCAAAATCTTGTAAAGGTCTGTATTTTGTGTCCTGGGCTCTGTAGAAAATGATCATGTCTATTGTTAGGCCAGGAAAATGGAATACAGGAGAAAAACATTAGTGCAAACTTATCACAAACTTTGCAAGATCTCACAAAAGTCTGTCCTTTTTTTTCTCCTCTTATGTCCCCTCCAGGACTCCGTAGAATTCTGACAAACAGGAAATCAAAGTTTGCAGCATCATCCAGATGTTCATTTAAATCATGCAGCCTGTTTTTTCTGTAAACATGGATGTTTGTGCTTCTCTGTGTGTCAATGGTAATGCATGTGTGTGTGCATGTGTGTGTTTGTGCATGTGTGTGATTCTTCATGTGTGTGCTGCATAGGCCCATTAATCTCAATCTGCCTGCCGTCTGCAGCTAAGTATCCGTTTAAACCCGAGTAGCCAGCATCGTGTGCTGCCTTCACACCTTCACGCCCTCCTCACCTCTCCATCCTGCTCTCAGCCGTCCTCCATTTTTAGACACAAAAGCCCCGTCAGCACTTCAACGTCTCATATCAGTGTGCGACGTGTGCAGTGTTTGATTTGTGTTTCTGGGCAGTGAAGTGATTCAGTCTAATGCCTCGCTCTTATATCCCTCTGGTATATTCAAACAGTCTTTTTATTGGAGTTTATGTGCACATTTTGCAGTGTTTAAGGTCCTGCTGAGAGCTTTTAGCAGCGTGCATGGATATGTTGAGGATGTCACTCAGTCTGTTAAACAACTGCTGTCTTTTTATTGTTGGGCCAATGAAATCGTGTCCTATCCCCCTGGAGGCTAACGGCTTCATTTGCACTCAATTAAAAGCATAAATGATGATTTTAATTCAAACCTGAGAGCGGAGAGTGAAGCATCCATTACTCTGTTAATTAAACTCAAGTGGTGGAAACACGACTGAGTGAATATAAATTTGTTTTTCCTAGAAATGAGTTTGTGGAGCTCTCCAACCTGAGACGCTGATAACAGAAAATATTTACATCCAAACAGAGACAGAGCAGCCATGAGATGAGTTTACTCTTCACTGAGTCACAGCGGGAAACGAAGAATCATTAAAACAGAAATGTGGCAGTCAGACATCACTGCTCCTGCTGCTGGAGGTTAAAAATCAGACGGCAGCAGAAAAACAGACTGTAGACGAGTACATTCATAAAACAGTCTGATTTTAGCTCTTTGGATTTGCATTTTCAGATAAAAAGGTCAATGAAACTGCTGATGGCTTCTTTCTTCTGTGCAGCCTGTCCTTTGGCGCACCGATGCAGCAGGGGGTGTGCTGGTCCTGACTCATTAGCTTAGCTGCTAACATTAGCAGCAGGTCCACAGCTCGTGTTGTTTTGTCTCTTAGATTTGTAAAGTGGTAGTCAAAGTGATTATCAATGGAAGCAAACTAGTTTTTCACGTCTTGTAAAATATTTCTCTATTCACACCATCAACTCTGGAATTACTCTGATTGGGGGCGCAATCTGGGAACCAGAATTAAAATAAGACTTTGACAAATGGGACAAAACAGTTTTTGGATTGTTTCACACTGCCTGGTGTAAGGACTCAGTTATGCTTTCTGCACAGGCAGACGCAGGACCACAAACTCTCGCGACTCTCACATTGCCAAAAACAGATATTCCCCAAAACTGTAGGGGGCACTGTCGTCAATATGTCGCATCTATAGCATAGTAAGTCATCGAAGAAGAAAGTTTGTCGTTACTGGTTACACTGAAGAAGAAAAAGAAGAATGTCAAGAGGTGTTTGTGTGTTCACTCCTGTTATAGTGTCCGCTCATTGAACAATGATACAGATATTTATATTTCCTCATTTCTGCCAACAGACACCGTTTGCCATTTTCTCTTCTTTTTATTTTGGCTGTTGACGAGAGATAAATTAGTGCATCTTGTTGTCGTCCACGTCTACATAAATTCTGGGGATGTGCTCGGCCAAGTGAAAAACATTCAATCATTCAAAAAGACCACAAAAATTTTACCAGCATCTAAAAACTAGTGACCCTCAGTCCTACCATCACATCGTCCTGAGCCGCTGAGAGCTGAAGCAGGAGAGAAGTCCAAAGGCTTCGCCCAGACCACAAGAACGAGCCTGGAGAAGACCAGGACCACAGCAACCTCCTGATACTAAAAAAGCAGACTCAGCACCCCATCACCCCTCAAATTAGACCAAATCAAGTTATTAACCAACAAAAACACGTTTATGAAAGATCCTTCAGTGAGAAAAGTCCTGACGAGGTCCAGACTCAGTGACCGCAGATCAGCTACAGAGATGGGTCATCACAAAAAGGGCTGGCTCCATGCTGAAAAAGAGAGCCATTTCAGGGTCCCCAAATAACACAGACATCCACAGAAGCAGTGCAGTAAGCTGCTGATAACATGGACCAGTGGCTGCCGTGGTTCCTTCTCCTGTCTTCATCTTGGCTAATCTGCAAACCAACCCTCTGCATGTGAAAGTGTTCGTGTGCATCAGAGAAGGGAGGGTGAAGCAGTCATGCTGGGGCACAGTACAAAATGATCAAGCCTGGTGTCAATAAGGCCACAGGGGCCATTTACATGACAATGAAAACGAGCAACAGAGTTTTCATTGCGTTCGCACCTTCCATTGCCCGAGAGTGGAGCCCGGAGTGCCTGAATCTGCACACTTTTGAAACCAGAGTCCAGAGTGAAAAGCTTTCATATCAGTCTCCATGTAAACAGGGATCAGTGTTGTCAGGGAAAACAGTGACGTGCTGTGCATGTGCAGCACTCTTTCAGATAAAGGTTAGGAACAACAACAACATGTGTGCTGCTAACTGTGCGAGGTTTGTTTTCGCTCGTCCAACAAAATGTGGATTTGCTGCAGCAATACTCTGACCAGTGGAGACGCATTTGTTATATTTTCCAGGAGCTGAGGTCTAGGGGAATATAACTGAAAGTTTGTCTTCACTGTAGAGTGTTAGTGTGCAGACGTGTGTTATAACACCGCTGTTTCACTACAAACCTACATCGCCAACTGCTGGCCTGGCATGCACGCTACCACATTTTCAGTCATTCTTGCGGACCCGTGTGAATGTGGAGCACTTTTGAAAACACAAAGGAAAAACTTTTCTGTTTCTGGTGAAAACATTGCCGTGTAAACAGGCCTCAGACTGTCTCTCTGCAGAGTTCAGAGACAGAGCTGGTCAATCCAGGCACCAGGGGTGGTTTCATTTTTATCTCATGTCCTTTTAATAGAAATATAACCCTAACACAGCCATGTAAACACATTTTTCCAGTTGTCACATCAATGTCACCATGTAATTTTTTACTCCAGGCTCGCACAGCTGCACGTAGAAACCCTGCAGCCTTCAGAGGGGCATAAATCCTCCAGCTCTGCTCCTCAGAGCGTCTGCAGGAGAAACAAAGCAGGCAGAGTCCATTACAGAGCCTCCCATATCTTTACCGCAGAGCCCACAGCCTTTAGGAATCACTCTCCCTCTGCTGCAGGTTAGCAGATTGCAGCTCCATTAATGGTCTGAAGCTCCCAGCCGTGACCCCGTTCACACGCTCTGCTGGACACCCGCGGAGCGAGCGGCGAGGGTGATGGTGGGGCAGGTGGAGGGTTAACCTCGTACTCCATCACTGACACGGCGAGGCTTGGTCTGAGGGGAGGAGACGCAGATGGAGAAGGAGAATCTGAGCCGGTCAGGGATGGTCTGTGGGAGATAAAGAGGTTCAATCATTGGAGGTGAATAAAGGTTTCTGAACCAGCAGGTGCGATTTGTACCAGGTATTTGAAGGACTGACACAGAGCATGTCCACACAGGAAGGCCCGACTGACACCATCCGTCTTACTGTGAGGCTTGTGCAACCCCCATGTGTTCTTATTGTTAAGTCAATCATGGGATATTCTTGTGAGCTGCATTAAGTGAGTAGAGGGACCATATGTGGCCCCTGGGCCTCCAGGTGCCCACCCTGATCTATGCCATAGACTCTAAAAGGAAAAGAAAAATGTGTCAAAACCAGCATTAAAGAGTCACTTTATAAGAAAAAGCCTGCTTAACATGAGAGTTTAAAGCTCATCAACACCTCTGCCATGAATGGCATGTTAATCCACGAGTGTTTGAAGGGTCTTCAGTTATGGGTGTGATGAAAGCGTTTGTGATGCAGAGAGAAAACGCACCATCAGGCAAAACATCCTCAAACCCACACGGATTAAATAACAGGACTATTTAAAGGCTGTTATTCTCCTTAAATTTACTCTGAACCCTCCTCAAAGATGAGATTAAAAAAGGAGAGGAGATGAGGTTCAATTTTAATGAGGAACTTCAGGACATACGAGGGGGAATCTTTGTGTGAACTGACACACCAGGTGGACTGTTTCACATTTCCATCTTGATTTATGCCTGACAGACTACACGACTGGAACAGACTGCATTTAACAACCGACATGATGACGTTAGAAGAAGGCAACACCGAAGACATCAAACAAAAAGACTGCATTCATAGAACAGGACTGAAGTTTGTATCTACAGAGACGTGATGTTAATGATTTTAGTTTGCCGTTGTCTAGTTTGTTAGTCTCTCCCTCTCCATCTCCTCTGTTGTTCCTCTGTTTACAGTCTCTAGTAGCTCCTCTTCAACATCATCATAAGGACAGGGATGCTGGTTTTTAGAACTTTGCAAACTTTTCCTCTGTCTCGTAGCTCTCAAGGCATCAACTTTGATTTGTTTACATCTGTAATCGTCGTGCAGGCAGAGCTGTCTGTGCTCTCATTGGTCAATGCCTCTGACAGAGACAGATCGTAGGAGGCAGGACAAAAATTAAATCCACTAGACTTTCTGTCGTGGAGTCGTGAGGCGTCCCCGACGGTCTGTTGTTGTCAGTATGACACTCAAAATGGAACGACCGATTATCTTAGCCAACAGGTCCCCAACTCCTCGTAATCATGCACAAATCATGCAGTCTGACCCCAGCATTAAACATTATCTGGCAAGAATGAAACTTTTTAAAATTACTAAACCAATCAGGTTGTCAAATGACAAATATTGCTTTTCATCCCAAGCCAGCTGTTAAAAAATTCTTTCAGACAAAAACAGTCAGGGCTCGTCGAGGGTCACCTTTGTTATAGCTGCTTCTTGCACTCAGCAAAACCAGGACATGCCCATAGCTCCACCTTTTTCTCCCCTGAGGATGCTGATTGGTCCTGACATCTTTTGACTTGGGACAACAAATCAGGTTGAAGCTTTAGAAGATGGATCTTTGTAATGGCAGACATCAAATCTGCAGAAAAGGCTCTGAGGTTACCTCCAATGTTTCATTTGTGCAGAAAGTACAAAACTGATTTGACCTCATCTACAGATCCTTTATCATCAGTCAGGTGTTTGCATGCATGCATTTTTATTTTTGTGTCTTTACAGGACATTGTGTGACGCTGAAGACAGATTTGTTTTTCATTTCTGTCCTGTCTCTGTCCCTCCCTCTCTTACCTCATCTGAGTGGAGCTCATGCTGACATTTGGTGTCTCGCTGCAGGCAGTTGGACAGAGTCAGAGAGGGAGGAACATTAGAGGAAGAGGAGAGGGGAGGCTAAGGGAGGAAGAGGAAGGAAACAGGAGAGGAAGAGGAGGAGTGTTACAGTAAGTAGGCGCTGCAGTTCTGGGAGGTGATGACAGCGCTGACAGGTCTTAATGAGGAGATAACAAAGTGAGGCATGAATGCAGGTGAGAAACGAGGATGCAGACCAGAAGAAGAAGAAGAAGCGGGATGGAGGGACTGAGGGAGGTGGTTCCTATGGTAACGTGGACTGGTGTGAGTCTGGGAGGGGAGAAGGTGCAGGGAGAGACGGAGATGAAGAGTAATGTGGGACTTTAATTGGTGCTCTGCAGCCTTATCTCCTGGTGCTTTATCTGCCAAAGTGCCTCCTAACATCTCTCATCAGAGCTTAGTGTTGTCACGTTAGGAGAGCTGACCTCTGCTTTCACTGGTCCTGCTGGAGGCCATTTAGAAGAGCTTTGAACCCTGACTGATGGTACAGCACACTACCATCAGACTGAGCCATCGATGCCCCACCTTCTACAAATGGGCATGCACCACCTACGAAGTCAAGAAGCAATCAGTCAGTCCCCTGTGTGCATGTGAGGTTTCCCGTCTTGAGTCAAATAAAACTGCAGGCTCCACTGCGTAGGCTTGCTTTAGGTCAACCCCTTTAAGTTTCAGCTTTGCAACCATACCCCCCCAAGACTCGGGTTTCTCCAGAGCTGCCCGGCAGGTCGTGGGAATAACGCTGTCTGAATGCTGGTTGGCATGGTTTATGGTCTGAACTTAACTGGTGTCTGAAAATAACACAAGGGCTTGGTTTAGGAAGAGTGAAACGTTTTAGGGAATCCTGCCATAGCCACAACTCAAGCTGATATAGTTTTGTAGTTTTAACCTAGAAGTTGGGTAATTACAAGCTTTCAGTGGCACCACTGACTGCTAAGTATCGCCTAGCCTCCATGCCTGTTCATCTCCCACAGGGACAGAGCTGGCCAGTTGCTTTAGTCGCAAGTTTATTTGCAAAGAAAGAAGAAGGCATACTTATTAACCCGTCATGGGGAAATCCAGTTCTTCACACAGGCTCTAATACAGGTCCTAGGGTCATGCACTAATGGAGAGATGTTAGAGTGATGGCTTGCTGCTCCTGAAGAAGCACTACTGAGCAGTTTTGGATTCAGTGCCTTGCTCAAGGGCACTTCAGCAGTGCCCAAGAAGCCACCTGACACATCTCAAGCTACCAAACCAACTTCCAAACATGGTTGGACTTAAACCAGTCCCCGACCCCAGTCCTTCCAGACTGAGCTACTGCCGCCCATGGATCTTGAGCAACCCCACTTTAAAAACCCAGAACTATCCCTTTAACAAATCAACACATCATATCTTTGACTGCAGTTTGATTTGCAAATACAGAAAATTGAGTTTTTATTGATTTTTAGTCCTAAAGATTCTGTTAAAGTCTTTAATTTAGTTCTAACCAGCATGCATGAACCCTGATCTCCCTGCAGAACTCCCTCCGCCCTCATGCTCCTGCACAGAGGAGAAGGATCAGGACCATGGAGCTGCAGAAAAATCATCTCAGAGGTTTATCTCCCCTCTGAGGGGAGTCAGAACATTATGAAGCACACTCTCAGACAAACAAACCTCTTACAGCAGAGTGCTCTCTCTCGGGCTCTAACCGGCCCTCGGGGGGAGGCTCCACGGGGCCCCTCACCATCAACGTCCATCAGAAACAAACGGAGCCTCGCTGTGAGCAGGAAGTCAGGAGTCCTCCGCTCTGTCATTATTCCAGTGATGTGCAGCTGATTACAGCAGAGAGAGAGAGACACTGCAAACTTGAAGGACAGATTCATGCAGGAACAGAGTTACAGCAGAGCCACAGAGACCTCATTTAGTCTGATCACAGCCGAGGAATCACATCATGTGACCAAAAATAACCTGAATTTTAGTTTTTAGAGCTGTCTTGATGTTAAAGTGATCCACAGGTATGCACAACAGCCATGTGCATGTGCGTGCATGCTTAAAGGAACAGTTCTCATCTAGGCTCAAAACAGCTCTATTTAACTGTGCGTATGACTGAAAGGATCTAATCTGCACTCTTTTCTTTTAAAGTTAATTTTATAATGATTATTATTGTTTTTATTTTGTATTGTGATTTTAATCCATTTTATCTTGCTCTGTAAATTATAATAATTGTTCTGTTTTACAATAAAGATTGATTGACTGATTGATTTAAGATAACAGCCATACCATATAATCTCAGGCTATGCTTTCTGAAATTGTGTTTTATAAAAATTCTAATTGAATATTTGATGGCAAAGTCTTTCTGTGTCAAATGATGACATTTTATGGGCACAGCTTTTCTGGTGTTAGTATTCTTTACAGATTGATGTTACTTTTTAATACAGTGCTGCCTGAGGGATCACAGGACACAGGCATTCAATGTTGTTTTTTGGTCTTGTCGCTTTCTTGCTTTAAGATCCTGATCCTGAGCCTCAGGTCTGTGGATGTCTGCAGGGCATCTGTGTCCACAGACCAGCCCAGCTTGTTGTCAAGGTGCACACCTGAGCACTTACAGGTTTTCCCCCCTTCAGTGACCTCCCCTCTGACTGGAGCGGGGCTCAGACCTCCCAAAGTCAAAGACCATCTCCTTGGTCTTGGAGCTGTTCAGCAGGAGGCAGGTCTTAGTGTTATCGTCTTCATAGTCTATTCAATAAATGTATTCTGTTTTTACTTACGTGATGTCCCAACTTCATTGGAAGGGGTTTGTATGAGGTGTATAATTCATGAGGACGGACATGCAGACGTCCTGCAGACAGACAGACAGAAGAACATGCGCAGGTTGTCTTAAACACTCTTTAGAGCTTCATCTGCGTCTGATGGTTGAGATGATCCCGAGCCTCACTATCATTTCACAAACAAACCAGAATCAGAGAGACGTCTCGGCGCGTCCTCGTCCTTCACTCTGCTGTCTTCATCCCATCTCAGACGTTCAGGCCCGGAGGGAAAGTCACCTTCCTGCTTGTTTGTTTATAAAAACTCGAGTTTGAAAGCTCAGCTCCATCTCTGCTGATCCTGCTAATGGATGTGATCATTAAGGTTCCTCATGAATCATTACAGTCATGTGGCTAAAATATCAGGATGAATGTGCTGCTGAGGACCAACATTAGCTCTGACTGACTGCTTTATGATTGGATAAATTTAGTTTGTGTGCCCATGCAGACACTTTAGAGCACAGCAAACCAGCCGGGTTATTAAAGCTCTTCCCCTTTGGCCCTCGGAGCTCTAAAATTTAGATCATGCTGTCAATAAAGGCTGAGTACAAGACAGAAAACCCCCGATAGAGAGTAAGCTCAAGTAATTGAAGCAGAAATTGGTGGTACTTTTGCTCCTGAATCAAATCAAAGTTATGTAACATGAGCAGATCACCACGGGGGGGTATTTTAACTGGAAAACCACAGCAGACTGCCCGGGGTACGGAGGGATAAGAGTTAACGTGCTGCAATCACCAGAGTTTGGAGAATCAGGCTGCAAATTCTGAGACATGGACCTGGTCTGCTACAATACTCAGGTAGGCTGTGGGGTTTGAACCTTGGATGGATCCATGCTTTCATGATGTTCACACCAAACTCTAAGCTTGCCATCTGAATGTGGAGCAAAAATCCAGACTCATCAGACTTGGAATCATTTGTTATGGTGGTACGAGTCCCTCCGCCCTGTGATGGAGGTGATTTTAATGGATTGTTGCTCGGTGCAGAGGAGGGAGGAGAGGACGCCATCAGTCAGAGGGTGTTGGTGCTGACAGGCGTCTGTGGGAGGAAACAATCGGACGCTCTGCAGGGACGGTTCCTCTCTGTTTGTCCTCTTGTCATTAGAGAGTTGTTTTATTTGTGGATGTTCGGTATGATGCTTTAGACTCAAATAAATTAGTCTGAGGCCCCACAGTGGTTTCAAGGTTCTTGTTCCTGAAGATCACGGACTGCAGAGTTTTCTCTCTTTTGCTCTTGAATGTCTCTTAAAGGAATATTCTGAAGAACCTTGTAAACAAACAAAGCTCATATTAAAGATGAGGTATTATGGGATTGTCAGATCAGTGAAGCCACAATTGGTATTTCTTTGGACGGCCATCATGCTCCCATAAGGTCTTTAACTATGGACCTCTGAGTGGCCGTCCTCACAGAAACAAGTTGCAAAGCTTCTTTATCTTGGCGATTTGTCCACACAGAACTGGGTTTGGGAGCACAAAAATGCTCAAGTTTGCACCACCATTGTGTTTCCAAGTTTACAACAAATAATCATATTTTCATGTATATCTCTCCCTTAAACTGCCTGGTGCCTCTGATACTGCACCTAAAATGCGTCCATCATATCACTGTATTTTGGACTCCCAGTGAACATTCTCCAGCCGTTTGGTCTTTGTCTTCTTCTTCTTCTTCTTCTTCTTTGTCTTCTTTGTCTCCTTCGTCTTCTTCTTCTTACGTTTGCCTGTTTCCAGAACTGTCCTTAACAGACTAACTACTGTGTAGGATACTTCATACTGTGTACTGTATTGCCAGGTGGAGATGGAGCTGTACGTCAGAACTTTGTTTCCCCCTCAGAAGACCATAAACTCCATACGCGGTGTCAAACCTCACCGCTGGTCCACCGGTGCCCAAGTCTGCAGTAACTTTTGTGTGACATTGGTTAAAGTGTCTGCAGTGAGTCCAGCTGTAATCTGCCTAAACATGTTTACTGCTTGTTTGTTAAAAAGCTCCTTAATGTCAAATCTGCATCTTAACCAGCTTAAGGAAAGTGGATTATGATGACGTGGAGGTATTTAAGAAGGGTCAGCAAGAAGTCAAACTAAAGTTACTCAAAAATCCAAACCTTAAACATAGACCATCGTGTTCAGATGGTCCATTAATCTCCAGATTCTTCTATAATCTCTGCTCTCTGCAATGCCTGCACATGCTTTTGATCCTCTGCATTTTCTCGCTCTTTCTCGGAATTTCTGAGGATCCTGCACAAACTGCTCCTTCCTGTCTCGTACGGAGGTGCATTTGTGTTGAAAGGTTCTCTGAAAAGACCAATTATTGTGTTCCCTGGCAACAAAGGGCCACTGCAATCATAGAAATGTTTGTGCAACAATACGCCTGCAGTCTGACAAGACAACAGAGCACTGTGATGTGGGCTGCTGCTGAAAACTGCAGCAGAGATGACGCACGCTCACCGGCCACTTTATTAGGTATACTCATAGAACTGTTCATTAACACATGGCACGGCAGCAACTCAATGCATTCAGGCATGTAGACATGATGACCAAGCCATGATAACCAGCTGAAGTCACTTTAACCACCTTTCTTCTCCATCCTGATGCTTGATTTGAAATTCAGCAGGTCATCTTGACCATGCCTGCATGTCTTAATGCTTTGAGTAACGGCCATGTGATTGGCTGTTAAGCTCTTTGCATCAATGAGCAGTTGAATGGGTTTTTCTATAATAAGTTGCAGATGAGTGTATTTAGTTACAGAAGTATTAATGCACACATACGCAGATACAGTAAAGAGCAGTGTGAGCATGTGCAGAAGGATTTGAGCCTCTCTTACACGCAGACATCTTCACAAACTCCAGAGCTAAAAAAAATTAAATAAACACTAAACTCATTTCCACTGATGTCCACTAGAGGCTGTCAGCTGTGATGAGTCAGTCTCCATTGAGCTTCATGTTAAAATGTCCGACCTTACAGCAGAAATGAACACATTTAAGTCCTGGTACAAAAACAGCTTGTTTCTTTATTATAACAAATATATCCACTGAATTTGAACAAATCTTAACTGTGATGCATGAGTCTGCTGCAGGTGAGTATTAGCTACAAAATCAGCTCGATTGTTGTTTCATATGACAGTCTGTGTCTTCACAGATCACAGACTGAACGTCTGACCTCTGCATCGTGGTCCATGCTCCCTCTCCGGGCAGCAGAGCAGACCAAATGTTTTTCTGCTGGACCTCATGTGTCTGCATCCTAAACAAGCAGCTTTAGAGGAGTCAGAGCCTCCGTTTGACATTCATCTCATACCTCCTCCTCCTCCTCCTCCTCGTCTTCGTCTCTGCTGCTCAGCGTGTCCTGATAAACACTCTGCAGACTGGAGCCTGCTGCAGACACTGAGAGATCAGACTGTTTCTCGGTCCACTTCTCTGTCCCTACACTTATGGAAAAACATCTGCTCCTTATATTGAATCACTTTCACACTCATGAGCTTTGTATGAACACAAAAACAGTAAAAGCATCATATCATGTGGTTAAATATGAACATTAGGACCAACTATTCACATGAGGTTTGTCAATACAGTCTTTAGTGTTTGAAACAGAGGGAAAGTTTTTATCTCATCATCATTAAATATGTTAACAGGAGGAGTTCAGGTATGTGCAAGAGGATAAGGAACACTAGAGAAAAGGGATTTAACTTTTATATGTCTTTAAAACAAGTCTGAATTATGAGATAACACCAAGATCCTGATTTTAAAAAGTCAGGATTCTGACAAAAGTCAGAACTAGACTTTAAAATCAGAATGCTAAGATTGAAGTCAGGATTCTGATTTTAAAAAGTCAGACACCGAATGCTAAAGACAAAATTCTAAGACAAGCCTCAAAGTTTTTTTAATTTTGAAAAAGTCAAATAAAGTCAGAGATTTGAGATCAAAGTCAGGATTCTGATTTTAAGAAGTCATAATCTGAAGATTAAATTTTTAATTCTCAGAATTCAGACTTTTATCGCAGAGTTTAAAAAAAAAGTTTTTCTCTTTTTTTTTTTTAAGTGGTCCGTTCCCTCCTGTTATGTGGGATCAGATCACTAAGAGTATAATCAAGCGTAACACTCATCTATGTATTTTTCCGTTGTTCTAAAGTGAAGCTGATGGCAGGCGCTGGCATATTGTGTTGATGTTAATGAGTTAAAAAAAGGACTGAGTCAGACTGTGACCACTGAACAGTAACTTTGAAATAAACTTCATGTTTTAAATATATTTTAAGCCTCAGCAGCAGGATTTTAGACACAGCGTTTGTTCATGGCGTTGTCTCCATCAGTGATCATCCATCCTGTGGGTGGTGAGGTGAATCGATCAGCTCCTGTTAGCACTTATTGATCAGCGTGTTAATAACATCAGAGGAGACACTGGTCAGAGTGAGGCTTCGTCTGTCCTCTGATCGACTCTGAAGATCATCGTCTGACTTTACCCTCAGGACCAAACAGAGGAGCGCTGACCTGCTGATGTCCACTGACAGGAAGCTGCAGGTCCAGGAGGACCCTGATGATCTTCTGGGCTGAGACTAAACCAGACTCTGTTCTTCTGTCATTCAGGGGGTGTTAGACAAAACCAGAGTGACCACTGTTTGCCCTCCTCAGTCTGCAGAGACAGAAAATGTCCTGAAAGAGACGAGAGATGTCCTAAATGTGTCCTGCAGCAGGAAGACGATGCTTCTGCAGGAAACAGCCTCCACTGAAGCGTCGTTTACTCTGGCCCCCGGCTGCGTCTAAAGCAGAGCCTGTTCCATATTTCAGGAGCAGACCAGCACACGATCCTCGGTACTAACAGTTCAGACCAGCATGGTTGGTTTTGGTGCCATACTTAGGACCCTGGCCCTTTAAACGGATGGAGGAAAAGCTAGATGGCTGGCCTGCTAGCTGGATGCATGATAATCTGATGTAAAGATGACTTGATTAAAACAGTGTATGGATCTTTGGGAGGATGGATTTCCAGACTGATGTTTTAATGGACGGATGGCTTGATGGATGGATTTAGGATGATTGAATGGATGATGAACAGATTACTTGATGGGATAAATGTGATGGATAAATAGATGGATGGATGACTTAACGAGTGCATACTGGCTGGCAGGTTTGCTAGTTAGGAGGATGGATGGATGATCTGTGGATGGCATGATGGATGAAAAGATGGATTTACAGATGCAAGAAACATTAAACAGATGAATGTCCACGGATGGATGAGTGATATAGATGATGGAACCTGAACACATCACAATGACCCTAATTGGACCTCAAACGCACCACAAAATTTGCTGTTCAGATGCTGTGCAGGTCTTTCAGCTGATAATCTTTTACACTGTTGGTTTCCGTGTGAATATTTTTGACTTAAAAGATTGAAAATTAAGTTTTGGAGACTTGGTACAGAGCAGCAGGTGACATCCAAAGGTGATCATGGAGTTAAACTACCGGTACTGATGACTACAGGCAGTAATTTTGATCAGCCAACATGCACATTTAACAAATATTGTCGGATATTTATCAGTGCTCAATTGACTGAGACACTTTAAATACAATACTTACTCTTAAAAAAACATTTTGCTGTTTTGAGGAATGACTGTTGAAGGGCAAAACTCTCGAAAATGACAGAGTATGAATAAATGTGAGTGCACTGAAACTGCAGGACAGGAGGACACATTAAGGATGTTCAGCAAAAGGCAGAAAACAAGAGCAGATAATGATTTAATGTTCAAAATCTGAAGGACTTTATTGTTTGGACTGTTTGTGACGCTCATTCTGATTCATCTGCACAGTAGAAAACATCATTTTACCATCACATGGAGCAGAGTTTAAGTCAAACAGACAGAAAAGACAACGCTGTGAGAGAACAAAATCTCCCCGAGTAAGCAGAGCAGCGAACGCCTCGTTCTGCACATCAGAGTTACTTTTTTCATTCGGATTAAAAAGAGTTTAAAACAAGCCGAGGAGCAGATGTGAGAGGGGAGAAAAGAGGGTGTCAGCACAGTCAAGAGAGATCGTGTCGCCCTTCAGCCGACGCCGCAGGGAGGCTGACGACGCCACGAGATCAGAGAGGCGATGAAGACGCACTCTGATCCTCCTCCTCATCATCAGAGGAAGAGCACACACTGGCTGCTCTCTTTATTCTCCCCGTCACTCACTCTCTGTGCTCTTTATTCAGGAGTCAAGCACTGAGAGTTCTTCTGAGTTACACACCATGCAGTCGATAAACCATCACCCTGTCCTACTCACCTGTGGATCTCTGCAGGGTCTCCTGAGTCAGACTATGGAGCGACCTATGTGAACAGAGAATAATGACAAAAAGAGGCCGAGCAGCAAACTGAAGCATCACAGTCTGATTTAAATACAGCAGAGTCTGCAGTTTGGAGCATGAGACTGAGGCTACAAGAGAAGAAGAGACACCTGCCTCCAGGTAAGGTACAGTATCAGTACAGCTATGGGCTCCAAAAGGCCCTCAGAGAGCCCAGGTTCTGCTGTTCCAGTTTTATATGACATTTAGGTCACTCACACGCCTGAAGTTTGGCTGACTGAGGCCCTCAGTCCTGCCACGCAGCCTATTGCTGCACTATGACCTGGAAATACACTGTAAAACGTTTTTACATATGCTTTTACAGTAGCATTACTCTATAGCATAATTACTGGATTTTCAATAATAGTTTAACAACTGTATTTTTATACAAGGTGTCAGTAGAGGTGGGGTACACCCTCAACTGGTCGCCAGCCAATCACAGGGCCACATAGAGAGACAAACAACCATTCACGCTCATATTCATATCTAAGGACAATCAACCTAATGAGTATGTTTTTGGTGTGTGGCAAGAAGCTGGAGTGCCCGGAGAGAACCTGCGCATGCATGGCAAGAACATGCAGACTTCACACGGAAAGGCCCTGCCTGGCCCAGGGATTGAACCGGCAACCCTCTTGCTGTGAGGCACATGCACTACCTGCTGCGCCACCGTGCCGCAGGTGGCTGAAACCTCCTGAGCTGAGGATGGAGGCTCGTGCCAAAGTGCCAAAACCTGCAGTACCCTGAGCGTCCACTTGAGGCTGGCTGCAGAAACCTGACACCTTGATGACTGTGCCGGGAAAAAAGGGTTTAACAGCCCTAATAAAAATCTTTACTGGCTGGAAAATGTCTTCAGTTCAAATACATGATACATCCATGTGCTCCCACTTTTGTTCCCTCAGCCAAGGAGGTTATGATTTTGCTGGTGTATGTTTGTTTGTTTCTTTGTCTGTTTTTAGCAACGTTACACAAAAACTACTGGACTGGAATTTTTCAGGAGATGTTGGTCATGGCCCAACTAAGAAATGATTAGATTTTGGTGGTGATATGTATATTTGTCTGGATGCAAAAAATCCGGAAATTTAAACAAATCAAAGTTAACATTGGGCGGAATTTAAAAAATCATATCTCTGCCATTTTTTAACAAATTTGCTTCCAATTTTACAGGACAATATGGGGTCCAAGTCTCTATCATCAAGGTAAATTTCATCTGGATTCGAAACAGATTGTTGTAACAAAAAACATTGAACTCTATATCAGGAAATCCCATTGACAACATATCCAATAACTCCCTGATTCTCAAAGAGGGGTACGCGTACCCCTTGGGGTAGGTGGAGGTAATCTAGGGGTTACGTGAGATTTTTTTGAAAAATATATTTTAAAAAAAGCAGTAGGCCTAATAATAATTAAAAATTAAGTCTTTAGAAATAATCATATTATAAAAAGTTCAATAAATTACAAATGCATTTTCATACACTGAATTTTATATTCAGTATTCAATTTTAATATCCTTTAAAAATGGACCTTCCCTAAACCAAGTTAGTTTGACCCATTGACCCAGAATGTATCACCAGTGATGCACTGTAATGATGGAGTTATGGCTGAAACGTAGCAGCGATGCCACAGAAACAGAGAAAGAAGTAAAAAGAAGGTGAAACCAGAGCTGATGAAATACAGACAGTACATGGAAGAATACGTTTTAATGGGGTTTATGTACACAAGTTGCAACCGGCCCAAAGCACTGTGTATTTTTTGCAGGGAGAAATTAGCCAACGCAAGCACACATCTCCAGCGGCATCTCACCACAAAACGTGGATGTCACGTTGGTAAGCCACCAGAGTTTTTTAAGAGGTTGTGAGCAAATCTCTATTTATTATTAAGTTATCAATTTCTTTTTGTAAACAAAATGTTATTTATTTATAATTAAGTTAATGAGTATTTTTTTAGAACAAATTTTTATTACAATTAAGTTGATTATTTGTCTTTTTGTGAACACATTTTTAACTATTTATGTGTATTTTTATTTCCTACCACTGCAAGAGAGACAAATATAAATTAGCAGTGTTTTGCATATTTGAGTTTTGACTGGTTTTATGCCATCGTGGTGGTCACTGTTTTCTGTTTGTTTATTTTTCTCAGGATGTTTCTACATCCAATGTTTGCAATATGTATGATTTAAAAGTATTTATCAGTTACACTGGTACAAGGTTGTTTAACTTTAATAAATCAGAAACTGGTGGCACAGCACTGTGCCTCTTTCTTTCCTACCAAAAATGTTTTGCGCTGGTCAGGGGGTACTTGGCTGAAAAAATATTTCAAAGGGGGTACATCACTGAAAAAGTTTGAGAACCACTGCAATAACTCATACAAAATCAAAATATTAAGTGATGTTCCCAAAACTTGTTGTGTTCATACAGGATAACAACCTCCATGTGTGTGCTTGTCCGGGTCCTGGCACCATTCTGGATCTGGTGATCCAAGTTTAGAGTTGGTAGAGCAGGTAGGTGTTTGTGAGGTTAAACCAGCATCAGTTTGATCCTGACGGAGGAGCAGGAGGCGACAACATCTGCTAAACTCACACCAACACATAAATACACACTCTGAGGTCTGCCCACCAGCTGAGTGCAGAAGGAGTGTTGGTTCAAGATAAGATTTTCTCTGATGTCCTCATTTCTCTCATTCCTGAGCCAGACCCCCCTCCATCACCTCCTCACACACACCTCCACCCAGGGCACAGATTTCACACTGAAGGGTTTTGTGTCTCATCAGCAGCCACGTTTCCCCAGAGAACACCAAACCTGCAGCCGCCGCTCGGTGGCTCTTTAATTACATGGGATCGTTTTTGTTGGAGAATCATAAATAAAAGAATGAGCTCATCATCCCGGTTTACTCACTCTGCTTAATTATTCACACAGCATTAATAAGGCAATCAGTGCACAATGTTTTCATCCCACAAGAGGCCGTGAAATATGAAAACCTGAATGTTTAGAGGTCTACACCAGCTCTGTGGTTTCTGGGGCAGTGGGACAGCAGCGAACAAACAAGGATGGAAACAAAGAGAAGAAACAGACAATGCAGTCTGGAAAATGAACAAGAGGGGGCTCAGGGAGCCGAGGGGCTGCATCAGCCTCTGCAGGTCCAGGCTGAATTTACTGCTGTTCATGTGACAAACTTCATCATCTTAATCATAACAGATGTGTGAAACAAGGTTTTAATCCAGGCTAGATCACAGGCGTAACGATGAAATGGGTCGATAATTTGCATGTGATGTGGGCTCTAGCTGAAGCTGTCATTGCACAACAGCCAAACAAAAAGGATCATATGAATGAAGGGGCTAAGTTTGATAAACAAAGAATTAATGTAGGAATTTAAGATTTGAATTTGACAATACTCAGCATGTATTTCATCAATGTTTCTGCTGAGAATTCACCTCTGCTACAGATGTTTTATTTTTTATTCCAAAGTTCTGAGCATTTTTCAGGTTGCAGAAAATTTTAAAGATGAACAATATTCGATATTTGCTCATATCTGGTATGCCCGTATTTCAAACGTATCATTGCTGATACAGATTACAATATTTCTTGGCAGTGCTGTGATTGTGATTGTTGATTGTTTGCCATAATCAACCAGCCATAGTGACAGTCGTGTTGTACAACCAAATAATGTTAATATTTCTTTTGAAGGTAAAGTCAAAAGGAATCAGAGCTCATCATGAAAAAGGTCAGAATCATTTGAAGTGAAGATAAATTATTTAGAAATAATAAATGTTTGCTTGTTTTGTGCATGTGTAGTAGTGTAAATGACTATTCCATCATTTGTGTTCATTTTATGGCACAGCTAATTCTGTCTCCCTCTCTCTCTGTGTATATATATATATATATATATATATATATAAATATATATATGTATTGAAGAGGATGCTTCAATTCTGTGTAAAGCTCATGACATCATGCATTATCATTTTTGTTTGAGTTAAAATATATGAATGTTAATATCAATTTTTTGAAAGACTTATAATTACAATTTTTTTTGATTATTTTCCCCATCAAGAGTGGTCATTAATATGTATTAAGTTGACCCTCAGGCAGTGGAAAGGGCTTTATGTCTACCCTTTTGTAATCAAAGTTGCCCATCCCTAAACTAGAGGTAGAGAAAGATATATTTTCTTAATTTCTGTTCCGATATACGTTTATTTAGCATTTTCATAACTCTTACTTCATTGATTATGACTTGTTAATTTGTCGATATATTCCTAGATTTTTCGAATTGAATTAATTTTCCCTTATTTATTCTCATATTACTGTATGCTAAATATTCTGCTAGGTCCTTCATAAATGTGTTATGTTTTATTTGACTCTTTGGACGCCGTAACATCATTTATTCCCCGTTAAACTTGAATACATGATGTTTTTAGGTCCATAATCGAACTTCCCTCTGAGCCTGACCTGTCAATATTTACCGTCACCTCTCATTCATACTGCTGTCTCTTCCGGGTTGAGCTCGGCTCCGTTCCTCTCCATTGAAACGGTCGGAGGGAAACTGCGGTAACGGAGGAGCCTTTATGGCGCCCTGACGCCGCCATGTTGGCTCAAAGCCTGTAGGCCTGAACGGGAGATCGCGGGGAACGTCTCGGCCCCAAATGGAGGAGCGTGTGACAGTTTCGTAACTCCCGTGTGGGCGGAGCTTCTCGGTGTTCTGGAAGCTCCGTGGAGCTGAACGTCCAGGCGGGCAGACGGGTGGCAGTGTTCGGGGGGAAAGAGCCCAAACTGCGGCCGGAGAAGAGTTACCGAGCCGGGGAGCGGAGCTTCGGGACGGGGCGCGGAGGACTCCCGAGCGGGCCGGGCGGGATTGAGTTAGCAGCCCGGAGAAAAGTGTCAGCCCGGGGAGCAGGATCAGCGTGACCCACCTGGATTGGTGCTGGTGTCGGAGCCTGTGGTCACGGAGCTCCGGGTCCGTGCTCGGGACGGGATCGGTGCTGACGGAGCCGTGAACGGGAGCACACACACACCTACACACACACACAGAACACACACTCACCTACACACAGGTGGAGGAGTTACGGTAATGTTTGACAACCACGTATGCGCTCTTTTTTGACACCGTGGGTTACCGGGAAGCTGTGGGAAAGGCGGGGCCGAACCAGAGGACACCCCAACCGGATTACCGAGCTCCCCGCGTCGCAGCGTGTTTTCGGGGGGCGGGGGGTTCACGGAGGAGCCGCCAGCTGGAATATAACGACCTCTCTGTGGAGCTATTCACCGACGGACGGTCCAGCCGGGCTCCGACGGGTCTCTGCGGGAGCTCAGCCGGGTTTGGGACGCAGGTTTCGGGGATAATCTGTCCCGGCGGTCCGGGTCTGTGGGACTATGGCGGACGACGACATCCTGTTTGAAGATGTGTACGAGCTCTGCGAGGTCATCGGGAAGTAAGTGAGAGATTCTGCTTTATTAGAGATCCACCGGAGGACATGCTCATGTTGTCTTCATAGGGATGGGCAGCAAGGACCACGAGTCATATCACGGTATTTCATAGACGATACTCGGTATCGCGGTATTTTGTCCTGTGAAGGAGCTATACATGGCTGTCACAATATCAACATCATACACTCTTTATTAAATCTGGACATAAATAAATCAGATAGACTCCTGTTTGATACCAGGGCAACAAACAGAGATCTTTGACACCCTAAATCAAGGGTGGGCAAGCAGTGGCTTGGGGGCCACATGCAGCCCACGCTCAGTGGGGCCTGTCGGTCGATTTATATTTTAAAAAAATGCATACAAATGCTTGAAAAAGTGACAAAAGCTATCATGAAGTTATAAAAAATAGCAGTATATCCAACAAAACAGAGCAATAATTATCTGTACTGGTTTCTGTAAGCCACTGTTTTGTGCACTATGAGTGCATTTGTTACAGTAAAACTAGATCTGTCAGTAAAATATTCACTTATAGTAAATACTTTGAAAGTCCAAAGTATATAGTTGAAATTCCAACAGGTACAATTACAATGTGGCCCTCTTGTTTGCCGAAACTGCCCACCCCGCCCTATAATAAACATTTTTTCTTTTTAATAATTAGTAGTTGCACACAAACTCTTAAAAGCTGTCCAGTTGGTGCAAAAGTATTGGCAACATATTTTTTGATAATTTGGGTTAAATACCCCAAGCTTTAAATAATCAATTCTTAATTAATTTGATCAGTGTTTGTATGAAAAAGTAGATAAACTTACTGATCTTCAGTCATATTTTAAGCTCAACGACCAAAAGCATCCAGGGGTGAGTATAGGCATGAATATGGTGATATGATTTGTATTGCAATACAGGTGTGACAGTATGATATGTCATGATACATCAAGATAGTATAGCAGGGCGATTTACTCAGACTTTTTAGTGAGCAGTCTTTATTTTTAAAATAATGAAAACATCAAGATCTGACGCTTTTATATGGACAAGAACATGGTTTATAATTGGTTTAATTAATGTAGAAAATGGTCCATTTGGCATGGTCAAACCTAATTTTCTGTCGCAGTGAGAGAAATTATAATGAATGAATCAGGACATCAGTGATTCAGATGTTCATTGTTTGCTGCCAACAAGTGGTCAGAGGCTGAACTACAATGCAAAACAAATGTTGAGAATTTATATAAATTAGTGCTAATTAAAAATCCATACGAAGCATCCACTGCAAAATATACAGACAAAGTAGTCCATAGATATTCTTAAGCCTCTACAGTTTATAGTTTTGATATATCATATTGTGCTTTATTGTATTACCGCCTTTGTATATTGATATGTGATACCATCTACAGATGCTTTCCAAAAATCAACCCTGTTCATTAATATAAGGGATGAAAACCAATTCCAGTGAGAATTGATAACAAGTAGCCCAAGGAAGCAATATCAGTAATCACCTCACAAAACAATCCCCTCATCAGTTCTTTCTGATTTGTTCTGGAAACCTTTCAGATCCACGGCGTCGAGGTCTTATCAGAGGAAGTCAGCACAAATGACAACAAGCCGTCAAAGATGTGATCATGCAGACAGGGGACAAAAGTGGTCAAAATAGTGGCTGAATATGAATCAGGAGCTCTGTGTGTTTGTTGCCTCTGGAAACCTCCAGGCTGATTTTTGCCCGCAGTGAAAATCAGCAGGAATCGATTAAGGAATCGATAAGGGAATAGATAAAGGAATCGTTAATGGAATTGGCATCAATGAAGTCTTTTCAATATCCATCCCTATTGTAGAGTGCAGTGGTTATTGAAATATAGTCAAAAAATAAAAAGGTTGTTTACAGTAAGAACCATAGTGATGTGCAAACATAATGGCTAATGGGGAAATCTGATTCTGTTGATTTAGGGAACACTTCTGTTGTCGGGAAAATGTACATTATATTGACATCTGTTTGGTACAAGAACAAAACAATACAGAAGTCTGAAGAGCTAATGTTGTAGAGGTAGGGCCACAAACAGAAAAATTAAAGGAAGGCAGGACTGAAGTATATACCCATCCTCAGGGTTATCAAGAATAAGGATTTGGGATGTCCAATCTGCTATATTGCTTATCCTCCATTTGGACACAAAACAAGAGCAAACTGCAGAAAGCTGCCAAACTTCACCGGACTGTGGGGCAGGAGGATGATTTTCTCTGACCTCAGTATGGAGAAGGGAGTGCAGAGAATGAGCCTGATTTGTGTTATTTACCGTCTTTATTCAGTCAGACAAAAGCTTCTTTATCAAATGTGGGCTATATTTAACTTTGTATTTTGGACTTTTTAGGGCCAATTCTAGCTGGACTACGGCTGCATTTGGCCCCTGGGTCATAGTTTGGACACCCTTTTTTTAAATGATCAAATATTTCAGGCAAAATCCAGCAGAAGAACTTTTGAGGACTTAATCAACAGTTCCCCCATGCGTCCAGAGATAACCTTATACACACCAGCTCCCTTTTCTGGATGTCACTGGATTATTCTGCAGGTTAGACAGTGAGCAGGAGTTTGGCTACAATTTTTGTTAATTCGAGACAAAACAATGTCCAATATTAGGTGTCAATTTAACCTTAATTCAAAAAGCTGCATTATTGCCCAAGAATTTCAGTAAAAATGATAATAATAATATTATAAAATACAGGAGAAATGATAAATATTCAACAATTCAACTTGATTTATAAAACACATTTTAAGAAACAAGTTTACCAAAGTGCTGTGCAGTGACTATCAAGCAAAAACAAAAAATAATACATTAAAAAACTGTTAAAATAAATAAAACTTATATTAAAATCAAATGAGTAAGTACAACAAAGATTATATAATTAAATACTTAAAACTGGTGATATTGTGACATTGAAGGCTGAAAGAAAGTGAAAATAAAACAAGGTTTTAAGACTTTTTATTTGTTGCTGTGGCGTCAAACAGGCACTGATAAGACTTGACTTTGACCAAATCAAAGATCATAATCCTTATGTTTGTTATTTCAGTCCAAAATGCTTCAGGGTAATAGCCAACATTGCCATAAAGCTGAACTGTGCAGAGATATGATTTTGGTCCTTGTTTCCCGGCCCTAGGTTGCAGGTTGGCGTGTTTTATTGCTGAATTCTGTTGTGAAGATAAGAGTCTTTATCGCTGTTTCAGTCCTCACCTCGCTGCTGTGAGCTGTGTGGGTGCAGGAACACGGCCGCCGTGCCCTTTGACCTGGTAGCAGTTGGTAACTTGCTGCAGAGATTAGAGGGCACAGCGGCAGAGTCACACACATCTGGTGGTGGTTACAGCGAGGAGGTCCGGTCTGGGCCGCTCGCTGTGTGAGCGCCGGGGAAGTCCCGGGTTTGATCTGAGGCCGTGGAGTCAGTCATTTACTCCAGACTGAAGGCTGACGTGATACTGAGCATGCTCCATGTGTAAACACAAACATCACGCCAGAGGAGAGCGTGGAGATCGCAGAGGGTCAGGACGTCCCAGTCAGTCATCATGAAGACAGTCTGACAGGTGCTGATGAGAATTATTCATCTTTTTATGGCTCAGACCAGAGAGGAGCATTCACCTGTGGACTTTATCTAAAAGAAGGAACAAGAGGAGACACAGCAAGATCTTAATATGGAGCTCAAACTAAAAAAAACTATTTTAATCAATAATCCTGAAGTCCGAAAGTCTCTGAAGTTTGTAAAAATGCTTCTAACTCAGCTTTTAAGTGCATGTTTTTCATATCAGTGTGTAGTTGAACCATATTTGATGAGCAGAATCTGTTGTAAAACAGGGTTTCTGCAGGACATTAAAAAGCATTATTAGTCATTAAATTGGTTTTGTAAAAATTAAAGCCTTAAATGGCATTTAAAATCATTCAATTTCATTCTCGGTGGCATTAAAAAATGCTTTCTGTATTTTTTAAGAAAATATTTAATAATATATGATAGTAATAATATGATATTATATAATTATAAACTGTGATTCAGATATGTTCATCTGCATCAACATGCGATAATATAAGTTCTGTCTCAGCTCCATAAGTTCTGATACATTTAAGATGAGATATTTGTAGGGACAGTTTTCATATAAAAATCATCCTTTACTAAAAAACAAACCTGTGTGATTTTTCTTGAGTTCACGGTTATGACATTACAGTTTTACAGAATGGCATTAAAATGGCATTAAAAAGGGTTAAATCTGAGCGGCTGATGTCTGCAGAAACCCTGGATAAGCTGCACCTTCAAGAAGAATTGTACAGAATGATTGGACATCAGTATAGGCAGATAATTTCCTAAAAAGCTGATTATTGATATTTGCAGATTTGAAAATATTTGCCCATATCTACAGCCCATATTTTTACTCCATGTTATTTATATATATATCACATATATGTCCCATAATGTTGTCAGAATGTCCAAAAGCACCTTAACAGTCCATCTCATCATCACTGAATGTTCATTTTTCTAAATCATCATTTTTAAATAATTTGTTAAAGAAAAATGTTGCTGTCTGTAACAGTATGTGGTCAGAAATATTGGCATATCAGGTATTGGCAGAACTCCAGTATGGTGCACCCCATTCCCTACTTTTGATATTTAATCCTGAAAGTCGTCTGCAGCTTTTGCAGCTTTTGCATGCAGAAAATGCTGAGACACGTAGCCGCCACAATATTTTTAAACGGTATTTATTTTATAAAGAAGGTGAGAGCTGCATGAGGTCAGGTCGTGTAATGTCCATGTGAACATGCTCTCCAAGGACATAATCTGAAGGTCGAGCCCATCTGTGCCTGGCACATATCGACGTGTCCTTGGGCAAGACACTTAACCCTGAGTTGCTCCAGCTGCTGCGTCATTGGCGTGTAGATGTGAATGAAAGGGTGAGGATGAGCTGATGATAACTGACACAGAGACTCTGAGAGCAGATTGAATAGTCAGAGAGAGAAAAGAACGAGAGATCAACTTCATGTAACCTTTACAGAGGTGAAGGTCAAACACGTCCACAAACAGCTCTTGGCAGACTCCAGTGAAAAATGGATGTTCTCTCAGATTTTCATGAAAGACGTGTTCTGTCCTCACATATGGCTCTTTATGATCACAGTCGTCTCCTATTCTCTAGTACTTATTTAATTTCAGTAAAAATGCAGGTATATACTGAGGTTATCACCACGTGTAGATTTGTTCGTTAAAGATAAATATCTGCAGAGGCAGAGCGACTCTCACAGACTCTGACTTTGTCTGCACGGCCATGTGTTTAACATCAGCGTAAGCGTTCATGTCTGAGGCAGCAGAGTGAAATAAAGCTCCCTCACATCACATCCAGGGTCTGACATTCATTTTTAACTCACCAGTTAGTGTGGAGGTTTGATTAACTCTCCACTGCTCACCAAAACCATGACTGGTGTTTGTATTTAACAATTTATTTAATGTTTATTTGTGTAGGGACAGTATGAAGCACACTATAGCATCTGAAGTCTGAGCTGATTTGCGATGCCCGCCCCTACTTTGGCCTTTAAAGACATAAAAAACAACAATAAATACTGTTAAAAAATGGTCAGACTCAATAATTACAGACATAACAGAACCAAACAAATACAAACAACAACCAAAAACAGGTAAAGCAGGAAAGTCCTGATCATAAACCTCTTTAAAAACTGTTTCAGGCTGTAATGATTGAAGGATGAATGTGTTTCATTGAGTTATTATCCCACAGACTGGATCACTCTTCGGAGCAGGGGAGTAACATGTGGATAATAATGTTTAAATCAGCATGTGAGACTGTTTTAATGCTCACATTTGGTTGACAGCCCTCTGAGATTTCAGCAGCAAACACAGACATGCCTACATTTGGTTGTTATTCTGGACTCCCCTCACACCTCGACTGTGAGGCTCCACACATCATGAGTCCTCATTTCCATCATGTCTGCACACTGAAGTGCTGCGTTGTTGTTGTTGTTTGTTTGTCTGTTTGTGAACAAGATTACTCACAAAGTTGAGATCAGATTTTGACGACATTTTCAGGGGATGTTGGTCCTGGCAGGGAGAGCTGGTTAGATCTTGGTGTTGATCTGAATCCAGGGTTTTATTGTGAGGATTTGTGAATGCTGCAGTATAGGGTTATAGGTTTGCTTTTTTGCTAACAACTCTGCTAATAATGTCAGCAATGCTTTAAAACAATCATGTACTTAAGGCCTGAGCCCATAATGTCCATACAGTAAAATATTGTCACTTAGATACGAGGATCAATACTGAATTAACAGAATCAGTCAGCCCTGAATGATTTGACAGCAGTTGCATGCTCCAAAACTTAAATCCCCTCGTAGATCTGTGAAGGACTGACATGTACGTGTCCGATCCAGGGGTGGAAAACATAGATTACCAAGAGGACCGCGTGCATTTTTTTTTCTGTGCCTGAGGGCCGCACATATTGTTGGGCACTCTCAGTGAGGAAACAAACTAAAAAATAGCAAATGTCAAGCTTCAAAAAAGTATTATATCAACATTCATATATTTTATCTCAACTAAAATTAAAAATTAAATGAGCATGGAACATAACTAAAGCCAATCAAAGCTTCTTTTAATGCAGTAAAAAGAATGAATGTTTTTAAAGCACAAATATATTACTTTTATCATTATTTCCAAATTTAGTCTTTACTTACATTATATATCATATTTTAATGCCTCATAAAAGATGTTTAGAGATACAATCATAGCAAAGTCATTTCTTTAATGACTTGTAAAAAACAAAACATGTATGAGCAATCTAAGGTTAGTAGAAATATTTTATTGAAAAAATTAATATTATTTTTTTTGGAAATGATTGGTGGGCCACACTGAGTGAGGTGAAGGGCTGCCAGTTGCCCACCCCTGGGCTAACAGCTGGTAGGATCCTTCAGATATGGACCTTGTTGTTTTCATATCAACAAATAAAAGAAAAGCTGTCTGGACTTCTGTTAAGGTTGAAGTGTCCACGGTTTACGGGTGTTGTAAGCTGCTTCATATCGTGGCCTCTGTATCCGTTTATGTATCGTGTGGTTAATGGAAATACGCGGCCCTGGTGCAGATGTACGTCATGTGGGTCCATGCAAAAGCACGTTTTGATCCAGATCCAGATCTGATGTTATATGATCGGGGTCCATGCCTTTGTGGAGCTTTGTGCCCTCTGTGCACTTCTAGTTAATGACTTAACCTGTGTTTGTTTCCATGTTGTACTGATTTTTGTCTTAATCATTGTGAAATTAGTGTCTGTATATATATTTATATTTTAATTCAGGGGTGCCATCATACCTTTGTTATGCTGTCATGGTTTTTTAACCATAAAGTGTTGTGTTTGTATTTGCTGCGTGTCCTTTTGGGGCACGTTTTCATACCCGTCTGTTTTGTTCCATGTTGGGTTGAAACTAAAATGTTAATCATCTGAAAAACTTACACTTCTGTAGATTTTTGTCAAATCTGGCTCATTTAGGAGGTCATGAGGCCCGTTAGGCTGACCTTGGATTGATACAATATGATTTATCACATATTTGGTGTTGACTTGCACAACATGAGAGAAATGTGATGTGCTGTAACGGTGTTTGATACTGAGATGATGATATGGAGTGAGATCATTTAACCAAAAGGATAAAGTGCATACAAGCTATAATTTTGTGCCCTAACCCATAATTTTATACACTCCTCGAAGTTTCAACTTCATTCTTACCTCCACCGTGGAAGTCACGTTTTGTCTGTTTGGTCAGAAGAAAAAGTTCTCCACAGATTTTTTTGTTAATTGTTTAAGTATATTTATTAGTTTTCATGATTCAACACTAGAATAGTCAATACAAATTATGAGATCAGAAACTGAACCCATTTTCACCCCCAAACCCAGGACATCTTCCCCCCACACCTAAGGCACATCAGGAGAAATAAACCATACAACAATAACAAACAGAAGGCTAGGAACTAGATTGAGTGTGACAGAAAATCAGACAAGCGACAGTAAAATTACAATAAACACTTAAGTCTTTAAGGCATTGTATCTTGAAATCTCAGTCCACACTGGACCATAGAGTCCAGATCTAAAGGCCTGGGCCCCATCATCTCCAATGTAGTCCAAGAAAGGATGCCAGATACGGAAGAACTCAAAAGGTTTGTCCTTGAGCCAGAAGCCTATAGCCTCTTTATGCAGCTGAAATCTGGAACAGTCTTTCTGAAGATGTGAGACAGGCCTCTACACTGACAGTGTTCAAATCTAGGCTCAAAACAGCTCTGTTTAACTGTGCATATGACTGAAAGGATCTTATCTGCACTCTCCTCTTTCTTTTAAAGTTCATTTTATAATGATTATTTTTGTTTTTAATTTGTATTGTGATTTTAATGCATTTTTCTTGTTCTGTAAAGCACTTTGAATTTCCTTGTGTACGAATTGTGCTCGACAAATAAACTTGCCTTGCCTTGCCTCTGAAGGGATGAGTTCCCTCCACAGATCTGAACGACATTTTCTGGAGTTTTTGGTCGTGGCACAAGGAGGAAGTGATTGGATTTTGATCCTGATCTGAATACAGCTACAGATCCAGGATTTTTTAATAGAATTTCTTTGAATTGCTTTTTAGGACGGTTTTCCACATTTTGAAGAATTACTTGGCCAACAGTGTCAGAAAGACCTTGGTGGAGGTTCATGTTCTTGGAGGACTTCTTTTTCTGGGTCTTAAATAAGTCCTATCAACTTATTTTGCCATTTAACTGGTGCAAACTGGTTTATAGGTGTCTCTAGCCTCATATGAAAGCACTAAAAGTGTGGAAGGAGGGTAGTTATGTGAATTAACTTTTTTTTACCCCCTTAAAAGTGGTTTGTTATTCACTGTAATACATTTAGACTGATGTGATGTCTTTAATGCAAACACTCATATCAGTATAATGATGATATTCTGATTAACTGTGCAGCCCTAATGTGGTACTTTTGTCATCTTGGTATTTGGAGATGTTTTTATGTCAGAAACAGTTTCATTTTCATCATAAAGAGCAGAAAAACTAACTAGTGACAGCTCCAGAGTGATTCCTGAATGATGAACACACCCAAACGAGGCCACTGGATCAAGTTCAAGTTCAGTTAAGGCCACAGAGCTCTCAGAAATCAGTTATTAGACGGGCACTAACACTGAAGTTTGAGCAGTTGGTTTGTCCTGGGGTGCAGCAGGGCTGGGTCTTCAGCCCCTTTAGGTTGACCATGCTGGACAGTTGGAGCTCCATTATCTGTGTCTGGATTGTTGTTGTTGCAGAGTATATGTGGTGGTAGAAAGCTGTAGAATAAAGAAAACAGTATTGTGTCAGATCGGTTTGAGTTCAGTTGTTCCCATGTTGCTGTTGCGATGACTAAGAACTCAAACCGGTTTAAAGCGTCTCCCTGTTCAGTCTGACGGCCCGCCCTCTGAGGCCGTTTGCCGTCAGCGCTCCTCTTTGTGCCGCCGTACCTGCAGCTCACACCTGGGACTTCCCGCTGATATCACGGCGTTCATAAGAGGAGGGGAGGCGGCGGCGAGCGCAGAGGGAGGGGGAGGCTTTGTTTCCACGCTCGGCTGAATGAGAGAGAGGAAGAGGGGCCGTGTTTCTGTTTGAACGCTGCATGAATAAGACACCGTGTCATCCAAACTGTCGGCCCTGAATGAAGCACTTCAGCAGAAGCTCCGAGTGAATCAGCAGCCTGTCAGTCAGTCCACGAGCAGGCCGACTGGTTTTCGGTGTCACAGAGATGGTTGACTGTTTGGCGGGCTGATAAGATGAGCTGCCGCCGCCGCCGCAGCCGCTCCAACGTGTTTAGGCAAGCCTGAAAGCGGAGTGTGAACTCTGTTTATCCCTCACAATATGTCTCTGTTTCACTGGGATTCACACCAGCATCAAGTCCTCCCTCACTGTCAGCCCTCCTGATTCATGTAAAACTCTGACATATTCAGCATTTTTCTGAAAACCTTTGCATTCATAACCAGGCTGAGAGGGCTTTGATTTGAATTTTGATGATTGTAAATGTGTTTTTCTTTGAATGCTTCTGTAATCCTAATGTCTGAAGATTCGTTCAAGTGTTTGATTCTGATGTGATCTTAGATGCGTGCTTCCTATAACCAGAAGATTGCAGTTATTTAATCTATTAAAAGTATTAATAAACACAAACGCTCTAAATTTGACCTTTCACCTTGCATGGTATGTAATGGCTGAGCAGGGCTGGTGGCAAAGTTTTGTAAGAAATGAACAAACATGGAGGTAAAAAATCTTGACCTTTGTGCAGAATTAGATCAGAATATCTTTAACTATTCCTGAGATGTTTCAGTCACAAGCAAGGGATAATCATGGGGCACCACTGCCTCGACCTTTGACCTATAATCCAAGCAGATTACCACTGCATTGGAGTGGACTTAAATGTAAAGTTTGAAGGAAATGTCGTGATGAGATGTGCTGAATAATTAGCCTTGCAGAGCAGACGGACCTGCCTGATTCAGAAATCATGCATATCCGTCTTGCCAGCCTCCATTGTCCAACGACTTCACTCCGGCTGGAATCTTAACGGCCCAATCAGGGAAGAGAGGCGGGAGCGGCGAACGTGACGACAACAGGAAGTGACTGCATGTTTGAAAACAATGGCGGCTTCTGAAGCGCTCTCAATAACTGCGTTTTTTTTTTAAAATCAGAAATGGACTCAATTTATTCTTTAAAAGAGGAGGGAGGAACGTCACTTGAAGCTTGTCTTACGAGAAGTCATGTTTTTGCTCTTCTCCTAGCCAGGGATCACTGCTGGGGAAACTGGGAGAGAACGCGGGAATCAATACATGCAGGTTAGTCTGTGGTCGTCATGGTTACTCAGCGGTACTTGGCGAAATATGCTCTCCTCAGAAGTTTACTGGGAAATCTTGGTAGGGATTGTCTTTGGCGAGGTTTGTGTCACATATAAGTGTTAATTGATACATCTGTGTGGGATAATGTGAAACGATAGTCTTCAGGTAGTTTAAGCTTACGGCCGTAGTGGCTGACTGTTGTTAGCCGTTGTTAGCCGTGCTCATTGTGGCTCAGCGGCACTGTCACTGCCTCTTGCCTCGGGAATCGTGAGTTCGATATTTGGGAAGGGAAAGGGAGTAGCCGTTTGCCGGCAAACAGCCGTTAACTGTTGTTAGCCGTTAGCCACTACATGTAGCCGCTACGTATGCTACGTCATATGTAGCAGCGTTGCTTTATGTGGATTGGTCTGTGATGAGTGTAACGAGCCGAACGATCTACCAATCACAAGCTGCTGTTGTTTTTGAAGGTTCTGCCCCTGAAAACATTTTCCAACGGCTCCTTCCCAGATGGATTAGTGAAATATTTCCGATATGAAACTGTCCATCTGGCGTGTCAGGTTACTGAATGATCATCAGGCCTTACAACTGTGACTCTGACCTCCAGAGTTTAATCACTTTATCCCTAAAAATGTTGATATTCGTGCCAAATTAAAAAAAAAATCCTTAAAAATGTTTTTATATATAAGGCTCTAAAGCAAAGGATTTCACCAAGGACCTTGACCTTGGCCTCCAAAATGTCTGTGGTTTATTCTAGAGATGCACAATATTGGACTTTTCCTGACTAATTATCACTGATACGATATTTTGTGTCAAGAGCACAAAGCCTCAGTTTAAATATAACTGAGCTGTTTCTTTCATGTCCATTTGTGTAAGAACAAGATTTGGAGTAGGAAAAACAACAGTTTATTATTTAAAAACTGATATATCTGATTTTAGAAGTGCCCATTGAGTGATGATGGGATAAATCATCACGGTACAATTGTACATTTTTACAATATTACAGCCAATATATTGTATATTTACGGCCAGCTCCTGTAGTCAAAATATCGCCTAAATTGCCAAAAATGTTCATATCTGCAGATACCAAAAATCAACTTTTTTAAGCAAATATCTACCAACATTGGTTCAACAATATCGTGCATCCCTAAATAATTCTTAAGGTGGAATGAACATTTGAGTAAAGTTTGAGGAAACATTGATTCACAAGTAAAGGATGAGCACGGGGACCTATGACCTTGACTTTGACCGATGACTCAAGATTTCAACCCATGAATTTTTTGTGTCTGAGCGGTCATTTCTGCAAAGTTTTAGGAAAATACATGTAATACCATGAGGCCAAGTGACCTGTGACCTCCAGGTTTTAATTGATTCTAGAATTAAGGTGGACATTTGTTTAAGGGTCCTGTGTGGTTTAGCAAAGCAGAAGTCTTCACGTCAAACTCCTGAAACAGGACGATTGAAGGACTCAGTGTTAAACCTGCACCAGCACTCCTGCCCTCCTCCTCGCTCTTTGTCGGACGCCGTTTGTCATTTACGCTCTCACAGAGTGAATCTGAGCGTCCCGCTGTCCTCAGCGAGGAGCAGCCACGGCGTCTGTTTTAAGACCTCACTGAAGCTCGAAGTGTGAGTTTGATCCTGACAGGGACCGGATTACCAGGAGGGAATCCCGACCAAACAAACCCCCCAACGCCCTGCATGTCAGAGCGGCGTGGGAGTCCTGCAGGGTCAGACTCATGCAGGCCGCTGTAATCCCTGGAAAGCACACAGCTCTCCGTGGTTTCAGTTATTTATATGTCGGTGCTGGAAAAGCAGGATCCACCCTGTAGTTATGATCATATTTCTGCTCTTATTGACCAGAAATGAGTAAGATTTAGTCCAGAGGTTTATTTTAGAGCAACAAAAACCTTCTGTCTCTCCTGTGCCTGTGTGAGGGCTGGGAATTATGCACCAAATAATTTTCTTTATGTTTCTAAGCTCAGTGGTGTGGCCACTTTAGCCTTTAGAGATCCTTAAGTCTTCATTTCATAGACTCAACAAGGTGCCTCAGAGATGTTAGTCTGAATAAACATGACTTACTATTTCCTAAGTAAATCAATTAACTTGAATT
Organism: Cetoscarus ocellatus; assembly: GCA_037902135.1. Taxonomy (NCBI): domain Eukaryota; kingdom Metazoa; phylum Chordata; class Actinopteri; order Labriformes; family Labridae; genus Cetoscarus; species Cetoscarus ocellatus. Next base: position 873,928 of record JBAMNC010001296.1, read on the forward strand.
ATTTTTTTTGCAGAAGATTTAAAAATAAAAGTTAATATTTTTTCTTGACTTTCACTAGCCCTTATTGTAAGTTGTTGCAATGTTTGAAAATACAAACACAGTTTTCCTTGTTGAAGGCCCTGTCAGGTTTTGCATGACAGATGTTTAGGCTTGTATTTGTTTTTTAAAATGAGATTAAATATTGATCAGATAGTTGAACGTTGAACGTCTTGACTAACTGTTAAATGTTATCATGTGCTGTCTTGTCTTGTGTGGTTGTTGTTCTATGTAGTTTGTGTATTTATGCTCTCTGTGCAAGACAAATTCCCTTAGGGGCAATAAAGGTTCATTCATTCGTTAATGTTCTGTGAAAACAGCTCAAACTTCATTATCAAAATTTTATGAATAACACCAGCATGCAACTTAACTGTTAGACAGAAACTCTGTTTACTTTCAGAATATTTTTTATAACATAAAAGCAAAACCTGATTCTCATATTTTTGTGTCACTTGGAGATTTTTTCCTAGATTAAAATCGTAAATCAAGTTTTGTGAAAAAAATGGGGGATTTTATGTTTAGACCATATCGCCCAGCCCTACCTCCTATCATCTTTAACCACTCTGACTGTTCTTATCTGACCTCTAACATCAAGAGGGCATTTTGGCCCAGAGGACTGCTGCTGACTAGATATTTTCTCTTCTTTCAGACCATTCTCCCTGGAGATGGTTGTGTGTGAACATCCCGTTAAATCAGCAGCTTTTGACACCACATTCAGAGTCTCTAAATCGTCTTTCTGCTCCACTCAGGAGCTCGGTTTGATCTTCAGCAGGCCATTTTGACCACATCTGCATGCCAAAATGCATTGTGTTGCTGCTATGTGATTGGCTAACTAGTGATTTAATGATGAGTCGAGCAGGTGTACCTGATGAAGAGGCTGGTGAGTGCACGTCCCATCCTGTTTGGTCCTTGTTTCTCTCCACTGAGTCCTGAGGCTCATGAATAAGGTGGGGGGGCAGCAGAGTGAGGAAGAGGAGGAGGAGGGAGCATCTCAGGGCTGGAGGATGAAGGTGGGGGGAGCAGAGTAAGTGAGGAAGAGGAGGAGAGAGCATCTCAGGGCTGGAGGATGAAGGTGGAGGGTGGGGGCTGGGGGTCACGGTGCAGTCCATTAGTTTGACTCACACATTAAGAGACATCCTGCGCCCTGAGGCCTCGCTGTTTCTGGTTCATCCTTGCTAAAAATGTGCATGCCTGTGTGTATATGAGTGTGTGTACTTGTGGGGGTGTGTGTGTGTGTGTGTGGCAGGGTGTGTGTGTGTGTGTGTGTGTGTGTGTGTGCGCAGACGTTGCCCAGCCCCCTGCACACAGACTTAAACAAAGATGCATTTTAGTTTCTCGTCTTCTCGGCTCTGAACTGAGCTGCAGATAATCCTCGATGACAACGGCTCATGCTAATTTCACTTCACAATTCACTAATTTCACTAAAACTGAGTTACGTGTAGATGTTACCCAGTGTTTGAGTAAATTAATTCAACAACTACAATATACACAAAGGCATTAATCTACCCATTACTTTAGAAGATAATTTACTTTTGATTGCAGAATTTTCCTCGTTTATTCCTTCCTTTTAACAGTTATTATACTGAGTAACCAATATCTATGTTTACCTTTTCAAATGGCTTCACCCCGTCCATGCACTAATCACACTAGCACACTAATTGGGCTAATTGTTTGTAGGGATGTACGATACTATCCAGGCACACCAGATGGATCGTTCAGTATGTTTCTGAAGTCCAACAGCCTACAGGCAGTGTTTGGAAATGGGCTGAAACTTTCAGCAGCATATCCTGCATGGTGTCTCAGGGTCATGGCTGAAATGTGAACCACTTCAGAGAACAAACCCTCGCCAAATCAGGTCAGAAGTGGAGCATAAATATCCTTATTATAGAGGAGTTTATAGTTTTGATGATTTTTTCATTTAATTAGGGCTGGGAAATATATTTATTAAATCAATTAATGCAAGTTATTTTCTGCAGAAGATTTAAAAATGAAACATCAAGACTCCAAATGTAAGTTGTTGCAATGTTTGAGAATATAAATATTAGAAAATGTACAGTTTTCATGATGGTTATTTGATTATTTTTGAAATGAGGTTCATGTTAATTTACTGTGAAAACAGCTCAGCTTTCAGTGTTTATGTAGACAAACCTGCCTACATTTGAACTACATAATCAACACTTGGAGTTTTTTTAGAGGGAAAAAGTTTATAAAAATCGTAAATCGAGTGTTGTAAGAAATTAGGAATTTTATGTTTAGGCCATATCACACAGCCCTACATTTAATAAGGAAATGTGGTCCAATAGTCTGATAGTACTGTGACCGAAGCTGTTAGCATCTATGCTAATTCCTGCTGTCGTCACGCTCATAGCTCCGCCTCTTCCTACTCTGAAGGACTCTGATTGGGCCGAGACGTGCAGCTCATGCCGGCCGTCTGAAAGCTCTGGCGTGATAACGTGCTACAGAAATAAAAACACAGACCACTGCTGCCATGCAGGTGAAACAGCTGTTTGACTTCATTAGTTGTTTACTGTGACTAATGGGAGAAGCTGTCAGAGGTTTGTCTTCTCTCTCTCCTGTGATGCTTCGCCAACGCCGCGGACATGGCAGAGACAGAGTGAGGGGAACAGTTTAGGGGGAGAGAACAGAAGACGGGACTACTTTGACAAGGTTTAGCCTTAAAGACGGGAAAGACAGGACGCACTGTGACGACACCCAGACACCAAGTCGTGTTTATTTTGCAGCTTATCCACCATCTTTGTTTCGATTGCATTCCCCTCTGCCGTTGCTTATTGTTGTTTTTTTTATGACTTAAGTTTTATTCCAATTTTGTTTTTACAATACAAAAATAACCACTCCAGCTGTTAACAAACAAAGTGGGCACGATGACCCAGCAGAAACAAGTACAACAAAACGAAACAAGGGGCCTAAGGCAGTGTTGGTGTGACTGAAGCAAAAACTTCAGTATAAAGGTTTGTCCATTTTCCACTGTACCGCTGTCGCATGAGGAATCAAAGTCCTGAAACACAAAAATATATAATATATATATATAGTATAATGTCTATGTGCTCACTTGTAAAGCGCCATCACCACATCAAAAAATCATAAAAAGTACAGATGAATCGTTGAAACATAGGTTGACATTGATGAATGGAATAAAAACTGATGATGGATAAGTAAGATAATAATAATTACAATAACAATAATATTAAAGAGAGAAAAAAAAACTGTCACGCCCTGTATAATGAGTGAAATTGCAGAAATTTTCCCCATTTATCATTATACTTCTCTACCTCATTGATCAAACTGTACAGTGTTTTCTCAAGTGCTGCCACTTTACCCAGTTCCAAGACCCAGTCCTGAAATAATGGGCCTACCACATCTTTCCACTTTCTCATTATTATCAGTTTGCCAAGCCGTTGCTTATTGTGTGCGTCACCCCTTCGATGATGAAGCTCCTGGTGTGCCCCCTTTGGCTCTGCGGTGCTGTAACTACAGTGGATGAAGTCACATTTACGCCGCAGCAGGATTAATATGAACGTCTAAATGTGTGTTGGCATCAGGACATCAGTGAAGGGCTTTTGTACAGATGCAGAGTGAAGGGCCGAGCAGCCGTGTTTAGAGCGTGTTGATGGTTTTACTGCTCCACGCCGTCTGATGGTGGTCATTAGCTGGTGATGAGTGCATTAATCGGCCTCACTGCCCACACCAGCAGAGCAGCAGCTGAAGGATGACAGGCTGGGCGGCAGAGTCTAAATGAACCTTCAGCCCATTGTTCTGATGCTGTTATGTGAATCTGAACCATCACCATGTCGTCATTAACGTCTCACAGCAGTGAACCACCCGTTCAGTTAATGGAGTCAGAGCTGAGTGAGCAGAGAGGATCATGGGCCGCGGCGTCCTCTGTGTTTGGACTCAGTGTGGATTTGAACAAAACAACATCCGTCTCTGCAGAGCTGCTCACAATAACAGGAATTATCCTCCATCTGCAGCCCTCAGAGCCTGACATCATTCTGACGCTCAGCCCGAGGAGCCGGGAGTGTGTGAGCTCTCCCAGCCCGGTGTGTGTGCTCCAGGCTGAGCTCCGGCCCGGTGTGTGTGCTCCGGGCTGAGCTCCGGCCCGGTGTGTGTGCTCCGGGCTGAGCTCCGGCCCGGTGTGTGTGCTCCGGGCTGAGCTCTGGCCCGGTGTGTGTGCTCCGGCCCGGTGTGTGTGCTCCGGGCTGAGCTCTGGCCCGGTGTGTGTGCTCCGGGCTGAGCTCTGGCCCGGTGTGTGTGCTCCGGGCTGAGCTCCGGCCCGGTGTGTGTGCTCCGGGCTGAGCTCTGGCCCGGTGTGTGTGCTCCGGCCCGGTGTGTGTGCTCCGGGCTGAGCTCTGGCCCGGTGTGTGTGCTCCGGGCTGAGCTCCGGCCCGGTGTGTGTGCTCCGGGCTGAGCTCCGGCCCGGTGTGTGTGCTCCGGGCTGAGCTCCGGCCCGGTGTGTGTGCTCCGGGCTGAGCTCCGGCCCGGTGTGTGTGCTCCGGGCTCAGCTCTGGCCCAGTGTGTGAGGCTCATTCAGCTCCTGAAGTGAGCTGACGTCACCTGTAATCCACAGGGAGAAGGACCTGCCTGTTCACCTCCTCTGCTGCCCTCCGAGGAGAAATCATGCACGAAATCAGTCCAGATCATCAACGTTTCTCCTTCATTTGCTCCAAACCCTCTGAGGAGGAGAGCGTTTGTGTTGGAGGTGGCTGCACGGTGGAATGTGGGATTTTCTGCAGGTTATGGTGTTAATGTGACCTGAGACGTCTCTGCCACTGCCTCAGAGTTTGGATCAAGATATCAGATAACCTCACATTTATCAGCTCTAGGAATGTAAGGGTTTCCAATAAAATCATAAACCACGGTAAAATTTAGAAGGTTAGTATTATCATTCTCTATTTTAAATGTCATTAAACTGTGTTTGATTACCTCACTTTGTCAATAAGTCACGGTGATGCTGTTCATTGCCTGGAAAAGTCAGAGCTGTGTGTCTGCTCCTCGGTTAAACAGCAGCGGTCCCTCAGACGCAGGTGTGCATGTGCAGTTTGTGATGTTTGGCCTCTGAAGCAGAAGCAAGAAATGCCATTTCAGTTTCTCTGTATGTCATGCACGTACAAGGAATTGACAAATAAAAACCTTGAATCCCTGAATCTGAAAGTGTGGTGCAGGGTGCCCGCACGCTGTACCGGAGATTTTTCCCCTCGAAACAGACAAAGTCTGAAGTCTGGTTGTATGTTGGATTTTACAAGGATGCAGAGGGGAAACTAACTGAAGACGGTCACCCTGTCTGTAGAAAATGCAGAATGTCTGTAAAGTTTCAGCATGCTGCTGCTGCTTCCATCATTGTTCTAAGTCACTCAGATTTTTCTGAGTCACTCATAATTAAGAGAGTTTCTCCTGGTTTCTCTCTTCAGTCCTTCCTGGTATTTGAGCTGAATGCTTCCTGCTGTAGCCTGACATCATTGTTTTGTAGGCATGCAGGACTAAAGTGGGGTACACAACACAACAATCGGGCCGACTTTCAGCTTGGATCTCTGCTTCCAATCAAACTCAGCAAAGACCCGATCGTCTGGAGGTCCTAGAGACGGCCTTACCTGATGATCCTGTGGTGTGAGGGGTGTTCAGAGTCATTTTATCCTCTCTGAAGAGAATCAGAGCCCGACTTTAAATCATAAATATTAAACATGTTCAATATTTACAACCAGAGGTCCTGATGTGTGTGGGGCACTGAGGACAGCAGAGCAAAGCCAATCAGGGAGGAGGCAGGAAGTAAACATGGCAACAAGAGGAAAGGCGAAGCATGAAGTTAAACAGACAAGTTGAGTTGAAGTTGAGTTGTTTTGTTGTTACGATTGAAGCGCTGAAAAGTGATCATTGAAGATCTTGAGCTGTAGGAAACTGCAGAGTTTGTCAAGTTCTTTACACCAGACTCCCGTGTCTGCCTGCTGATCGCTGCTCAAGAGTTTTCAGGATGTTAACCTTTAGCATTTTTACAGCCTGATAACATGGACATTTATTCCTTCACTTGCAGGAAAAGCTCCCAGAGAGGAGTTTCAGGACACGGTGGTGTTACAGTGTCAGCCTTGTCTGTTTTCCAGCTGTCACTGTCCCCGTGTGTTGGTGCTGCTCCTAACAAAGATGCTTAAGGGAGTGAGAGGACTTAATTAGGACGTCCAATCACAGCACGGAAACAAGCGACCATGTAACCAAACCATTCAGTGACAGAGTTAAGCCTGTCAGGGACAAATGTTGAATTTTGTTGGCTAGTTGTTGCATCTCTATCCCTGATATGTCAGATTGTTAAAGCTGTTCAGAAGAGTCAAACATGTTAGACTTTCTGTCGGGAGGTCCCAGATGTGGCCTTGACTTTTTAGGGCTGATGGGTCCATGCCCTCCTTCACGGGCTGCTGCAGTAATTAAACATACAGACACAGTTCAGGGATGTCCCTCTTTATGTTACCTTACACATTTTGTCTTCTGCTCAGGCACATCCCTGCTGCTCTGAGATCTGTGTGGGCTAAAGAGGGCGAGCATGGCCATGCAAAGACTCACATACCTCTAACCCATTAATGTGGCTCCTCGGACCCCTGAGGGCCCTCAGGCCCCGGGCTGTGGGTCAGTGGGTTAAACTCTGCTTTGTGTTGGGGCCGTGGTGCGTTCATGTTTTCACAGACAAATCGAAGAGCGTCCTGGTTTAAAACTCCATCACTCTGCAGCGGGAGGGTCCCTCTGCTGAGGGCTGTAGTGCTGTGTCGCCTCCTCCATGTTTGTGTGTTGTTGTGTGTTGTTGTGTGTGTTTGTCAGATCGGCTCACACACACGGCCATGGTGCCTCTAACGAGCTCTGTTTAGCTGCAGTCTAATAAATCTGTTTTAATTGGGAGTTGACTGCACAGCATCCAATTAGGAAACGTCTTTTCAGTCACAGCGCTGCAACAATGTGGAGCAGCTTCTGACTGAACCAGGTCCAGGCCGCAGGGGGACACACTCACACTTACACACACTCACACACACATGTGGTGTCTCCAGGGACTCCATCTGCACCGTGTGTTGGTGCTGTTTGATATTAACCCTCTCTGCAGGCGTTTGGAGGAGAAAATGTGCTGAAAGGCCGACTCCAGCACGCACAATTACCCAAAGATGATCCAGCAGAGAGATCTCACACTCCAGCCTGAAATATTTATCCATCTTCTGTAAACCAGAGGAGAAACACACACATGGAGCAGCAAAGACATTCATTACAGGCTTATTGAGCCGCGCAGACGAAGCAACTGAGCTTGGAGGATGGAGCTGGTGTGATGTTTGCAGTTTTATGGAGTTAATATTTGAACTAAGCCTCATGTGGACAGATGAGATCAACATGAGAGGATGAAGAGGAGCTGCAGGAGCAAAATAAACAGCTCTTCCTCAGCAACGTCTCTGCTGAAGCGTGAGTTTTAAAGCATGAGAGCAGAAACTGCTCAAACTGATCAGATCATGCTGAGTGTCCTCCACCCTCTGCTGGTGTAACCTCCAGCGTCCACATGGACCTTCTTCAGCATCACCAAAGTGACTGCACCTGTAGTCACTCAGCTGGTGTCCACGTCCTGCACCATCTCATGCTGGAGCAGCGAGGTGACGTGCTGTGTCTTATACTGTCTTTACTCTCCACCGTGGTCCGGCTACAGCTCCTTCTCTGTGCTGTGATGCTCCAGCATGTCCTATGGCATGAGTAAATATGTCTAATTATGACAGAGTTCTCCTTCTTTTTCTTCTTTAAAACGTCTTCGTCCTCACTTTAACTTCTGTTCAGTTTCTTAGCTTTATTTGCCCTGACTTTGTGTTCATTAAAGTCATTCTTTGATTCAATGTCCCCACTCTACCGTCTCTTTAGTTTGGTCCTTTTTCTCTTCCTCTTATGTCTCAAACTCCTTCGTCCTCACCTTTACTCCTCTTTGGACTCCTCCTCCTGCTGTGGTCTTGGTTTGGTCCTTCTTCCTCTTTTTAAAAATGTCTTTGTCCTCACTTTAACTCCTCTAGCAGCTCGTCCCCTGCTGTGGCTGTAGTTTGGTCCTCTCTCAAAGTTTCCTGCAGATCTTGGCTGTTGGAGCACATTAGTTGTGACAGCTCTCTTTTGGGATCGTCTGGGACGTTCTCTCTCAGGAAACTGAACTTTTTGTCTGCAGGATCTTAATTTGCCCGTCCGCAGAGAAGAGAGATGGTGGAGAAAGTGTCCGTCCGAGTTTATAATGTCCGAGGGTTTCATCTGAGACGGCCTATAAATGTAACAGGAGCTCTGGGAGACTTATTAAAACTACAAGTGCCTGGTCTGATGAAGGCCTTGAAAAGTGTTTTTAAGGAGAACTGCAGAGATTAGTCAGTAAATCCAAGAGCTGGAGGAGTTTATTGTGCAAAACTATAAAAGGTTTACATCACATTGAAAGTGAGGGCTTTTTAGTCCGCAGCTGTCACCAATAAACCATCAGGAGACTTTTTATCTGATTATGTTAGCAGAAACTTAAGATCTTTGACCCTATCTGAAGTGATAAGCTGAATCATAAACCTCAGTGAATCTAATTTTCATTTTCATTCTTTAAAAACTAGCCTGCTCCAGCCTGGATGACTTGATTCTTGTTGAATGTGTGAGGTGATGAAGACATTTTATTAAACTCAGTGGTGTAAAAAAATCAAGTTGATCTCAAAAAGCAGCAGAAATGGTCAATTCAAAGTTTGTGTTTTGCAGGGAGACGTGAGTGCATTAGGAATGCACCAAAACACTCAGTCCATGGTTCATTCTGGTCTCAGTCTTTGGTTCAGTTTGGTCTCTATTTTAGTCACGTTTGACTTAAACTTACCTTCTATGAGTTTAATACTTGTGTCGGTCAGGGCCTGTCTGTGTGGAGTTTGTATGTCCTCCTTGTCCATGGTTGTCCATCTCTCTATTTGGCCGTGTGATTGGCTGACAACCTGTTCAGGGTGTACTCCGCTTCTTGCATGGATGACCGCTCCAATGATACAAACACTGCAGAGGAGAGCCGGTGTTACAGTATCACAGGTGACCGTGCTGACTGGTGACCCATGGCTGCCTGCATCTATAGTTGCCATGGTTACAACAGATGTTCAAACCATGAAGATAAAAGCAGGATTATAACAGGATATGATCAAGATTAACAGATATGTCTCGGACTGAAATATAAACAATATACCACCAGCTAACACCAGGTAACATAGACACAAGTTAAAGCGTAACACCAGTCAGACGTGTGGTTGGAATAGATGTGAAAATAAAACAGAAATGTTGTATTTTATGAACATTGTTGTAGGTAATAGACGGTGTTTGACAGTGCGATGTGTGTGTGGATGGGATTATTTTTGAAGGTGAAAAAAACAGATTAAGAAAATATTGGCCTATGTGTCAGGGCTGGGCAAGATGGCCTAAAAATAAAATCCCTGATTATATTTATTCCTCAAAACTCAATTCACGATGTTTCAGAGAAAAAACCTCCAAGTGACACCAAAATAATGTGAGTGAAGTTTTACCCTTATGTTATAAAAATATAAACTAAACGGGTTTTCCTCTAAGCGTAAAATCACACGCTTTTATTTTGTCATAAAATGTTGATGATGTATTTTGAACGTAGGCAGGTGTGAACACTGAAATCTGAGCTGTTGTCACAGCATATTAACATAAACTCTCTGATCAGAACTTAATCTCATTTAAAAATCAAATACGAGCCTGAACAAAACCTGACAAGGCAGACTGTCATGAAAACTAAATTTTCAGTATTTATTTTTTCAAACATTGCAACAACTTACAGAGTAATTCAAGTTAAAAGCTAGATTTTTAGCTTTTGAATCCTCCAAAAATAATTTGATTTAATGGATGTCTGTCCCAGCCCAGTGTGTGTGGACGCAGCCTTCATGTCACAGTGAAACTTGAAGAGGAGCTGAAATCAGCCTGAGCGTTGGTCTCATTCCTAAACTTGAGCTTCTGCAAGCTGCAGCCAAACATTCAAACTGAGAGGATGGTCCAAATGCCCGTTTCTAGCAGAAGTTCTGTTTCTGGTGTTGATACCAGTGAACCATAACTCTGGGTGTGAGGTTCTTGTTGAAGCCTCGATCGTCCAAGAAGAGCCTCAGCAGCTGTCCCGTTGTTACTGCTCGACATGAGAGTTTGTGCTCACAGCAGGTTTCTGTAGCTAACAAGGCTGCTCAGTATCTTCATTAATACATTATTTAATACATTATTTAATACATTATTAAATACATTATTTATGACTGGTTTCCCCTCAGAGCTGCATGAGTGTGCGAGCTCTCTGAGCATTTAATGAAGCTTCATCACATGAACATGAGGGACTCGGTGAAGGTCTGTGAGGCCTCCTCGGCTCTCTGGATGGTTTTTGTTTGTCAGACTGAAGCCTGAAGTTTCCTGAAGTCCCTGCTGCTCCTCTGCTGCTCCTCTGCTGCTCCTCTGCTGCTCCTCTCTGTCTCCAGCCTGCTCTCTTTGTCCCTGTCGTCCATTTGGAGCCTTTTTTTTAATCTAACCCATTTCCACGCTGCGTGCCAAAGCAAACACCGTCACCTGGGTTACAGCCGGGGCCCCGCGGAAAAACAACACCCACAGAGCTGCACAGAGGAAAAAGACATCTCCTCCTCGAACCCTGAGAGCCGAGTTTGGACCTACAGCCGAGACATGAAGGCGGAGGTCATCCAGAGTGTGAGCCCGGGGCAGGAGGTACCAGAGCTGCTCGGTCCAGGAGCCAAGGGTCTGATAGATGAGCTTTTCGACAGCAGGAACCTTTAAAGGAGCTCCAGGCATGTTTGAGTACAGGTCCTGCCCGCTGACATGAAGGTGTGTGGGGGAACATTTCAGCAGCAGGAACCAGGGTCTATATTTAGCTCCTGGGTCAGTGATTTAATTACCTCTGCCAAGGAGGTTATGTTTTTGTTTTTGTCTGTCTGTTTGTTTGTTTGTGTTCAAAATAACTTGAAAAGTTCTGAACGGATTTGGATGAAATTTTCAGGAATTGTTGGAAATGGGATATGGAAGAACTGATTAAATTTTGGGACTGATCTGGATCACCTTGGCGGAGGTCTGCGCTCTCTGAGTGCTTTTCTAGTTTTTATCTTATTTTATTTTATTTTATTTATTTATCTTATGTATTTTATTTTACTTTCTTTAATTTGATTTAAGTTTTATTTATTTATTTTAATCTAATGTAATTTAATTTATCTTTATTTTATTTTACTTTATTTAATTTTAATTTTATTTATTTATTTATTTAATGTGTTTTATTTTACTTTCTTTTATTTATTTGGATCCCCATTGTAGTGCTGCGTTTCCACGAAGCAGTCTGGTTCAGTTCGGTTCAGTACGGGACACATTAACAGGCGTTTCCACTGTAAAATCAGGAGAGAAATAAATGAACAAACTGGGCCGTCCCGCTGTAGGCACCGAGCGTATCTAAATCAGAGATGATGAGCTTGGAGATGTTGATGATTGGACCTTGACAAAGATCCTGTGTAGTTCATCTTTCCTCTGATTTCTTCTCCGTTTGTTGTCGACCTGATTTGCATCACCAGCCCTGGGACGTCCTGCAACAGTAAAATGAAAACAGAGGACCAGAGGGACTGTTCTGGCCCCTGCAGAGATGTTCCTGGAACCATAAGTGGGTCAGACCAGTTCTGTGTGAGGGAGCATGGAGACAGGTATGGAGGGTCAGGGCCAGTCTAAAACCTGGCCCCTCCTGTTGGAGATGGTTTGCAGATGTGGAGCGTCTCCTCGGTGACTTCATCTGTTTTCTTCTCACTAAACCTCCATGAGGGATCCTGCCTGAGCTGATCCAGCTCCAGCTTGAGATGAATAATTCAGTTTAGGATGCAGTTCATTTGGAGGTCATTTATAAGAGAAGTCACAGCACAGTCCAGCAGAGCAGAGTGAATGAAGGTGTCTGGACTCGAGGCTTTGGTGAAGATTTAACCAGAATCACAAGAACCTGGAGAGAGAAGCTGTGATCTGCTCAGGCTCTGGCTTCAGACTTTGAAAATAAGTTAAGTTGTATTTGATTAAGAGATTTTTGGCCTGCTGGATAGAAAAATGAATTAAAAAGGTGTTTTGCTTCAAATTGAGTGAGTGAGGAGGACGAGAGCTGAGATGTTTACAGTCTGGAGTCTTTTTGGATAAAAAATATTCACAGTTCAAAATAAAAACCCTGTGGGCCCTTCACGGTGAATTCACACAGAAGTGCTCCAGCAAAGCTCCGCCAGTGTCACACCTCGAGGCAGGGTGCTCCATGGTGTTGGTAAAATATCAGCAGATATCCAAATTTCTGCCGATACATATAAGCTGGAGCCGTGCATCTGCACTAGACTCACAATTCAGTCACAATTATTAAGTTAACGGTTCAGTTCGATTGGATATCTTGAAGCATCTCCATGCAGCACAGTGAGTAATATCCTTGATTTTCCTTATGACTGCAGCCGGTGACTTTTTATACTAAAAATACAAACAATCAGATAAATATGAACTCCTTTTATGAATAAAAAATACAATTTTCAGTCACTGTCTATGCTCATGTCATTTGTCTGTTTCTGTCCTGCTCTTTGTGTATTTGAACTGCCCCCCTTAGAGACTAATAAAGATTTGTGAATTGCATTGAAAGGATTGGTGGTGACTTTCCCTCCATGCTTCATTCACATGCCTCCGTCAACAAAGTGCACAGTCCCAAACTGAGTTTAGAGCAGTTTAATAGTTAAAATGCCTGAAAATGTTCTGACCGAGCAGCTTAAATATAGCTCAATAATACTTCCATAAGCCAAATACATATCAGGATAATTTTAGGCAAAGGGTCAAAAGAAAAGTGATCCAGCTGTGAGAGAGAGCTAAAGTCTGGTCTGTAGGAGTTTCATCATTGTTCCAAAAAACAGCAGATTTTTATAATGATGTCTTAAAGTTTGTGAATTTGAGCCCTGCGGGATCTTTCCTGTAAATAAACCCATCTACATTAAACATCACGCAGTAACCTGAATGAAAACAAAGGGATCTAGGACGCTTCCTTGAGGCACGCCGAGCCTAACTGCAGTGAATCAGTGAGGACGAGTTTTCACGCCGAGTCCTTCAGGAAGCGTTTGCTGCCTGGAGGCCTCGTCCTCACATCAGCAGCCTCTCTGTGAGAGGCCTGAAGGTCTGCTGAAGATATTTTTATCTCTCCATTCAGAAGCTTTTCTAAAGACGCTACTGTCAGTGCACACGTGCTGAATGTTTCCCAACACTCCTAGAGACACGTTTCTGTTTGTTTGATTAACCTCGTTTAACGAAGACGAACAGTTAGCACGTTTATTCATTTATGTCTGAGACAGCTGGAGGCAGGAGCTCTGCTCAGCACATGTGGCTTTATTCTCTGTTTCCCTCTTCGATCTCTCTCTGTATTTCTGTCTCTGTCTCTCCTGTAATGATAGAGCGATTCTGACCTGCAGGAAGATTTCAGTCCTGCTGATTTTAAAAGCAAAATAGTTATTATACCAGAACTTGAAAATCAGATGATGACACTGGTTTGATTCTGCTGTAACAAAAATAAAATCTAAATACCTGATGTTGTGCATTTTAAAGCATTTTGTCTCCAGTGATTTGACTTTGTATGTTTGTAGTTTGAGGGTCAATTTCTGCTCCTTCATGTTTAAAACACTTTCCCAAATATTTCAAACATGTTCGTGCACTCAGACGGTTTCTCTCTCTCTTTCGGTCTCTGTGGTACGAGACAGGCTTCAGTATCACTGGCCACTTTATTAGGAACACCTCTCTAGTTCCAGGTTGGACATCCTTCACCTGCAGAGCTGCTGAAACATCCCTCAGAGATGTTGGTCCATGTCTCCATGACAGCATCACACAGCTGCTGAACATCCATGATAAGAATCTCCTGCTCCACCACATCCCAAAGGTGCTCTATTGGACTGAGATCTGGTGCTGTGGAGGCCACTGGAGTACAGTGAACTAATTTTCATGCTGAAGAAACTAGTTTGAAATGATTAGACCAGGAAATCTCCAGTCTTCTGTTGTCCAGATTGTGAACTGTAGCCTCAGTTTCCTGGTCACAGTTGACAGGAGTAGCACCTGGTGTGGTCTGCTGCAGCTTCATCCCACCTGGACATGCTGTGTCTTCAGACATGATTTTCTGCAGACCTTGGTTATAGCGATTGGTTACATGAGTTTCTGTTGCCTTTCTATTCTTCCCAGCCACTCTGACCATTCTCCTCTGGTGCTGAATATTTTCTTTCTTTCAGACCATTTTCTGTAAACCCTAGAGATGGTTTTGTTGTAGTCCCAGTAGCTCAGCAGTTTCTTCAAAGTCTCAAATCACCTCTCCTCTCAATTCTGATGCTCGGTTTATACTTCAGCAGGTTGTCTTGACAAATGCATTGTGTTGCTGCCATGTGATTGGCTGATGGGCTGTTTGCATTAAGAAGCAGTTGCATGATCATGCTTTTAAAGTGTCTGTAGAGAGTATTTAGTTTGATGTTGTGACTGAAGTTTTTGGCCTCCTGATTGGACTCAGTCATGTTCTGTTGTTGGACTCTTGTTTGTCTTCACAGAACATTCATCCATTTTTTATTTATTCATCCATCCATTTATTCATTCATTCATTCATCCATCCATTCATTCATTCATTCATCCATTTTTTTATTTATTCATCCATCCATTCATTCATTCATTCATTCATTCATTCATCATCCATTCATTCATTCATTCATTCATTCATTCATTCATCCATCCATCCATAAAGAGATGAGGTTTTGGTCCATGTCTCCCAGCCTTATCCTGGACTTTAGTAGAGCTCGGCTGCGTTTCCAGAATCATTGATCTTCTCGTCTCTTATTTCTGTTCAGTTTTATTTTTTATTTCTGCTCCAGCAGCAGAGCTTTCTTGGCAGCGCCTCCGTCTGTCTGATGTCAGTCTCAGGGGATTTCCGTGTTAAATAAAGGTCAGATAGGAAATCCGATAAAGAGGGAGCAGTTCATTGTGGTGTAAATAAAAGAGGAACTCCAGCAGGATGAGCATCATCACGGCTGAGGGGAGAGCAGAGGACGCCATCGAGTAACAAATCAGTGATCAGACTCTACGGCTGCAGCAGAGCTGAGCGGGAGGTCGGGTGGAGCAGGGCCGAGCGGGAGGTGTTACCTGTGCAGGAGGAGGAGGTGCTCTGTGGCTGAAACAGCTCTGATATAGATGATGCTCTTTTCCTATCCGCCTGTCGTCACCTGGAGCTTCAGCAGCTCCTACAGTAGAGGAGGAGGAGGAGGAGGAGGAGCTTGGATCACTCTGTTGTCACCTACAGCTTCAGTAGCCAGGACCATGAGGTGGAGGAGGAGGAGCTTGAACCTCTCTGCTCGCCACCTGTGAGCCGCGGCTGCTCGTACAGTGGAGGAGCGAGGAGGAGCATGTGTCGGCCATCTGTCAGACAATATGTCAGCACAGACAGTGGAGCGCGCTCAGTGAGGCTGCAGCCTCTGCACCGACGCTCCACCAACATCTAAGACCTCAGACCAGAGACCTGCTGCAGATCTGCAGGGATTCAGCAGAGCGGTGAGTCTGAGGAGGCTTCAGGATCCTCTCTGATCAGCAGGAGAGACTGATCAGACCTCCTGAAGGAGGTTAACACAGGGAGCATCAGCTGAATTTATACAAGGGCCTGATGCTGTTGGGCCAGATATAAGACAGCAGTAATAATTAAACAACAATATTGACACTGTTTTTGTCCAGTTATCACTTGAGTCAGATGTTTAATAACAGAAAGCTTTCACTTTGGTAATGTCAAAGACCGTAAACAGGGTTTCTGCGGGGCATTAAAAAGCATTAATGGTCATTAAATTAATTTTGCGAACATGAAGGCTTTAAATGGCATTAAAAATGTTATAGTATAGCATTAAAATGGTATTAAAAAGCATTCAATTTGACTGGCTGACTTCTGCAGAAACCCTGATAAAGGCCATAAAAAAAAACAACAGATGTTGAACTTTTCATTTTAAGTGTGTGAAACAAGTCAGAATTCAGGGGGGACAGTAAAAATTCTGAGATTAAATTATTCTGAGATTAAATTATTCTGGGAAAAATGTCAAATTGTGAGATTGAAGTCAGAATTATGAAGAGAAGAGCTTAAAATTCAGACTTTAATCTCACAGTTCTGTTTTTTCCCACAGTCATTATAAAAGTTTAATCTCTAAATAACTTTCTTTGCAGTGGCCCTAATCCTGCTCTGTTTGATTATTCTGGGGGGATGATTTGCTTATGGTTTATGTTCCACTTTGTGGTGTTAGACTCTGTTTGGTTTTGGTAAAATGGTTTCTATTACCTGATTTTTTGATGTTTTTTCTTTTATTTCTAAGATTTAATGTTTTTTTCTGTTAATTTGATCGTTATTTACTCTTAAGGTGAGGCCCCACAGTCTATAGATGCTTTTAAACAAACCTTAAAGCCTACTTTTTTTATTTAAGCATTTTGCTAAACATCTTCTATAGGTCTGCCTTTTTAATTATCTATTTATCTTGACTCTTTTTTTAAAATAGTGTTTGTTTTTTTTAATTGCATTAATTTTAATTGTTTTTATCCTACCCTGTAGCACTTTGAGATTGTGAATATGTAAAGGGCAATACAAATGACATTTATTATCAACATCGTTATCATTATTATTATTATTATTATTAGTATTATTAGTATTATTATACGCCATATTGGGTTTCTACCTCAAAATACATTAAAAAAATAAATAAATGAAAAAGCTCTGAGGGGCCTGATGTGGCCCCGGGCCTCCAGTTGGTGATCACGGCTCTAATGTGACCACAAACATGAACCATTAAAATGTGCACCAGTCCCTTGACCTTTGTGTAGATGCTGAAAAGAAGCCAACGTCATCTTCACGATTTGTCGCATAAACAGATCTTTAAACTTCACAATATTCAGACCAGTGTAAAAGAAGTCCTTCTTCTCAGCCCTGGTCACTTTATTCTTCTGGAGCATCAAGACCTGTTTTTATGCATTTCCAGACCTTTCATGCTTATATTGGAGAGTTTGGGGACACTTTCGTGTGCCCCGAAGTGCTTCAGCTCTTAATCATAAGGAACTTCATCCACAGTGATTAATTCTGCAGTTTGTGACCTTTTTTTGCAAAACATAACACCACTAAATCAGAGGTAATGTGGTACCAGAATTAAAATCTTGATTTAATTTGTAAAAATCAAACCTCATTAATTCCTGTTTGGCTTCTCAGCTGCAGAGATTTCAGGATCCAGCTCTGGCTGATTTATTGCCTTTAATTATCAAACCCTGCAGACAGACTCCTCCTCATGGTCTAGATGATCATCAACATTGGCTCCACACTGTATTAAAGTGCTGGCAGTGGTTTTATATTCAGGGCTTTGTATTTTTATTTTCAGCATTTGGCTAAACATGACTGGAGATCTGCAGTTTTTTACAGCTTTGGCTCTTTCCAGTGTTCTTGGTTATTAAAATGACCTCTCGTCTCACTCTGCTGCCTCTTTGCTTACAGCTCATTTTGTCTGCTGTTTAAGTTTAGTTGAGTTTTGTTTAATTGGTTTGTCTTTGTTAAGGTGGCTGCAGATGTTCACACTGATCCTCATGTGTTTTTTCTTCTCTTCATTGGTTTGATATTTCATTTTTCTTTAGCAGCTCACTGTTGTTTCTTCTTCTTTATAACTTGTATAAACAGAGGCTTTCCTCTCAGAGCTGACATGTTTTAGTTTGGTGCTGCAGGTCAGCAGGGGATGGTAGATACCTCTGTGTAATCAGAGCCTCTTAAACACATGGAGGACACGTACATGACATGCTGTTGTGCTGCATTACTACGTCCTAATGGGCGGTTTGTGGCTGTCAGGGCTGCAGAGTCCTTCACTTCTCCTGAGGTGTCGGAGTGTTTTAGCCTCCAGTTAACAGGCAGTAAGTTTTAACGGGCTGATTCCTCGTTAGAGGAGAGGAGCAGGAGGCCGACTGAGTGACTGCACTTCACCTTTATATATGTATGACGGTGACGGGATTAAAGAGAATAAATCAGACCAAAACAGTCAGGAAGGTTATTTTTTGGTCAAAAGAAGCCAAAGTCTGCAGGATCCACGCCCGACTCTGGCCTCCGCTGCACAGAGGTCAGAGGTCACGTTTCAGCTGGCGTTTGTTAGCTTCTTTGTCTGTGAGCAGAATAACTCAAAAACTGGTGAATATTTGGTCAAAGATTTTCAGGGGATGTTGGTCACTGCACTAGAAAGAAGGGAGTGGATTCAGGTCCAGGACTGTAAAGGGTCTGTTCCCACAGTGAGAGAGGAGAGTTTTCACATTTTCATGAATAACTCAGTCAGTCTAAACAGATTTAAAGAGATTATCAGTGAATGTTGGTCAAGGCACAAGGAGGAAGTGATCAGGTTTTGGTGGTGATCTGGATCAGCATTCAAGGATTTCTTTCCAGTGAGATGGGTCAGTTTTCCACATTTTTGACAACAACTCACTCGACAGTGTAGGAAATGCCTCGGTGGAGGTTTGTGCTCTTTTGGTATTTTTTATATTTTACTTCTGCATAAGCTGATATTGTCTGTGTTTGGTCAGCAAAGATCGACCCTGCATCAGCTCTCTGCCCTGACCGTGATACCACAGACTGTCATCAGGACGTCCTGTCAGAGAATAACCTGTTCATGTTTGTTCATAACTCAGTTCTACTTTATTGAAGAAAACATCCAGACATTTATCACATAATGTCGTTCAGCTAAAATCGTGTAAAGGTGTATTTTTGGTGCTTCTTGCCCGGCCTTGTCATCGCCCTCCTCTCTGCTCCTAAAGTTCAGCTGATTCAGACACTGAAGTGTTAAATCTGCTCCCGTCTGTCTGTCTGTCTGTATCACAGTAAGTCCTCTGCAGGTTTGATAGAGAGTGTGATCGACTCGCTGCTTCACACCCTCCCTCAAATATTTACCCCCCTCTTCTCCTCCTGTGGGTGCAGCTCCAACCTAATGCTCTGTGGAGGAGGAGGAGGAGGAGGAGGAGAGATGTTATGAGTCAGTGATGAAGATAGGAGGAGGAGGAGGGTGTTATGATCATAGAGGACAGTCTCTGAATGAGGGAGGGGACGTCCTAGCTCAACAGGTCCCAGTCAGCTGGTGAAGTCGGGGAAGCAGAAGCAGGATTTGACCAAAGGGGGCGTTCCAGGTTATGTTGTCCCACCTCCAACTCAGACAGTCCCAGTTTCAAGATCACGGATGACAGGGCCACTCAGATTCATCTCCCCTCTACTATAACAGGGCATCTGATGGCCAGTTTGATTTCAGCAGGACTTGTCGGCCCTTACTATTACATGATTGGACCCTGGTTGGGATGTCAGTGATGCAGCTGATATTTCATCTCCACATTCAGACACAAAACAGGAACAAACTGCACCATGCTGACACTTTAAGAGTGTTAACAATTGGTACAATTTGCTATTTACACCTTGACACAGTGACAGATAATACAGAAAATTAGCAAATTTAGTATTTGCTCCCATAATCCATTTGATTTTACTCATTAGATGAGCAGAAACTCCACACTGTAATGGCTGCCATAATAAACTGCAGCTTGAGGAATTTGTCGAGGGCCAATTGAAATTGAGCCTGGGCTGCAGTTGGCCCCCTGGCCACAGTTTGGACACCCCTGGTCTAAACTGACGTCTGAGTCAGTGTGTTTACATGCACGGTTGAGAATGTACAAGCTGGATAAGGGTGTTTTAATGATCTCTTTTATTTAGATGAATAACGCAGAGTCTGCAGACAACATTTGTCACTGATGCAGCAGTGTTACGGTTCATTTGGTGACCGTGTCAGATGGAGCCTCAGTGCAGATTTTTCTTTCTTTGGTATTTATCATACTTCTGTAATGCTCTGTCGTTAATGAACATCTAAGCACAGAGACATCAGCAAAGACACTTTGACAGCAGTGTAATGTTTAGCTGCTAAAGTCAGTATCCTGGTGCCTCCACAGGTCTAACCTCTCACACCTGCAGCAGTCTGTATGTCTGTCCTCTCAGCTGACGGATGTTTAGACACATTACCGCAGACTCTCTCCTCTGATTGGCAAACTCTCTCCATACGCTCAGCTCTCTCTGTGTTTGCTCAAACACTCCATTAAAGGCGAGTGTGTTTGTTTGGAGAGACATCAGGGTCTGCAGCAGAGCTCGTGGTGATCAGAAAATCTTAGTATCACTGACGTCTGTCTGTCTTCTGCTCTGTGGAGGAGATGAAGCTGCAGGGCTGCACGAGTGTGAGCCTGAACACCTGAAGCTGGACTTTATGGTCCAGGAACTACAGCTCAGTCTTTGTGGCCCTTTTTCTGAAGAGGAAACAACAAGGCCCTGTTTACACGACAACGATGTCGCCAGAAACAGGAAGGTTTTTCCTTTGTGTTAGGATCAGCAAGAACGACTGAAAACTCTGTAGCGTACATGCCAGGCCAGTAGATGGCGATGTAGGTTTGTAGTGAAACAGCGATGTTACAAGCACGCGTCTGTGCACTAACGCTTTCTAACTGTAACTCTGTACCAGTCTTACTTAAACTATATTTTAACTGTTGCACTTTTAGTCAGAGCATTTTAGACCTATTTATTTAGTGCATTCTACTTTAATGATGTTATGGCATTTTAGTTACCCAGCTTTACTTTTTTTATTTTAAGGTGGGATGTATGAATAAATGATTGTTGTTGTAATCCTGGAGAAACGCCATCTCCTTTAGTTGTTACCTTGGTATTAACAGAATGACAATAAACCTCAATTTGAGTTTGACTTTCTGGTGAAGACAAACTTTTCACAAACAACAATGGCAAACACGTCTCCGCTGGTCAGAGTATTGACGCAGAAAATCCACATTTTGTTGGAGGAGTGAGAACAAACTAAGCACAGTTAGCAGCACACGTGTATCTCAGTAGTCGGCCAGAGCTGCTGTTGTTGTTGTTGTTCCTAGGTGTGTGCACAACCTTTATCTGAATAGCACTGCGTATGCACCATGCGTCACAGTTTTCCCTGACAGCGCTGATTCTTGTTTCCATGGAGATGAAATGAAAACATTTTCAGGCACTCAGGTCACCGTTCTCCTGTAAATGAAAACTCTCAGTTTCTCCCTCAGCCTTTGGGTGGGCCTTTTTCTGAAGAGGAAACAGAAGGTCCACCCCTCCTTCTAAATCCATCTCAACCTAAGAGAGAGAGAGAGAGAGGGAGAGCGGCGATTGGTACCAGGCCCACTTTTAACAATGAGGAACCAAACAGAGTGGAGTCGTGCTGAGATGAGCTGATGTGTGGAAAAGAAGGTGTGGATGAAGGTCCGACAGGTGTGCAGTGATGTGCCTCAGACACTGATGTTCAGATTGATCCACACTGGATCCATAACACACTCAAACTGAAGACTCCAGAGTGAACACACACTCTGCCGATGACACCAGCTGACTGTATCCATTGCAGAGGTCAAAGGGTTAAACGTGTTGTCCCTTTAAGGCTCTCATCTTGGTGTAGTCTACTTCCTGGTGTTGTGGTTACTCTGAGCTCCGTCATGTGTCTCCTAATCCTCATCTTTGGCTGAGGGCTGCGCTAAAGCTAAGATTAGCCCACATACACACTCACACACTACAGGGTCACACACACACCATAAGGTCACACACATGTGAACACATCAAGAGGTCACAGGGCTAACGAAACTCTGAGTGTGACCTCACGGCGCTAAAGTGTTTTAGTCAGACAGGTGAGTGTCCTCAGTCACACCTGTGGCTCCTTTACATCCCTGCAGCCTCTTGTTCGTTTGTGCAGTGAAGAGGAAGATTATGAGTGAATCAGCACCAAGGAGAGGACAGCAGCGCCTTTTAACAGCTTTCCTCCTTCAGTTAGACACAAAACACGAAGAAAGATGCAGTGATGTTCTAAATAAACCTGCATAGGGCTGACTGGACTGAAATGACACCGTCATTCAGATGAAAACTGGTGTGGTGATGACGTGTTTGTGAATGAATCAGTTTAGGGGTCATGGTCCAAAAACACCGGGCCGTGGATTATATGGCACCGGGCCGTAGGGAAACAACAATATTAGGTTTAGTATGTGTTTTTTAGGGCTGTCACTTTATACTCAATATTTGAATATCCGTTTGAGCATGAGGATAAAAGTCCGTACTGGAGGCAAAATATATATCACATGATGTCACATGATATCACATATCACATGTATGTTGGAGCTCTGGTATCACATGTATGTTGGAGCTCTGATATCACATGTATGTTGGAGCTCTGGTATCACATGTATGTTGGAGCTCTGGTATCACATGTATGTTGTAGCTGTGGTATCACATGTATGTTGGAGTTCTGATATCACATGTATGTTGTAGCTGTGGTATCACATGTATGTTGGAGCTCTGGTATCACATGTATGTTGGAGCTCTGATATCACATGTATGTTGTAGCTGTGGTATCACATGTATGTTGGAGTTCTGGTATCACATGTATGTTGGAGCTCTGGTATCACATGTATGTTGTAGCTGTGGTATCACATGTATGTTGGAGTTCTGGTATCACATGTATGTTGGAGCTCTGGTATCACATGTATGTTGTAGCTGTGGTATCACATGTATGTTGGAGTTCTGGTATCACATGTATGTTGTAGCTGTGGTATCACATGTATGTTGGAGCTCTGGTATCACATGTATGTTGGAGCTCTGGTATCACATGTATGTTGGAGCTCTGGTATCACATGTATGTTGTAGCTGTGGTATCACATGTATGTTGGAGCTCTGGTATCACATGTATGTTGGAGCTCTGGTATCACATGTATGTTGGAGCTCTGGTATCACATGTATGTTGGAGTTCTGGTATCACATGTATGTTGGAGCTCTGGTATCACATGTATGTTGGAGCTCTGGTATCACATGTATGTTGGAGCTCTGGTATCACATGTATGTTGGAGTTCTGGTATCACATGTATGTTGTAGCTGTGATATCACATGTATGTAGATCTCTGTATGATGTTTTCCTCGGGGAGCCTGAGCTCAGAGCGATCCTTCATCCTGCTCTTAGAGAGCATCATCATGTCATTAACACCTCCACCTCTGACCTGCTGAGGTCGATGGCGGCCCCGCCCACAGATGCTGACCCTGAAAGGTCAAAGCCTTCCTGCTGCAGAGGCGGTGGCTGTTTGCTGTCTTCACTGCAGAGGCAGACGGTTGAGGCCATGACCGCGGGCCCACGGCCTTTACCAGCTCACTGAAGGCCACAGAAAGGCTGGGCCTCGTCTGTCTGCAGAGCCTGAGCTCTCAGAGCATCGACTGAAGCGTGGGTTTAGCTGGTGTGTGAGGCTCGGGCCTCAGCGGCGTGTAGATCAATGCAGGAATCAGATACAGCCCTGACACTGGAAGTGAACATGGAGGGCGAGGACGCCATCTGCATACAAGAGCAAGAGAGCGTTTAGAGGGAGAGCAGAGTGAAACGGAGCTGTCAGGGCTGCAGTGATCCTGACCATCAGGCCTCAGTGTCATTAATGAGTGATGATGATGCTCCAGCAGGGCTGACACCAGATAATCCTGACTCTCTGTGAACCAGAACCCCAGGCTGCAGGGAGCTACACACTCGCTTATTTTTATATCAGCTCTTATCCCTTTAATTCTTGGTCTTTAAGGTCTCTGGTAGTTTAACACGGTGAATATTCATCCCAGACGTAAAGAGTGATTTTAATGGTTCTGACTTCCTGGTCAGAGCGTCTGAGGTCATTTTCACACCAGGATCATTTGCTCTGATCCGAGTTGGCGGTCCCTGTTTGAGTCCATTTGTTTGCATATAAACGAACACAGCAATCGATCTGTGCTTTGGTACAAATAACCACACTGACTGACCCCTGGAGCGGTCAGTTTGCAGGATTGTGAGGACACAGTTGACTCTGCCAGTTCAACCAGAGTGACGAGTTAACTCATCACACCGCTGTAGTAGTGTAAGCAGCAGCAGTAATAATAACTGCATTACTGCAGGTAACCAGGCAGATAACAGACTTAATGATTATGTTCTGATCCCACAGAGTCACAACATACATGAAAATATGAACATGTGAACATCACTCGGGTCTCTACAGCAGATCATCACCAAACAGGGACTGATTCAGAAACAAGACTCCCAGACTGTGTTAGTCCAGCATGGCAGACACCTCTGCTGGTGTTGTGTTGAAAAAGAGTTTCACACTTAGACCATGAGGCGTGTCCATCATTGATGAGAATGCTCATCTGTATAATCTCACATAAGACGATTAAAATCTGTTTTTATTGTTCTTTTATTATAGTTTGGTGAAGTTTAACCTGCAGGCTTTCTACCCATAATGCACAGCGTGACTCGAACTCTCAGGAGCGCTCAGAAACAGTGACAGCTGATGGGATCCTCAGAGAAGATCTGATCAGGTTAATAAAGTTTAACACCTTCATCAAAATAAAAGACTCAAATTGTGTTCTACTGAAAAACTGAGGAGGTAGTTAAAGGGTCAGGACATCCTTCAGTATATTTTATTTTAATTGTATTTACAAAAACTCACTCCAGAGCGGTTTAAAGCTGAAGGCTGAAACCAAGCATGATCCCTGGAGGCTGTTGATGATATGGAGGTTCAGCTTTAGACAGGGATTAAGGAGGAAGAGAGACTTTTGACATGGAAGAGAAGAAACTTCAGATCTATAGAAAGAGAGAGAGATTTGTTTTTTATTTTTTATAAATTCTTTTTATTTTCTCAAAATACAATGCGTTAAAAAAGAACATGAGATGGAAGAAAAACATTTATGTTAAACACAAAACATCTTTACAGCACCAAACGCTCCTGAACTCGTCCACTGCACGTGTCAGACTGAAACAGTTCAATCAGTTTTCTTTCTCGTCTTCATCACTCACCGTCATCACTGTTGACTGACTCTTCTGTCTCTTTTTTCCACATTTTGTCTGACCTAAGAGAAAATTCAGAAGCTGACATTTGAGTTTCTTTTCCTGGTTGTAGAGCGGGTTAAACTCTCTCCTCAGCGCTCGGTCATGGCTGTCAGTCTGACTCTGAGGCTCAGTTTTAGACTGAATCACGAGCGTCACTTCAGAGAAACAGTTCATAAAACATAAAGATGTTTGAAGGCAGATCTCCTCTCCTGTAAGAGGATTAAGGCTGATGACAGATCTGTGTGCACACGTCTATACAAACCTGAGTCCTCCTCCTCGTCTCCTGTCTTCGTCTCTGCAGCGTCAGACGGCGAGAGCGCCCGTCACTGACCGGTGAACGGTCCTCGCCGCCGTGAATCGCTCTGATATCAGCGGTGAGCAGCAGAGTTACATAAGGAGGCTCAGAGCTGAGGAGATGGTGTGAAATCTGAGGAGATGGAGTTTGAACATAGGCAGGCCTGTCTACATGAACACTGAAAGCTGTTTTCACAGTAACTGAACACTGAGCTCTGTGATCAGTGTTTAATCTGATTTAAAATACAAACACAAGCCTAAACGCGTGCATGGGCAAAACCCGACAGGGCCGACCATCATGGAGGCTGAACTGTCAGTGTTTGTATTTTCAAACATAAATTTACAGTTGGAGTAAGACGAGAAAAAAATATCTTGATTTTTAATTTTAGATCTTGTGCAGAAAGTAATTCAAATCAATTAAGATTATCGATCGTTTCCTGCATTTATGAAGATTATTGATTATGTGATATTTAAATGTGAGTTTTTGATCAGGCTTGATACTCAGATGTGTGAGCTGGAGGACTGTTGTTAGGGATGTCTTTGCCTCTGCAGAATGACATGATTAATAAGAGAATGATTCAATAAATCCTTAAATCTGAACATGTTTCCCAGCCCTTTGTGGATCTCTGCTCAATGGGCTCATTAACTTTTATAGACTGCAGCTTGAGAGCGGAGGAAACCGTGGAGCCAATGTGCTGACCGCGGTGCAGAGGACTCGGACTGCGATGGAGATTAATGTTGGTTAAAGACCAGGACTTTCATCAGGGGCACTCCTGTCAGGGGGATCCAGCTGCTGCTGCTCGGAGCTCCATACCTGAGTCAGTCTCTGATCTGTTGATCTGCAGCCTGATTGGTTATCAGGGAGGATCTGGAGGCTCTCAGGGTCCAGGATCAGGGTCCAGGATCAGGATGTTTGTGGTCAGCTGAAGCGATGGAGGTTTAATTTTGCTGCATTTCTGCTGTAATAACATTTTCAAAGTCATATTTCATGGTCTGTGGTTCTGGTCTCTGGTCTTTGGCTGCTTTACGGTAACAGGAGACTCATGGATCAGATTGTCCTCAGACTGAACCTAAACCTCATGAATCCAGACCTCACACTGATCGCTGGAGCTCACTTTTAGACTTCTGTCCCTTTTTTAAAACTTTAAATTTAAGATTTAAAATTTAAGGTTTAAATCTTAAATTCTGTTTAATTTTTCCTTTTAAATCGTCTTCTCCTCTTGGAAAAATACTCAGTGCGTTGTATTTCAGCCCTTCATCTGTTTTTATTTCTTATTCTCTCTTTTTTTAACTATTTGTTAGAGTGTCCCATCTGTGGCCCAGGGGCCAGTGAAGGCCTGCAAACCAGTTTTAATCAGCCTGCAGCAAATTCCAAAAAGTAAAATTAAATGTGGTCTTGGACTTCAGACACCCGCTGGACTGGGAAATAAAGGCAAATGTATTAAGCCAAGAAATCACAGACGTCAGCTGATTTACTGCAGCAGCTGCTCTGTGTAGCTCAGATTTTGAAGCTCTGATTCTCCTCCAGCACCAACAGTCCCATGAACAGATGCAGCTCTGTGCAGTTTGCTCCTGTTTTGAGTCTCGACTGTGTTCCTGCTGCAGGCTGCCTCTCCCATCTTAGCACTCATGAGATCAAGTGATGGCCAGGGCCAACAAATCCTTCAGTTTTAGGGCTGCAGATGTGTTAAATTAGAGCTTTAATCACAGCAGAATGACTGCAAACTGTTTCAGTTGTCAGTATTGGTCCCGTTTTCAAAGTATTTTGGAGTTTGATTGTGCACTGAAACATCTCCAAAGACGTGACTGCAGTCTCAAAGAGGTCTCACGCTTTGGTTCAAGATATAAAGTAATAAAATCAGACTGAAACGGGATGAACATGACCTGCACCATCATCTCCACTTTGTCCTCGTTCAAACTCACAGTTAAACTCTAAACTCTGTAGAGGCTGCAGCTCTTCTTGTTTTTCCACATTAAAGTGTCTTCTGTGGATTTTCCTGCACCGTGAGTACAAACCACTCCGTCTCCCTCGTGAGCCCTCGTTATTACCATCATTTATTTTTCCTCCTTCCTTTGTTTTTCATGTAAAAGTGTCGAGCTCTGGGGATTCAGCAGCTAAATGAATCTGGATATAAAAATATCATCAGGCTGTGTTTGTAATTTCACACTCTGTTATTAATGAGAGGGAGGCGTTGGATCCTTCAGAGCAGGAGATTAAAAACCTGAAACTGTTTCAAATGCAGCTTTTAAATCTGATGATTATTTTAATGAGTGTAAATATGTTTAATCTTGTTTGTGCTTCTTTCATTTAAATTAAACTCTGCTTCATGTTTCTGCAGAGCAGTAAAGAGGGTAAATGATTAAAAATGATATTTTAATCAGCGTTTAAACGAATTAGTCTGAAAAACTCAAACTGTCTGAGCGTCCCGACTTTATTTACACAGACAGAACACTCTGTCGTCGAATTTGTCTCATTTTAGAGGATTTTTCATGAAAATCAGTCCACGGAAATCGAGCATAAACTGAGAGAGAATCTGATGTTTAACAGCTGCAGTTTGATCAGATTTACAGCTTCAGACAACTTCAGATTGAGTTTAAGACCAAAGTTTAGTGACACAGGATAAACAAAGCCAGGTGATAAAGACTGTGATGTGTTACAGATGTTTTTGAGTCCAACTGCAGCTGGTTTGTGTTTTTGGTTGAAGCAGTTTTATTAAACACAAACAACCCACCATCCGGAAACATCCCCTCACTGTTGTTGTTGTTGTTGTTGTTGTTGCTGTTGCTGTTGCTGCTGCTGCTGCTGCTGCTGTTGTTGTTGTTGTTGTTGTTGTTGTTGTTGTTGTTGTTGTTGTTGTCTACCTTGAGCATGTGGTTCCCCTCTGCAGTCTTACTTCGTGAAAGCTCCTCACCTGGTCCGACCTCCTCTCTGAGACCTGCAGAAAGCCAGAAGCTTCCAGAAAGGGTTTGTGGAGGTCTGAGGAGGTCTGAGGGGCTTCAGGCTCTGACTGTAACCACGCTGCACCCCCCTGGGGGCCCGGGGTGATCATCAGGGTCCTTAAATGTCCCTTAATGGGCCCCTGAGTTTGTGTGGAGGCCCCTCAGCTGATCAATGATTCAGCAGACGATGATGACAGAGAGCTAATGGCCCATCAGACACATTAATGATTCATGACAGCACATAAACACACTGATGTATACTCACACACAAACACACACATAAACACACTGATGTATACTCACACACAAACACACACATAAACAGCCTGATGTATACTCACACACAAACACACACATAAACACACTGATGTATACTCACACACAAACACACACATAAACACACTGATGTATACTCACACACAAACACACACATAAACACACTGATGTATACTCACACACAAACACACACATAAACACACTGATGTATACTCTCACACAAACACACACATAAACACACTGATGTATACTCACACACAAACACACACATAAACACACTGATGTATACTCACACACAAACACACACATAAACACACTGATGTATACTCACACACAAACACACACATAAACAGCCTGATGTATACTCACACACAAACACACATAAACACACTGATGTATACTCACACACAAACACACATAAACACACTGATGTATACTCACACACAAACACACACATAAACACACTGATGTATACTCACACACAAACACACACATAAACACACTGATGTATACTCACACACAAACACACACATAAACACACTGATGTATACTCACACACAAACACACACATAAACACACTGATGTATACTCACACACAAACACACACATAAACAGCCTGATGTATACTCACACACAAACACACACATAAACACACTGATGTATACTCACACACAAACACACACATAAACACACTGATGTATACTCATACACAAACACACACATAAACACACTGATGTATACTCACACACAAACACACACATAAACACACTGATGTATACTCACACACAAACATACACATAAACACACTGATGTATACTCACACACAAACACACACATAAACATCCTGATGTATACTCACACACAAACACACACATAAACACACTGATGTATACTCACACACAAACACACACATAAACACACTGATGTATACTCACACACAAACACACACATAAACACACTGATGTATACTCACACACAAACACACACATAAACACACTGATGTATACTCACACACAAACACACACATAAACACACTGATGTATACTCACACACAAACACACACATAAACACACTGATGTATACTCACACACAAACACACACATAAACACACTGATGTATACTCACACACAAACACACACATAAATACACTGATGTATACTCACACACAAACACACACATAAACACACTGATGTATACTCACACACAAACACACACATAAACACACTGATGTATACTCACACACAAACACACACATAAACAGCCTGATGTATACTCACACACAAACACACACATAAACAGCCTGATGTATACTCACACACAAACACACACATAAACAGCACTGATGTATACTCACACACAAACACACACATAAACACACTGATGTATACTCACACACAAACACACACATAAACACACTGATGTATACTCACACACAAACACACACATAAACACACTGATGTATACTCACACACAAACACACACATAAACACACTGATGTATACTCACACACAAACACACACATAAACACACTGATGTATACTCACACACAAACACACACATAAACACACTGATGTATACTCACACACAAACACACACATAAACACACTGATGTATACTCACACACAAACACACACATAAACACACTGATGTATACTCACACACAAACACACACATAAACACACTGATGTATACTCACACACAAACACACACATAAACACACTGATGTATACTCACACACAAACACACACATAAACATCCTGATGTATACTCACACACAAACACACACATAAACACACTGATGTATACTCACACACAAACACACACATAAACACACTGATGTATACTCACACACAAACACACACATAAACACACTGATGTATACTCACACACAAACACACACATAAACACACTGATGTATACTCACACACAAACACACACATAAACACACTGATGTATACTCACACACAAACACACACATAAACACACTGATGTATACTCACACACAAACACACACATAAACACACTGATGTATACTCACACACAAACACACACATAAATACACTGATGTATACTCACACACAAACACACACATAAACACACTGATGTATACTCACACACAAACACACACATAAACACACTGATGTATACTCACACACAAACACACACATAAACACACTGATGTATACTCACACACAAACACACACATAAACACACTGATGTATACTCACACACAAACACACACATAAACACACTGATGTATACTCACACACAAACACACACATAAACACACTGATGTATACTCACACACAAACACACACATAAACACACTGATGTATACTCACACACAAACACACACATAAACACACTGATGTATACTCACACACAAACACACACATAAACACACTGATGTATACTCACACACAAACACACACATAAACACACTGATGTATACTCACACACAAACACACACATAAACACACTGATGTATACTCACACACAAACACACACATAAACACACTGATGTATACTCACACACAAACACACACATAAACACACTGATGTATACTCACACACAAACACACATAAACACACTGATGTATACTCACACACAAACACACACATAAATACACTGATGTATACTCACACACAAACACACACATAAACACACTGATGTATACTCACACACAAACACACACATAAACACACTGATGTATACTCACACACAAACACACACATAAACAGCCTGATGTATACTCACACACAAACACACACATAAACAGCCTGATGTATACTCACACACAAACACACACATAAACAGCCTGATGTATACTCACACACAAACACACACATAAACACACTGATGTATACTCACACACAAACACACACATAAACACACTGATGTATACTCACACACAAACACACACATAAACACACTGATGTATACTCACACACAAACACACACATAAACACACTGATGTATACTCACACACAAACACACACATAAACACACTGATGTATACTCACACACAAACACACACATAAACACACTGATGTATACTCACACACAAACACACACATAAACATCCTGATGTATACTCACACACAAACACACACATAAACACACTGATGTATACTCACACACAAACACACACATAAACACACTGATGTATACTCACACACAAACACACACATAAACACACTGATGTATACTCACACACAAACACACACATAAACACACTGATGTATACTCACACACAAACACACACATAAACATCCTGATGTATACTCACACACAAACACACACATAAACACACTGATGTATACTCACACACAAACACACACATAAACACACTGATGTATACTCACACACAAACACACACATAAACACACTGATGTATACTCACACACAAACACACACATAAACACACTGATGTATACTCACACACAAACACACACATAAACACACTGATGTATACTCACACACAAACACACATAAACACACTGATGTATACTCACACACAAACACACACATAAACACACTGATGTATACTCACACACAAACACACACATAAATACACTGATGTATACTCACACACAAACACACACATAAACACACTGATGTATACTCACACACAAACACACACATAAACACACTGATGTATACTCATACACAAACACACACATAAACACACTGATGTATACTCACACACAAACACACACATAAACACACTGATGTATACTCACACACAAACACACACATAAACACACTGATGTATACTCACACACAAACACACACATAAACACACTGATGTATACTCACACACAAACACACACATAAACACACTGATGTATACTCACACACAAACACACATAAACACACTGATGTATACTCACACACAAACACACACATAAATACACTGATGTATACTCACACACAAACACACACATAAACACACTGATGTATACTCACACACAAACACACACATAAACACACTGATGTATACTCACACACAAACACACACATAAACACACTGATGTATACTCACACACAAACACACACATAAACACACTGATGTATACTCACACACAAACACACACACACATTAGCAGATAAACACATACACACATGGCCCTGGCATCATTCAGGTGTTGACTTGACTTTTTCTTTCCATGTTTTGTGTAGTTATGCAGATATTTTTGAGTTTTCTACCTGCTGGTTTTGTTTCTTCATGAGGTCTACAGCTGATGGTCTGTGAAGGACAGGGATGGACTGAAGGGGTTTTTGGAGCGATGTGATTGGTCCAAACCTTAAACCACGAGTATGAACATCAGCCCCAAATATTAGACCAAAATCTAATCAGTCCATCCTTGAGCTGATCAGGACATTTTTGCAGAGTTTGAAGAAAATTCATTTGAGTTTTCCTGAGACATTTCAACTAAAATACTGCCTTCAGTAACAAAGAAAAACCACAAGGCTCGGTGACCTTGACCTGTGACATATGACCTTGAAATTTCCCTGGTTCATCCTTGAGTCAGAGTGGATAAATTTACCACTTTAACGATTCCTTTATCGATTCACCGCTTTACAATATCAAACACACAACCCTCTTCTGCCCAGATTAAAGCATCTGTCTGTTGCTGAATCAAGACACAGCTTTGACCTCTTTGCCCCCCTGTCTGCTATGACCTTTGACCTCTTTGTCATCACTGCTGACTGCCTCTGACGCCCTTTATTTTAAAGCAAGGAACTGATAAGCAGAACGACCGATGATATTGATTCCATGAGGGAGCTGTTATCGATTCTCAGATTGAGTTGGTTTCCGATTCTCTTCATGACCCTCACCTTTGACCTATGACCTTCAAATTTAAACCAGTTCGTCCTGACTTTGAAGTGGGTGTGACTGTGAAGTTTGGAGATGTTTCCTGGAGGTGTTCTTCAGATGCTGATGTTGATGACTGGCTTGTGGTCTCTGATCTGAAGTGCAGATCAATAACTGATCAATAATCCAGAGCTCAGTCTCCTGTCCTGTTTCTCTGTGTGTTTGCTTCGATCAGAGTAAATCTGTCATTAATTCCTTCCTCTCCTCAGTGAATGACGATGGTGCTCAGAGTTCGGTCTTAAATCAGCCGTTTAATCCTCCGAGTGCCTCCCTCTCATCCCGTCTGAAGAGCTTCAGCAGCAGATCTGAGGACTTGGCTCTGGACCCGAGGGACTGGTGGATCAGGCCGAGGATTTATACTCTGATTTTATTCTGCATTGTTCTTCCTCCTTCATCCTCGCCAACTCCTCCGCAGTCATCCAACGTCTTTGTCATCGGCTCACCCTTTGACCTCGCTGATAAACTCATCGTCTGCCTCAGACTTCATTAGTCTGATTTAAACTCTTAATATGATCGCTGTCATATAACAGCAAACACATGGACATAATGGCCACTTTATTAGGAACATCCATGATGAGAATCTCCTACTCCACCACATCCCAAAGCTGCTCTAGTGGACTGAGATCTGGTGGCTGTGGAGGCCACTGGAGTACATTGAAGAAACCAGTGTGAGATGATCTGAGCTTTGAGACATGGAGCTGCTGGAAGAAGTCTCCATCAGACCAGGAAACGTTTTTATAATCTTCTTCTGTCCTGTTTTGGTGAGCCCAAACAGTTTGCTGCTCTCAGCTGACAGGAGTGGCACCTGGTGTGGTCCTCTGCTGCTGTAGTCCATCTGCTTCAAGGTTGGACGTGTTGTGCGTTTAGAAATCGTCTTCTGTGGTTGAAACGTGTTGTGAGTTCCTGTTACCCAACTATCATCTCCCAGAGAACTGCTCCTCACTGGATATTTTCTCTTTTCAGACCATTCTCTGTAAATAGTGTGAACATCCCAGTAGATCAGCTGTTTCTAGAAGCCATGCCAAGTCCCTTAAATCATCTTTCTTCTCCATCCTGCTGCTGGGGTTGAACTTCAGCAGCTCTTCCTGATCATGTCTACAAGCCTAAATGCATTGAGTTGCTGCCATGTGATTGGCTGATCGCCTACTTGCAAATATATAACTGAAGCAGAGCTGCTCCCTGTTATATAAACCATGATTTAGTGTTTCCATGTGTCTGTTTTCAGCGCGGTTTCACTCTGATTGTCCGTTTGTTGGACCTTGGCCCGAGTCCACAGTTCTGGACCCTGGTGGGCATCAGAATGGTCCAGACCAGAACAGTCCACATCAAACCCCGCTGCACACACAGACCCTGCTTCATGAGCACTGAGCGGTGGATTCTTCTCTTTGAGGCTGTTGAAGAGCTTCACGTGGACGCAGAGGTGGAGCTAAAGCCCCAGAACATAAACTCCATCTTCTTCTCTCATCAGCCGCCTTTTCCCGTCCTCGCCATCTCCTCTGAGAGGTCTGATGGCGAGGACGGGATCTTTGGGCAGAGAGTGCAGCTCTGCAAATGTCCAAAATCTACATGTTTATATCAGGATAAGCCTGAATCTCTAATAGTTTTGATGTTTCCTTGAAGAGGTTTTGGTTAAAGTCCAGCCTGTGGCCTCTTCCCTGCATATCCTTCCCCGCTCCATGAGACTGTCCCGTCCTCTGTGTCAGAGGCATGAACTCGTCTTTGTAGAAATCAGAGGACGGTGGTGTTATAATCACACTGTCCTCGTGTCTGCGTGTTTTAAATCAGTGAAAGTCTGGGACGTGGTCCTGAGTTAGGACGCCCTGAACATCATGGAGCATCTCGGTTAGTGTTCCTCACAAAAACCTCGATCCTCTGGGTCCTCTGTGAGTCTCTCTGAACCTTCAGAGAATAAATCTGAGTTAATTATCAGGAGTGGATGAGGCTTAATGAAATGGCTTGGCTGGCGTCTAACGGAGAGTTAAAGCAGCCATGAGTTATCTGCAGCGTTAGCACAGACCAAGAATCAGCTCAGACCTGCAGATTTCTGCTGCTCGTCCAGACCTCTGGTGTTTTTCTGTGCACCTCAGATCAGGGGTGGGCAACTGGTGGCCTGGAGACCACATATGGTCCTCCTACTGTCTCGATGTGGCCTGGGAGTCAAGTAGAAATGAACTCTAAAAAGAAATAAACATGACAAAATCTGCCAAATTAATTTAATCTGAAATGCTGCCACAACACAGTGTATGACGTTTTATATTATAAGTGATATTTTTATATACTGAGGCACTGGTGTGAGCTCTCTCTGTCCTGCAAGTCTTTTAACCTTTTGAAAAGAATAATGTTGGTAAATATAGAGCTGCGCAACATTGGATTTTTGGTGATATTCAATATTCCGATATTTCTGAACTCATAATGGTTAATACGGATATTTTCTGGACAAAGTATGATGTCTTCACAAACTAAAGTTGACCAGTTCCTTATTCTGAGACATTTTATTTGCATTAGAAGCAGATTTGGAGCAATAAAAACATTGTTTTATTTTCTAAAAATGATGCTGTTGGTGTCTTAATGTGAAGATTGAATAAAAATGAAGTGAAGTATTTGGTTAATTAATGCATTATAACAATATTTCAGCCGATATATGGCTGGTATGTATATATCGGCTGTTGATACCTTTTTATAGCAGAAACCAATATTTAACTTTTTAAGCTAATATCTGCAGATATCATGCATTTTACTGCATGTGCAGTAAAATATACTCCACAGCTGGTAAATACTCTTCTAAATGCACTAAAATGAGCTTAAGTTCCCTTTTATTCAGTTTTAAGCTTGACGAACATTTCTGTGCTCCTTTTTGCATTTTAATAAAACATTCAAATGTTGGTATTATTATAGTAGAAGTTTTAATTCTGATTAAAGCTCCACATCAAGAGGTAATAATTCAGATCATCTTGTTGGTGTTATCCAGAGTTTGTCAAATAAATGAAATATGTAATATATATCTTGGTACCCCCCAGCCTTAGGCCGTCTTTTTAGCTGTAAAAATTATTAATTGCTGACCGTCTTTTCATTAAGGACTCGTTATTTAACCGTGCTCAGCATCAGTGAAGTTCCAAACAGCTCCGTCGTTTTGGTGTTTAATGGATTTAAATTCTGGAGACGTGGAGACGGCTCTGTCTCCGACCAGAATCATGAAGCCTGTTTTAAAGTTTTAAATGGCAGACTGAGATCATGGAGGCTCCTCCACAGTGAGCAGTGAAGTGATCATCAACACCAGTCATCAGCTCCCAGGGGCCTCCAGTCAGCCTGAGGCCCCTCCTGAGGGTTCAGAGGTGCACCAGCAGGACCTTCAGGAGTGGTGCAGATCCTCTGAAGCCGAGGAGGTGAATCATCTCTGACGTTTTCTCTGTCTGCCTCAGAGGATCCAACATGACGTGATCTTTGGTTTCACACAGAAAATATAGATTATGAGCAACAATCTGGATTATTCTGGACTCACATCTGTTTACCATCGAAGACACAGACGTGCATAAAATATGGAAATATAAGATCTGCTGCAGAAGCCTCTGCCTTCGCTCTGACCTGGACGCTCTCGTTAGCCTGTTAGCCGACTGCTGCCTCCTATATGTGTGTCAGTGTGGGTTTGTTAGTGTGTATTTCAGTGTGTGTGTCTGTTAGTGTGTATTTCCAGGGAATGCCTCTCTCCTCTGCCTCTCTGTGCTGCAGATTTCTCAGCCAGCGTTGCAGGTACCGGCATGTCCGAGCTCCTGTTTAATCCCCATGAGAGCGTAAATAAGCTGCACGCTGTGATTCCTTACATAACCAGAGAGAGAGGGATGAAGGCATGAGGACGAGGACAGGACAGGGGGAACAGGAACAGGGAGAAGGGGCCGCAGGGAAGGTGGACATCCAGGTGTTAATTCTGCAAACTCTTCTTGTATCAGTGACAGAGTTTGTTGGTAAAATGTCAGACATATAAATGAATTTATGTTCCTGCTTCAGTCTTGGTTTATGAAGCCAGTAAAAATCAGATAATATGGATATCTGATTGATACCATGGCAATGTAAATAGAAGCCGTGGACACCAAATACTGGGCTGATGAAGCCAATGTCACCGCTGCTGTGCTCTGTCTGCAACAGGAAGGAAGTTATATCATAATTTGGGACTGAAATGAAGACAGTTTTATTGATACAGATGCCATTAATGATTCTGCTTATCATCCCTGTGGATTCACTGTCTGGAAAAACATCTTACACAAGTTTTCTGTTTTAACGACGTCACACACACCTCACTCCTAATATTTACACTGTGCTGCAAAGGCGAAGCTTCTGACTGTTGCTGTGTCAACCTTTGCTTTAAATCACTCAGATATTGGATGTGGTGAATCACGTTGTGTGAATTTGAGCAACGATTTTGTTGTCATCTCTGACTGCCTCTGATGACAGTGATGAAAGTGAAAGGTGCTGTTGAGGTAATTGTTAAACCTAAAGCCAAATTATTTTGATTCTCTAAGACAGAAATTATTGATTCTTAACTGGATCTGCTTTTTGATTCCCATCTGTGGTCTTAATGAGGCTGAAAACAAACTGCATCTCTGTTTGGAGAACCTGACAGCGCCCCTGTAGCTTGGTTTTTGGTTATATTAGCTTCATATTAGTATTGGCTAAATTAAATAAAGAAATATCAGCATTTCAAGCCGTGGAAAAAAATCCAGTATTGTGCATTTGTTGGCTCAGAGTTTCAGCTCTGAAGCAGCAGAATCTCAGGCCGGACATCCACGTTTGAACAAGAAAACTTTGAAAACTCAGCTGATCTGACTGTAAAATGATCCAGCTTGAATGACTTCATCACTGTGGGGCTGCTGATGTTTCTCTTGCTTTATGTGCTTCAGTGTTTTTGTTCTTGTGGCTGAGTCGGTGTGACTGTTTTAATGTCTTTTTATCTGCTGAGGGAACAGTAAAGTTAAGCTTGATTTCCCACATATGAATCTCTCTGGAGCTGATGCTCTGTTTTAAGTCAGTGTCATGATCCATCTCCAGTGCCTGCTCGGAGTTCAGCTCCATCCTCTTCTGCTCAGGTTCAGACTTTCTTTGCTGCTCACTGCCAGCACACGTCGAGCTGAATGTCGAGATCCTCTCAAACAGGTAAAGCATTGAAGAAGCAGTCAATATAAATATGAAATAAAGCATCAGGTTCAGACTGTTGATATGACTCCATTACTACATCAGCTCATCATCAAACCAACTCGCTGTGTGAATGTTTTCATTTCAAGGTTAGCTCATAAACTCATGATCCAGCTGCTCTGCTCCTGAAATACACCCGTGCACCGTCAGACAGCCCAAACCAGCGTGCAGACGGACTGTGGTCGTCACACTTCCTGTGGTTTGAAGTCAAACTCCTGGTCGAGCTGAAGCTGCAGCACTGACACAGAGAATTATAAAACAGCTTTGGATTCACTCGTTTGGTCTCCGAACAGTTCCTCATGTTCTTACTCCAGATGCATCATGTTTTATGGTTGTTGTGTCCCAGGGCTGGGAGATATATCAAGTATTTTGAAAATATAAATATATCAGTTTAGAGTGTATCATTCATATTGATGTAGCTGTTGATGTGCTAACTTAAGAGAAAGCCAGCCACTTTGGGTAATTCTCTAGCCTGTTGGGCCGTCCTCGTCTTTCTTCTTCTCCACAAAAACAAAACTTGAAAAGCACAGCAGCTCATCTGCTCACAGCAGCAGCCCTCATACTGAGGGGAAGGATGATGAGGAGTGAAAGTACTGAAGAGGAGGAGGCTGAGAGGCAAACCCAAAATAAAAGCTCAATGATTCGTCTTCAAGGTCGCAGACAAGCAGTCCTCGTTCCCGCACAGCAGAGTAATCACATCATTCACCGTAAAGCAGTTCTGAGGTATTCTGTGCCGTAAAACAAAGATAAAGCTGCACAAACTCTGCTTCAGGTTCATGTACAGATCAGTCAGAGTGAAGTGTGAACGCATTCAGCAGATGTTTGTCTCTTCAGACGACTGGAGGATAACTGTTGCCTGGTTAGTTCGGCTCAGTTGGCTCTCTCACAGAACTCTGGTCCCTGTTTTCAGGTGGACCAGAGTTCAGTTCTTTAGTCTGCACCAGAGTTCATTTGAGTTTTCACACCACAGATCACAGAACTTTCCAGAAGATTGACCCACAGTTTGTTTTGTCCACATCAAACAGGATCGGTGTGAAAGTGACTGTAAAAACAAACTGGAGAGAGTTTGAAGGGACGAGGTCAGAGTCCAAGTGAACCACCACTGTCCGTCACCAGGGCCGGGTATTTCCAGCAACCTCACGATATGATACGATCCCGATACACGTAAATTGTGAACCTTCACTACGCTTTTAACAGAATTCCCAACAAGTTTTGTTTTTTGTTACAAGAAGAAAAAGAACAAGGATGAGTTCTAAATGATTCTACAATTTAAGAAACTTATATTCAGGTCCTTAAAGATGGTGGACCTAGGTTCAGATTTGGAGGCTGTGCTTCATCGTGTAGTTTGACTTCTACTTGAACTGTGCCATTGTTAACATTACCCAAAGTGTTTTGACAACAACTGTCAAACACTGAGGCCGTATCGATTCTGTAGAATCAGTATCCACATGCATATCCCCAAGGAGTGCATGATGATATTTTGCTGTATCGATGTTTTGAGCACAGGTCCTTCCTTCACCCTCTCATAAAGTCATCATAATGAAGTCATGAACCTCCTCAGAGTCGATCTAGTTTCTTCATAAAGACCTCGTATCACATTAACGGTGAAGCTTTAATCATGTCTTCCTGTGCAGAGCCTCTTCGCTCTCCAGTGTAGAAGGTCAAACTCTTTTCCATCTGACGCAGATGAGGTCTGGTTTTAGGAGCACAGCTGCAGAAACAAACCCTGAAAACCCCGACTCAGCACTTTTTAAAGTGTGCAAATCTGAATAAAACAGAAACAAAGGAGTGGACGAGACAAAACGCCAAGGACAGGAGAGAGCTGCTGAGTCTGAGTGTAGCGGAGCAGAGAGAGAGGACTGCAGGCAGGAAACAATAGACTGAGTCTGTTTAATTCAGAAGATTCATAATGAGCTGTCCTCAATACACCAGCACAAACCAGAGAGGGTCAGAGGTCAACCGCGCAGCAGTCTACCTGAGTGAGGTCTTTCTGTACATAAAGCTGCTTCATTTGATTATGTGGAAGTTCTTTTTCTGTCTGATGTGAACTTTTCTGAAGTTTTAAAGACCTTTCTCTTGAGTTTGAGTCTGATAAAGAGCTTCAGTGTCAGACAGTCGGAGAAGAGTCGAGTTAAATCAGCTTTAGTTTGTCAGTTTAAGCCCCTGAAGCTGACTGACACCGATGACCCCATCATTTGGGAGCTTTTTAATCTTTTTATACTTTATTATCTGACTGTGACTGTCATGTTGTTTCTTTGGGGAAAATGCAAAGTTTATCCTGGTGTTGTGGTTAAAAAGGTGAGCATTTTGCTT
Organism: Cetoscarus ocellatus; assembly: GCA_037902135.1. NCBI lineage: Eukaryota > Metazoa > Chordata > Actinopteri > Labriformes > Labridae > Cetoscarus > Cetoscarus ocellatus. The sequence continues at coordinate 914,789 of JBAMNC010001296.1, forward strand.
GATGACTGTTTGCCTTTTGAATCTGTGGTTTTTAAAGAAAGGACATTAAGACGTAGAGATAATTCTAAGAAAGAGCGTCAGGAAAAGATGAGCCAGGGAATATATTTAATCATTAGAGTCAAAATGTTGAGAAAAAATAGAAAAAGTTTGTCAGACCAACTTAATGCTGACATCAGTTACTCCAAACAGCTGATTTAAAGAAGGTTTTTTATTATTAGGCAGCAAAGACGACCTGTTGGACAAACTCTGACCTGTTTTAATGATCTAACAGGCCTGAAGATCTGTTGTGAACATCAGTACTGGCATCGCCCTGATTTTTACTATCGGTGCATCGACAGAAATGTAAAAACTTCAAGAATGAAAACGGAGGTCCTGACATTAAATATCTTCCTCCTCTCCGTATCTTCTCATGTCAGACCCGAACACGAAGTAATTTTTTGCAGTTAGAAAGTCAAAGTAAATGTCTGCTGCTTCTGTAAACGTTTAACATTTAATCTTGATTTGCTAAAGTACCTTCATTTTGCTGTTTCTGCAGATTTTCTTAAATCAGACTGTAATCAGATTAAACCCTCTCCAAAGCTGATGCTGCTTCATACAGAGAGTCCTTGTTGGTAGAGTGTGTATATGTGAGTGTATATGAAGCAGAGCGGCGCTCCTGCGGTCAGAGCCGTCTGTGAGCGCAGAGCTCTGTCCTGGTCTGCAGTGACTGATGCTGTGGTCTTGTTTTGGCGTAAAGCTGCTGACATTTACGGAATGAGACGAGCAGAGATTGATGCTCCGTGAAGTCAGAGAGGACTTCAGCCCGCAAATCAGACTTTACTGCAGCCGTGCACACGTGCACACACACGCAGACATGCAGAGAGACGGCGTGCAGACCCGAACAGCTTTTTCTTTTTGATGCTGTCGTAAATTCAGCCTCCGGGACCTGCAGTAGGGCTGGGCAGACACAGAAAACACGATTGTGTTCAGTCATAAGCCTTTGTTTGTGTAGCACAAAGTTACTAAAGAGCATACTCTTATTTATTTATTTATTTATTTATTTATTTATTTATTTATTTATTTTCAGAGGGATTTAGGCAGGCAGAGAGGTGGGCACAGACAAAAGGGACTAAAATATTCAGATCCGGTCGAGTTAGTCTTCAGTCACTCCACAGATGGAGGTTTCTGCTCTCAGAAAAGGACCAAAACATGTAATAAAACTTCAGTGGGGTCACAAATCAAGGGGCAACTCCTAATAAACAACTGGAGTCACCTCAGATATTTTACTCAACAGGGTCAAACATTAAAGACATGATTTAAAAATTTAGACACCCTTTAAAATACTAAAATATTCTCATTTCATCACCTCCTCCCTGATAACATCTCCAGTCAGACTTGTGGACCTCCATCGATGGCTCATTTATTTAACAGTGAACGTCACATTTTTGAGGACACAAACATTTGTTTGTCCAGGCTCACATGTGCTCGATCATCAAGCTGCATTCACGTTTTCTTAAACAAGAAACAGAGAAAAACAGCATTTGTTTATATTTATTTACAAAAAAATCAAGATATCTATCAGCATCAACATATGTTAGCTGTATGATATTTCCCAGCCTTATATGACAGTGAATGCAGCACGGCTGGGCCCTCCAGGTGAGTTATAGTTCAGCAGATTAAAGAAGCAGAGGCTCCGCCCACCTGTGAGGTCACCTGCAGGGTAGAGGTCGAAGGTCAGAGCTGCTTGTCGCTGTGAACTTTGAGAGTGAAGGCCGTGTGTGTTTACTTTTAACCACAGAGATGAGTTTAGTGTCACACACACACATCCTGTTAACCTTTGACACGCTGACACACAAGCGCTCATGCGGGGCGGGGGGGGGGCAGCTGATCAGCTGATCAGGGTCTTTAGACATGACACGTAAATCAATTAATTAATTAGATCAGGACGAGTAAGACATGCAGTTGTCTCATATTTCTGGATCGTTCTTTGGACATTTAAATACAAATCCAGGACTTCTGTGACCTCGTGACCTTTTCACTTGAGTGTGAGGGACCTTTAAACTGTAGCTCCTTTTCCTGCCGCGTTGTTCCCCTCACACTCTCTCCTTATCTTTCAATCATGTCCTCTCTGAAGCACCAACAACCACCCCACGCTCAGACTCTCCTAAATCTCCTGCTTCACCCTGATGCTTGGTTTAACTGCAGCGGGTCTTCTTTATCATTACTACATGCCTAAATGCACTGAGTTTCTGCCATGTGATTGGTTGATTAGCTGATTTCCTGAAGCGGCCTGGCGTGCTTCCTGCTGGAGCCTTTTCCAGCTGACATTAGGTGAGGGTAAAGGTATGCCCTCCACTGGTTGCTAGGCAATCATGGGGCTGACATACAGAGACAGACAACCATTCACAGGGGGTCACACTTAAGGGCAATTTAGGGTCGTCAATTAACCTAACGAGTCTGATTCTGGACTCTGACTGCTCCAGGTTTGAGTCTAATCTGGATTAAATAGTTTGATGGTTCTTCTCCCCTCCATCGCTCTTCCTGTGGTTTGAAAAGATCAGGACGGTCTGCAGCTGAGCCCATTCACAGCTCTAATAACAGAGTGTGTGTGTGTGTGTGTGTGTGTGTGTGTGTGTGCAGCTGAGCCTCCTTCACACTCTCAGCTCCTCCATGTTTCCTTCAGAGGTTTTTTTAGCCTCATGCTTCATACGGAGGGAAACTAAAAGTCATCCGCACGTCTGTTTGTGCATCTCACGTTTTAGAGTTCGAGTTCTGCTTAAATAAAGTCTCTGTGACCCAGTGTTAACTTTGACAGCACTTTTTAATTTAGTTTTAGTCTTTTGCCTAAAATATCTTCTAGTTTTAGTCATAATTTAGTCATCTAAACTGTTTTAATTTTAGTCTAGTTTTAGTCGATGAAATCTGCTGTAAATTTAGTCGACTAAAATATGAAGTGTAAAGGGTAAGGCATTTTTTATGTTTCCTTGAATTTCTGAAGTCATGTTTTACACTTAGATAAAATCAAACATCTAATAACCCTTTACTGAATGCTAGTAAAGTCTGAATGTATAAATGAACAGAAACAAATTGAACTTTTGTGTGAAATGCAGTCACCTTTATTTAGGCTACCTGGCAGAGCATCTCAGTTACAATACCAGAACTGACAACAAACAGTGAACCTGCTCTACATGAATATATCAATTCATAAAGAGAGGAGCTCTGATTGGATCGCTCCACAACTTACCCCACCACCACCAAGCTAAGGCAGCTGTGATTGGATGTCCCTCTTAACTCATCCAACCTTTCCACACAACTAAAGTAGCTGTGATTGGATATATTCCTAACTTGTCCCTACTTTCTACATGACCAAATTAAGTCTATTATTATTTATTAATTCAAACTTCTCGTGTGTTTTTCCGAAATTCTACATATTTACCGAAAAATTTCATCTCAGTGATTTAATCTTAACTTCGTTTGATGATGTTTTTGTCATCTACTCAGAGTTAGTTGATTTAAAGAGAGGAGTAATCACACCTTCTCCTGTGGTTTAATTTGAGTTATTTGAATATTTCAAAAAGTTATAAATTTAATTGTAGTGTTCGCAGAAAGACTGGTGCTGTTCCAGAAAGCTGGCCAAAGTTACTTAAAAAAAGCAAAAGTTTGTGAGCAAAGTAATTTATCCTCCCACTTTTATTTTTGAATGATAATCTGATCTGTGATAAAATCAGTGATCAGTGAATTTTCAGAATAATTAAAAGTTTGATTAGTGGAAATAAATGATATTAGTCTTTGTTTGGAGACCATTGCTCCCTGAGGAGCAGCAGACTCCACAGTTTATATCTAATATGCAAACTTCTAATTTAAGGTTCTTTTGAACATATTTTACTAATTGAACTCCTAAACTCAGGACGCCGGTACAATCAGCCAGGCATATCATCAACAACGTGACCTTTGCACTCTGACCCCTTTGTGATGATTTACTTATTAATTTGTTATCCTGTCATTTTCATGTTTTTATTCCTGGCCGACTGATCCATGTTATCATGCTGTCTGTCCTGTGTGCTTTATGTTCTTATTCTCTCTGTGCATGACAGATTCCCTCACGGGCAGTAAAGGCTTCATTCCTTCATGTCCCTGAATGACTGTCGTGTTTATTTACTCAAACTCTGTCTCAGTGAGCTGTGTGATAGAAATGAGTAAATCATGTCATCTAGAGTGGACCTGAATATTATATCGTTTTAAAACAAACTTGTGTTTCTGCTCCTTAAAGACCTTTAAGGTCATTTTAAATTTAAAATGTGTGCTATGTGGTTTAGTCTGATTATCTGCGGGGAGTAGACTGTGATGTTTTTTAGACCAAACATAGGCGAGTATTTACCAGTTAGCTGATACTGATACTTAGCTGTCAAGTGATCTCCTGTTACTGATATTAAACTGATGATTTGGTGCATGGCTGGTTCAAATTCGTGCTTCTGTGCTGCAGACTTTCATATATCATGATGGCAGTGAATCACATGTTTATCCAGACTCAGGTTCAATCTCATCAGTCAGACTCCTGCACTTCATGTTAGCCTCCACTTTTGCTTTGTTTTGCCTCCAGCTGGTTCCATGACACCACAGAGATAAGAGTAGGGAGCTGATTTATATATAATATAAATCTGTTATTGACTCTGCTGAATGATCTGATTCCTGCGTCGATTGGTGTGGATTTTCTGTGTGGAAAAGTTGAAGTGACAACGACGTCAAACACGTGGCGCTCCTGATATTTAATCCACGCTGTGGCTGTCCTCTTGCATAAACCTGTGCCCTGATTTTGACCTTTCCTGTCTCCTGTGTCACATGATCATCTCTGTCTTCTTCGCAGACTCGTTTCTGCTGACGCGAGCGTGACGTGGTTGATTTTGTGGAGGGAATCGATAAGGGAGTCATTAAGCATGGAGACAAATGATAATGATTCATCAGGAGTTGTTATCAGGTGTTAACTGGAGTTGGTTTCTGATCCACATCCCTGTGGGGGCTGCTGCTCCGGCATTTAAGTTTCTCTGGAGAGGTGACCCCTGACCCCTGAAATGGTCCCACCCACTGCTTTAATGTTCCCACACCGACCCGACCTGTTCAGTGATTAGAGCTTTAAATCAGCTCAGTTTGGACCGAATAACTCTGAGAAACAGGATCATCTGACACTCTGATGTAGACTTTATCGGTGTGTGTGTGTGTGTGTGTGTGTGTGTGTGTTTGAGCTAATTAGCCTCAGTAGCAGGCGGTTAAATAAATATCCGTCATGTGACGGTGATCCGAGGACACGGAGGAATGTTTCTGCTAAACCAGTGACCCACTGATCTGTGAGCGTTTATTTCAGTCTGTGTTTGATCTATGTTTACACCCTGTGTGTGTGTGTGTGTGTGTGTGAGTGTGTGGGGGTGTGTGTGTGTGTGTAGTTGATGGTGCACACTCATACAGGCTGGTGGAACAGATGGTGATCGGGCTAAAGCTGCTTAACGTCAGAGAGGGTGACGAGGGACGGCACAGTGCCCACACACACTCACATACACACTCACATGCACACCCACGCGCACCCACACACACTGACATACACACTCACACACACGCGCACACCCCCCCCCCCCCCCCCACACTCACACACACAGTCATCAGGCTGGTGGGCCTGTTTCTTCCACATGGATGTGTGATTCACGGTGTTTGTTCAGTGTGTGTGTCAGAGCTGGAGTCGGTACTCCGGTAACCACGGTAACAGCCTGATGCTGCTCTCACTGTTAAGGATGCTCGACATTTTTATGGCGATAACATTTTTGTCACTTTTTTATAAGGCTGAACGATTTCAGGAAAAGATCTAATTGTGATTTTCTGGCAGATATTGTGGTTTCAATTCAATTCATGATTTTCTTCAAATCAAGCTTCAGTACAATAATTACTGTTTACAGTACAGACAACAGTAAGGAAATCAATGATCAAAACACATTATTCATCAACTTATATTGATGATAAATAATCTGTTGTCATTATTTAAGGGACACTCTAACTTTTTTTGTTTTCATGTCCTGCCTCACTCCAGAGTCCATGACAAGCAGATAGACTCCATTATTTAGACTGAGCTGCAGAAACAAGGAAGAGATGGACAGAGCTCGCCCACCTCTAACTAGCTTAGCTCAAACACTGAGAGTCAATGGGAAGTGTTAGCCTGCCTCTGCCTGCAGTCATCCGATAAACTCTTCAGCAGCTCTTAACGCTCCTGTGTGCTTGTTGTGACTTGTTTTGACTCGTTTCTTCACCTCGTTGTGTTACCTTATCATCTACTTTTGTCTCATGATCTTCCTCTGCTCCTGAACAGAGGCTTTGTGTAGTTGACCTGCTAACCAGCACTTCTATAAATGCAAACTGCTGCATTAAATACACCTGGGCTGTGATGACCTGTCCGACCCTCTGACCTATCAGAGGACATCCTCTGATAGGTCAAAGACAGGGACCAAAGTCCAGGGGGTGGAGCTGAGACTCCATGGACAGAGATTTGTGTAATTCTATCACCTCAGACCCTCGAATGGAGAGTTCATCTCAACAGCTGAACACCTCCTGAAATCATGAAAGTCTTTGTTTGTTTGAAGTCAGCAGTAAATCCTGTTATTGCTGTTCCAGCAGCTGCAGATGACAAACACTCCTCATAATCATCTCATGTCTCTGTAATCCAGAGCTTCATGAACTCCTTTACCTCCACACAGTCACTGTTTCTGTTTGTTTTCCTCCCACCTTAATCCGTCACATCACGGCGTGTTTACCAGCTGACCTGATCACCGTGTTTCCCTGCTCTCCCCCAGTGCATGATGGGAAATGTTCCAGGAATAATCAGGTAGAGAAAATAGACGGATTATGTTCCTGCTGCAGCCTCACTGTTTACTGTGAGGCTGTTCTTATTCAGGAGGGGATCGAGTACCACAGGAGGAGAGATCAATACAATCAAATCAATAATCAATGTCGTCATATAACTAATCAGTGCAATAACAAATAATCTATACAACCAAATCAATAATCAGCACAATTAAAATAAATTATCAATACAATCATATAAACCATAAATACGGTCAAATCAATTATCAATCTAATTACTTTGAGGCTGGATATTAGAGCCTCTCCAAACGTTATAATTAGATTGAAGGCGTCTAATCTCATTTTCTTTCTTTAAAGTTCTGTTTACTAGAATAAGAAACTTGCCCATCACTCAGTGGAGCTGTTGTCCTGGACTCAGAGGTCCAGAGGCCTCACGGTGGTCCTTGTTGGACTTGATAGTTTTTCATGTCCTGCTGCAGACTCTGTGCACCCTCAGTCCACACCAGGACCGAGGACCTGAATGAAGCTGGATGTGGTCCAGTCTGCGGGCTGTGGATGAGGTTCACTCAGAGCTGTTG